>WELB01000001.1:1074859-1113401 GCA_009602725.1 Spirogloea muscicola | reverse complement strand
CCGCAGCCACGCCGCCAACTCCGCCGCCGCCGCCGCCGCTGCCGCCGCAGCAGCAGCGGGCCAACGGCTCGATCCGCCGGAAGCTCGGCAGCCTCGCTGGCCAGCTGCCGTGGGTCGGCAGCAGCACCCTGGACATGCCCGCGTCCGCCGTGCCAGACGGCGACGGCGGCGCGGCCCCGGCGTCGCCGCCGCAGGCGGAGCCGGCGCGGGACTTCCTGGGAGACGTTGACATGGAGCGCATCGCCGAGGGCCTGGCGGTGGTGGAGCGGCAGAACAGCGCCATGCTGCAGACGCTGCGGGAGACGGTCTCTGCGCTGGGGCACCGGTGAGCTCCGAGCCGCCGCCCGAGCGCCGCCGACGGTCGTTGGCGCGACGGCAATGGTGGCCGTGCAGTGCGCGCGGCAAGAGCTATGTGTTTCTAACCGCCGGTTTAAGATTCCGGGTTTGGAGTATTGGTGTTTGAGGGATCAGGGTTAGATATTTAAGGGTTTAGGATTTACAAGGGATGACATTTAGGATTTAGGAGTGGGGTTTAGGGAAGGTTTATGGTATTAGGATTTAAGGGTTAGGGTTTAGATGTGAGATGAGACAGCGACTTGTCGAGGCGGCCATGGCGGCCTGCGATGCTCACTGCGAGCACTGCGGCTTCAGTCTCTGAGTCGGTCGCTGGAGGCGTCGATCGCAGGATCCAGGACTCGCGGCTGGAGGTGGCGAAGCTGACCAAGCTGGCGAGGCTGCGCCAGGCAGAGGAGCTGCGGTGCAGCAAGGAGCTGCGGCGCGCGGCGGAGGCGCGGCGCGCCGAGGAGCGGCGCGCCGAGGAGCTCCGCGCCGAGGCGGAGCGGCTGCGGGCGAGCATCCGCGAGCTGGACAGAGAGCTGCAGGCTGCCGTGGCCGCAAAGGCCGCCGCCGCCGTCGAGGGCCTGCAGAACAAGGCCCCGCCGCTGCTGAGCGAAGGTCGACCTGACGAAGCCCCTGCGGAGGACAATGACCACATGGTATGCTGTCACAGGGCTTTAGGTTTTGGGATTGAGGGTTTGGAATTTTGGGTTAGGGTCAGTGTAGTGGGATCTTACCAGTGCCTGTCACTGAAGGCAGCCCCGGGTGCTTTCTGACCCACATTCATGTCACGCGGCTTATTACTCGTTGTTAGCTTGTGAAGTCCGTCTTGTGACCTTATGTGTAGATCAATGGAATGGCAAGCGCCTCCTTGATGGCCGCAGGCTACAAATGTAAAAAGCCTGTCCAGCAGGTGATGTCTTGCACCATGGTATTATATTCTCTGATGCAAATCCCTATTCCTTGATTGCATCTTGCTGCTGCCAGTGGCTTGAGCAGCGGCTGGACCTGCTGGATGAGGACCTGGCCGGCGGCGACTGCGACAGCGGCGCTGCTACAGAGGTCCTGGCCGTAGGCAGTGCAGTGGAGCCGCAGCACCGTGCAGAGGAAGTCGTGACGGAGCTACTGGACGCGGCGGTTGTCGATGCTGTCGTCTTCCCGGAGATCCTGGAGTGCGCTGTCACGCACCCCGGTGCACTCGCCTGCACCAAGACCACCATCCGCAAGGCAAGCCAGAAAATCTTTTCATAGGACAGCAAGTACCGTGATGCGGGCTGCGGTCCATGCTGAGCGCCGGTTCTTTGCACAGCAGCAGTCTCATGGTGCTGGCTGAGTGAGCAGAGCGGCCCCCCCGGCACTACGACGGCGGCCATTGTGAGCATGGAGACGACCGTGCGCTGCACAGGGGATGCTTCTGCAACAGGTGCTCTGAAGTGAACATCTGCGTACTTAGAGAAGCTTATGAAGCCTGTGATGCTAGCATCAGATGCGACATCCTGACCAGAATGAGCTGCAATGCTTAGTCACATCGGGGCGCTGCCGCAGCTCTGGATGCGGACGACTACATTGCGCTGGCCGTCCAGACGCTTTCCAACTCCGCCCTAGAGCTCAAGCGCAACCAATTCAAGGTCAGCACAGCGCTTGCTAGAGTCAGGTCCTCCTTAAGCACGGGGACCCGGGGCGACTAGGCGACATGCTCCAGCTGCGAATATGGTCCGCATATATCATAGCATCTTTGAAGTAGTGTCTTCACAGGCTCTGGGGTTGCCTTCTCTTATCTGTAGTAATATTTGCTTCGAAATTGCGGTTGCAGAGGTCCACGGAGGATGACCCTGTTGTGCACGGCAAGCATATGGCCATCCGGGAGCTTTTGACGAGCGGCCGCGTGGTGGATTGCCGGGCAACCGAGTCCGACTTTGGCCATGAGAGCTATATTGTCCAGCTTCAGGAGCCGCTGACAAATGCTGAGGTCGGATTGTTGTAGCCATCTGAAATGACAGGCTTGGCTAATGACTATCTCACTTATGTACATCTTGATAATGCTGTTGCTCACTGACGAGCCCTTGCAGCATGTGTTGACCACTTTGCTCATCCTCTGCACCCAATTTGCACCAAACACCCTCTCAACAGGGCGGACAAGCGAGCAGCCTGCGGTGTCGTCGCCCTCGTTACTGCTGACTGCATGCCTGTCCAAGTACCTGCAGATTGGAGCCGTCTTTAAGCCGAAGGTTGAAGGGGACGCCGAGGGCTGGCATCGCGCCCCAATGGAGTGGGTGGCGTATGAGCTTAACCTCCTCCTGGGCATGGACTACATACCCCCGGTTGAGATTTCCCCTTATCTCCTCCTCCTAATGACCTTGAAGCTGTGGGTTGTTCTTCAAAGTGAAGCCTTCAAGGGCAGAAGCTGGCATAAACATTAGCGTCAAAATGTTTATTGTGTTTGCTTCACCAGTTTGCACTCAAATATCGTTGTACTGCTTGCAATGTTTCCATGTGTTATGTAAGGGTGCAGGCAGACCACTCAAGCCTGCTTCTGCCTCTACTGCTGATGCCCCACTCCAGAAGGCCATCCACCTTCACATCTTGCAGCACATTGTGCAGGCCTGATGGTTGTGGAGATCGTTGCTAGCAGGTAGCGTATCGTCGAGGCGGCGTGGAGGTGGACTACAAGCACTTTAAGGAGGGCGCGTTCATCTACTACGTCCCAAACAGCAAGCCGCTGAGGAAGGTGGCGGCCGCCAACTGGGGCGTACCAGTGGCTACGATGCTCAGCGACACGCGTATATTGGACGTGCTGCTGAACAACTCGGACCGCCACCATGGTCACTTCCTCTTTGGCGAGCACTGGAGCGACAGCAGGATGCGGCCCCTCCTCATAGACCACGCGGCAGGCTTCCGCAAGGTCCAGCTTGACTTGCAGCCCCACTTCGTCTTGACTTCTTGATCTATACTTCTTTCGCGCTTCCTTCCTTCCTTCCAAGTTTTCCTGTTAGTGATCTCCTGTGGCGCGGGCCAGTTTGGCCAATTAGACCAAGCTCCATCTGCTTTGGCAGGAAAGAGCTACTCAATGAGCTCTCTGTTTTCCATACAATACAGACTGAGCATGTATTGCCACTCCTGAAAACGTCTCATATGACAACAGGAGGCAGTGGTCACAATGGAGCATGAGAATGCCTTCCAGACGGGGCCCGTGAGGTGCGTGTCAGCCAAGACGTACCTACGCCTGCGGTTCCTGGACCTTCCGACCCTCTTGGCCAAGTTCAAGGACGTACTCACCCTGGAGGAGTTGGACCTGCTCATGCAGCGGCGGGACTTGGTGAGCTCATGAACATCCCTCTCCCACTTCTTCCCACTGCTCTAGATTGCCACTGTTTTCCTTTTCCAATGTACCGTCAATTAGAGCAGTTATTGCGTGTTCCAAGCATGCATGTGCTGTGGTCAGATACGGTCTCTTGCTGAAAATCCCACCGAAGCCTGCTGCTTGCCAAAGGCCGATTGCAGGCAATGGAGAAGCCATGTGGATAGTCACTAACACCATGCATGTGCTGTCAACAGGTGCTCAGCTATTTAGACAGCCTCGTGCAAGAGCGAGGATACCATCGAACAGTTATCGAGTAATAACTGGCTAGCGAGCCCTTTCTTCTGCCCGAGTTGGAGTCAGCATGACATGGCTGTTGGCGGTGGGCATCATGTGTGTTGCAATCATGGCGACCTTGTCATGGGCTCGATGGCCTAGAGGCCTCTGGCCCTCCAATGTCACCAATGATAGTGTACAGGCGTTGTAATTATTTGCAGTGGTTCATCATATATGAGCTCTAGAGAGCCATGACAATTTGCTCTATGCAGCAGCAGCACTTGTCACTTGCAAGGTGGCAGCCAGCACATGTTGGGTGTCTATCTCCCCGATGCTATCACACCATGGAAGTCGATGGAGCGATGTCTGAAGTGCATAGGACTGCACTTCAGCCAATGCAACAGATGAATACCAAAGGGCAAGTGAGCATACAAGAAGTACTCCACTCATGATAGTACATGGGTAATGGCGTGGCACCTCTTAATAGCTGCAGTGCCAACTGGTGGCAGGCTGTCAGGCATAAAGCTTGGTAGCCTCAATGTACAGCTTACTGTGGGACTCATAGGTCAAGCTTAAAGTCACCAAGCGGGTTCTGGGGCATGTACTGGGGTTCTGTCCATACTAGCTTGCTCTGCTGGCCCTTCTTACCCCTTCTATCAAATCCGAGTTCCTGCGCCATGTACAACACATTGTTGCTAAGTTGTGCAACAGTGATAGAGAGCATCCTCAATCATTGTCATCCACAATGACATCCTCGCAGTCTTGCTGCTTATGTGGTACGCACATGTAGCAGTCTTTTGTTGCAATTACATTGCAGCCAAGTGGCTCCTTGACCACTGGGCAACAGTGCGAGGATGCACCTACCTGCTTGGCTCGCTTGTCCAGTGGGGTCCATGATTGGAGATCCTGCCAAGAATCTGAGCTAGTGGAGCTTGATCCAGAGCGTCTTTGTTGGGTAATTTTTGAGTTGCTGTCCTCCCAGACCGTGTGCAGGGCATTGTGCCGCCACTGTTCAAACTCTGGGAGCTTCGGTTGCCTCCCTGCATTATAAACGGCATCCACATGTAAGGCTCCCTATGGAACAGCATACTGTGCTCAAAAAGCTGAAGGCGTGAAGCATACCATTCTCAGATGATCGCTCTGCGCGTAGCTGGTAGATGTCAACATCTGCCAGTCCTGATTTAGCTGCAGACATTTCCAGCCTCTGTTGGACCCTTCGCTGCAGAGCAGGAATAGCACTATGCCTATGCCTCTTTGATACCTGCTTTTGAACCTTACAATCGGTCCTCCTGGCAGCGATCCAGCTCTTGAGAGCATCATCTACAGATGTGACACCCAGGCTGTCAAGTGGACTCCTCTGAGAGTTTTCGCTTGGGCTGAAAGTAGAGTCGTGCCCGTCATCTGCAGTCTGGTCAAAGAAGGGGTCCTGCACTGCACCAATATGACAATCTTCCTCAAGCCACCGCCTCCGTGAAGGAGCCAATTTTACCTCAATATTCGTGGGCTGTACCTTTGACATGAGCCGGGCTTTTCTGGTGCGAGTCTGCTGGAGCCCTTGCTTTCTAGAAGCTAGCCACTGCCGGAGGGCTCCCTTCATGGACATGTCCTGAGTCTGCTCAATTTCTAGTCCAGTATCCGTGTCAAAATATTCTGGGGACATATGCATTGCTGTGTCCTTGTCTTCAAGCTCATCCCTTGTATGTGATTGTGGACAAGGAACTCTTTCTCTGTTGATGACTTTCTCCAGAGCACCTGACGAACGTCTGTTGAGCCTACGCACACCGCTGCCATCGCAGCTGTACCGCTCTTGCAAGCCTTCTTCTGGTCTCCGCCAATGTACTTCCTGTCTGGTATGGCTGACCTGCTCTCGGCCTCCAGGAACATGGCCTTGACCGTACGTAGTACCTGTTGCGTCCCATTGCACGCTGCTGCTACCGACGTCCACAGTCTGCTGGCACTGCATCCGATATAGATCCAGCGCACGCTTCGACACCTTGAACTGGCTCACTGCAGCAGCTTGTTGAGCAGGAGACAGGCACATGAACACAGGGAGAGGAATACCAGCTGACAGTATGCAATGTCCACTCAGCGTATTCAAGGCTGGGAATCTGTTCAAGAAGCCTTCGGCAAGGGTAGGAGACTCTGACATAGCTGGGTAGCTGGACGCCAAGGAGAGCCTCACTGCATTTATGCACTCTGTAAGCAGCTCGCCTGTCTGCTCTTCTGTGTCAGATAGAAAGCATTGGAGCTGAATGTCCAGTCCAAGCGCAGCAGCGTAAAGGTCGTCCAGAACATGAAGCATTCTGCTTGTGAATTGCCAACCACCCTCGAAGACCTGCAACAGCAGTTGATCACAGAGCAAGCAGGACTATCGGGAACTAAGCAGGCGTCAATACGCGGGCAAGCTGGGTGAAATACGGCCATATGTACTTGCCCAGACAGAAGGCCCTTCAAATATGTCAAGCCAAATGATGCAGAAGGCCCTACCAAGATGACCAGGTCATATGCGCAGCTGATTGCTCTCAAGTGGTCATCGACAATAATTTCCACGTAGTTGGTTGAGGACTTTGCGAGTGGTCTGGCGTCAAGCTCAAGCTTCTCCTCTGTGTAGAGTGCGAAGGCTGCTGTAGGACTCAAAATGATGTCCAGTGGAAGCAGTAGCTCCCTCTCAATAACCTGCGACATGCTGTGAAATTAAGGACTGGTATTGCTCGACTATTGCATACTGTACGATAGAGTATTATTCTTCCCATCATATGACTTTTACCTGCACATTGTCTGCCTCCCATCTCAGTAAGTGATCTTGCAAATGCCAGCGCCCAGTCCGAGTACCAGGTTGGCTTCCTGTCCTGCTGATATTTACCACCAAGATCATATCGCAATGACACCCTGCTTGCTTGCTTGTTGGGCAAACCATCGGGGCATTCCAGCAGCTTTCCTTCTCAAGTTGCTGATTAATGTTGCCATCTGTGATAAGAGGTGGCTCGTGTAGTCCTGGTGTCAGTCTCTCAGTTCCACCGCAATTTCTCAGTAGTTTGGAATATTCAATCTCCATCTTGAAGTGGTGCACTGTACATTGCGTTTGCTTCAAAGCCTCCAGAACTTCTTGCGAAGCTTCTGAGGCATATAGTACAACAGTTGAGAAGCATTGCCACTGGAATGACTCTGTGATGTACCTGCATGACATACACAGCATTGAGCCCATGACAAACCATCCCCTGGATAAGATATACATGCATGTAGACTGGGGCCCTAGAAAGGACAAGAGTCTGCCAAATTGTGCACTACAGTAATGAGGAGCATAAGGTGCGGTCGTAGCTTTTTGCAGAAGAAGATTGTGCAGAGCTTATGCGTACGCTTCAGGCAGGAGCAGGCAGTCTGCAACAGCCAGAATCTGCTCAATCATGTCATTCAGCAAATGTGTCATTGTCTTGTCAAATGCTCCATTGTGCAGGAGCGAGCCTTCCTTGTCCACCTGGTAAGGTCTCAATCCCAAGCTCAGCAAGGGTCTGAAGAGAGTGAAGAAGCCCCTCTGTTCCAATATTATGAGGGTTGCAAGGGTGTTGCCTGCCCGCTTCTGAAGCTCTAGCGGACTTCTGAGAGTTTGCATCAAAACTGCGAGCTTTGGATGATCTTCCAGCAGGCCAGATTCCACCTCCTCAAATGCGAGAGTGAGCCTTGTGCGGCACCTAGTTGCTGCTGCCTCTAAGAATGTCATCCGCTGAAGAGCCTGCTCCAAGTATAAATGGGCGACACGTATCCCATAGTCTGCCAGCGCCCGAGCTGCCTGCCGCAGAGTATGCATAGCCACAAGACTCCGAAGAGCTGGCAGCTGAGTCCTTGCCACCCCTTGAGCCATGCCCTCAATCTTGGCTCGCAGAGCAGCAGTGCCCTGTGCATCCAAGCCAAAATGATGACTGGATCCTTCTTGCGGTCCCCAATCCCCCTCAACCCTGGTGTAGTCCTCCTTCATAGCACTAAGAATCTGACAGAGTGAGTCTGAAGGCCTGATTAAGTGCAGCTCCACACCCTTTTGCTCCTCTATGCAGTGTTTCAGCGTCTCACTGTTGAGGTCACAAGGCAGCCTTGTCCTTATGTAGAAGCTGAGCTCGCTTGACATGGTTGGAGCAGGTAATCTTCTTGCTTGTGAAGCTTCTCCACCCTTTCCGAGGCTTGCACAGGGCCTGTTTGATACTGCTAGCAGTGTTTGGTTATCAGGCAGATGAACCAAGCTGGGCGGGATGCCTGTAAGCAGGGGTACCTGCCCTTCCTTCTGTGACCGTTCCCGCTGGATGCCTGTCGTATCTGTGTCTGCTAGTGACACTTCTCTATCCATCACTACTTGAAGTAGTGGGAGTCGTTGTGATGTGACCTGCACCGGTGTCTCTGGAAGGCACCTCTCCAGCTTGTCCGTGAGAGTGACACTGGATGTCATCAGAGTGTTGTAGAGACTCACAGAGGCCTGTGGTGACTCCTTCTCAGCTAGTTGCAGCACGTAGGTCATATCGAAGCCGTTGGAACTGGCTGTCGGAACAGAGGGAATTGGCAGGGAACGAATGGATATTCCGTCCAGGACTAGAGTTGGCATGACAATTCTCTTCTCGAAGCTGCTTGAAGGCAGAGCCATGTCCATGGTTGTTGTGCTTGGGCAATGGAGGCAGCACTGTGTCCCCAAGCTTAGAAGACCTGTCATAATGCTGGCCTCGTTCTGGCTGTAAGAGGCAATGCATGGGGCCTCGAGGGTGGGAGGCCGGTGACTAGAAGTCTGAGCTTGTAGAGCAGTCATACACTCAAGAGCACCCAGGCACAGTGCTCTCTTACGATGGAGCTTTGGTATTGCTTCAAACTCATGAAAGGCCGGGACTGGGAGCGATGCAAGGGATGTAGGTTGGTCATGGGGCCATTCTTCTGTCCAACCTTGCATCACAGATTGAATGGACATTGCCGCAGGTCTGTCGCTGTCAGCAAGCGTATCATGTTCTGGGATGTCAAGCGCAGCTGGACGTAGATCGCAAGGAAGCCTGCAGTTACTGCTCTTGCTGGGCCCTATTGCTGGCTCTGCAATATCCCGGCCAGATCCAGCCGCACTTTCCTGCATATCTGTCACCATACTTCTTGAAGCTAGCAGAGCAAGCGCCTGCAAAGCCAGCAGCGGAAGTAGAGCAGTAATTAGCTAAAGCAGGTGGCAAAGTCGTGAGCCTGCGCTAATTTGCCGCGACAGCGTGCAGGCAGCAGTCCAGCCGCTTGCGCGCAGCACCAAGCAGGTCTATGGTCAAGTCTTGGTCGCACCTCTGATCAGAAGAACTTGCAGCTGACGCCAGCGTGACGGTCCATGGTGATGACATTGGATTCAAGTCAGGCTTTGTCAGCCATGCGGCAGCAGCTACCCGTAGTGAGCCTTGACACACTGGAGCCGCGCCTAGGTAGCCCGTAGTGAGCCTTGACACACTGGAGCCGCGCCTGACAAGGGCGGGCTCAGCGGCGGGCGAGGATGCGAGGTCTGCGCGTCGTCCCGTGGCCTGCAGCTCAATCTCGCGGAAGAGGTAAGACGCGGGGTACTCATGAAGTAAAAGGGAGTCCAAGCCGAGCCAATACAAAAAGGGCGAAGGAAGTGTTAACAGGGCGCTACACTAAGCGAAGCCCTAGGCTAGCAGGGGGCTAATGAAGCAGGGCGAGAGTATCGCAGGATGGTGCTTTGGACCCTTCCTTTGTCCTCGCTTCCATACCCTACTCGAGAACATAGCGAGTCTGGGATATGCACGACGCGAGGATATGCTCCCAGCCCAGATGGGTATGCCGGCAGCCTATCTGTCATTTCTGCGACGTCGAGTGTCAACCTGTCTGCAACGAGCTCAGGCGTATGCTCTGCATCAGAAAGCTGGTCGAGCCTTAGCTGCTGGCACAAGAGCTAGTCAATTGCCGTCCGGTATTCGAGCGTCAGCTAGCGACCTCTATGTGCTGACTCGTGGTTACTGAGCGGGTCAGCTTAGCAGCAGGTGACGTACATTTGTCCAATGTGCTTGCCTTTGTACTTGGCCACACATGGCCTCCCCATCTCTTAATATACACGCATTTCCTTATTCTGGCCAGAAAGAAGAAAGAAGAAAGAGCGCGCCCATAGAGAAAGGGGGCCAGCAAAGCCAGCCCAGAAAGAATGGACAATGTCAAAGGAGCAGGCATCAAACCTGTGTGAGCACGTACAAGTGGGACATAGTAGCTGCAAGTCTACTCCACTTGCATCTAGTCGACAATGGGATCATTACTGAGTGGCTAATCACTGCTTCTCATTGAAGCAACTGGCTTTGCTTTTGGTATGTCATCCCATGTTGCGGCTTTTCCACAAATTGTATCCCGTCTTTTGCAGGGTGGCCGAACAGAAAATGCGTGTATATTAAGAGATGGGGAGGCCATGTGTGGCCAAGTACAAAGGCAAGCACATTGGACAAATGTACGTCACCTGCTGCTAAGCTGACCCGCTCAGTAACCACGAGTCAGCACATAGAGGTCGCTAGCTGACGCTCGAATACCGGACGGCAATTGACTAGCTCTTGTGCCAGCAGCTAAGGCTCGACCAGCTTTCTGATGCAGAGCATACGCCTGAGCTCGTTGCAGACAGGTTGACACTCGACGTCGCAGAAATGACAGATAGGCTGCCGGTATACCCATCTGGGCTGGGAGCATATCCTCGCGTCGTGCATATCCCAGACTCGCTATGTTCTCGAGTAGGGTATGGAAGCGAGGACCCAAGCAGCCGAAAGTGTCGATTGCGGCCGGGAGGAGGTGGTCACTGCGGGGGTAGTCTGAGTAGTGCAGGGGGGTCGAGACGTTATTCGAAGTGTCTTCTGGGCTGGCCCTTCGTTGCCACCTCCTTCGCTAGAGCTCGCTCTCTCTTGGCACGCACTTGGCAAGCCTTCACGATCGCCAGTATCAGCAACCACTACCCCCTCGCGGGATGAGTTACCGCCAGCAGCCCCAGTCGTTGCCGCGCGTCGTCCGACAGAGCGCGCGTTCCACCTCTCTTCCGCTCCTGCTGCCGCGACGCACGCAGGCGGGAATGAAAGATCAGTCAGGAGGTCGGCTACAGATGGTGTAGCTGAGTACCATCGAGTTACAACAAGGTCCTCCCTGCAGGCCAGCAACAAGTAGTAGGTCCAAGTGCCTGTCGGCGCTTGTTCATATGGACGTGGCCGTGCGGGCGGCCGTGGAGGCCATTCATGCAGCGCCAACACGAGCTGTCATCTGCCTGTCCGGCGGCGCCTCCCAGGTTCTCTGTCTTGATTGTTGCTGATTTGCCAGCTGAGAGACTGACTCACATACATTGTTGCAACTTGTTGTTGCTCATATACATACTCGTTGTTCTAAAACGATGTCTCAGCTGGTGACAGGCGTTGAGTTGGCTTCTATCTGTCCCAGGCGCCTCAAATACGCTTCTTGAGGCAACAATACCATACTCTCGGCGGTCAATGGTCAATGTCCTTGGCAAGGTGACGTGCAGATTGAGTCCTCTGTGTATCAAGTCTTAGGGTGGTCAGTGGTCTTCAAACACATCGAAGTACTCAGTATAGTCAGAAGGCAGTGCCACATCTGACTCTGCACATGCGTGTGCAGCTAATAGGAAGCATCTAACTCCTACTTCATCAAATATTGTTCCACCAAGGGCTTCAGTAGATTATCCCCAGTCCTTGCAGATATCACTAGCTAGTCATGTAGCTCGTCGGTCAAATGAAAGTTGACCGACGACAATGAGAACACCTACTGTTGACGGTGCTGCTGAGCTGCTGGGATTGTCAGGCCAAAGCTGGCCTGACAGGTTGTGAAGCTCAGTGCCCAAGCTTACATTGACAATTTAATCGTGCAGGTACCTCAGCAATTCACAAGTGAGGCTACTGCACATGACATTGCAGTAGCAGCCTACAATCGTGCTCTGAAGCTCGCTACACCCGGTACACATCATCTGACATGAGCATGTACCTTGTCAACAGTTTCATACGCAAACCCCTGGCACAATTATTGTTCAAACAAGTCCTAAAGTGATATTGATAGCTAGTGGCGACAGTGGCGACAGATGCTAGTGGCGACAGATGGGAACAATCTGTTTCGGCTCTCGGAAGCCAAAGCAAGCCACCAGGTAGCTGCTTCGTAGACTATTTGGAAACTGCCACAACCAGCTATTGATCTGTCAAACACTGTTTTCCAGGATACAGTGTAGCCGGCATTGGCTGCACTTGCGCTCTTGCCTCTGTCCCTGCCAAAAAAGGACCTCACAGGTGCAGCCTTTTCATGTCAATGGGCTATCGATTCCTGTGCATAAGCTGTGACAGATTCTCCTCGCATTGCACTTCAAAGCGGCACATACACTTCCAAAGTACGGCGCTAATTAAGCTGAAGGTTGTGTTGTTTCTGCTAGCATCGAAGATGCTTTGTGGCAGTACGTACTCAGGCAGAAAAGTGGGAGTATGGGCTGACCTTGACCAAGGTTGGCAATCCCGGCCTCTTTTTGATTGGCTTGTTATTGAGATCAATCAAATCACGTACTGGCATCGCTGTTCACGTGCAAGCATCAATTGTGAGGTGATATGGCCAAGATGCATCACCAGGAGGATAGCTTCTCTAGCATCTCCTTGCAGCAAACATGGTAGCAGCCTTGTATCAGGGGGAAAGAAGTAGATCAGAGGAGGATGGTATCAGCAGTCTGCTGGTCCTCCAGGTTCGCTGATACCCTACAGACTTTCTGATAGACCCTCTGCAGAGGCAGACAGACCAATGTGCTTGTAATGAGCTTACACCAACCTTTATCTGTATTTAGCTATGATGTTACTGCCAATGAGCAAGCAACCATTACCCATCATCACTACTGTTGGTAATTTTGACGGGCACGATTAGATCCATCTGCACAGACCTGCATTAGAATATTGTCTAAGTATGTAGTGGCACACCCCTGAGAGGAACATCTGTTGGTGACAACGCATATTTTCCTCTCCTTGTCAAGCCAGCAACTTAAACGTGGACTGACTCTGGACGGCCAAGCTGACAGGCTTTAGCTGATGCCTGCAACGTCAATCAAAGAATACCAATCCAGCTCAAGGAAGGTGAGGAGGTGGTACAGAAGAAACACACAGTGTACTCTGCAGAGGAGCAGCTCACGCAGCTCCTTGAGGGGGAAATTCCCATGGTCAGCTCGCCAGGTTCTTGCAAGTGCACTTAAGCAGAGCACCCCTTTGATGTGCTCCACAAACTCGTCATCATGTGTTACACAAGCTGCATATCTTACTGCAAATTCTTGTCACGAGATGAACAGCTTAGTAGCTAGGTTGGCAGCAGGTGAGATGAGGAAAGGACGAGCTCCTCTGGCTAGTTGCTCATGCGACAAGTTTGCTTTCTTTGATCAACGTCAACAGGCACCTGGCCAGTAGATTCGCCAAGAGATGGAAGACGGATTATGTTATCTGGATCCTTCAATCCCCTACATGATGGACATCTCAAGCTCTTGGATGCAGCTTGCAAGTACACCATCAGACTCTCTCTTAGCACTGTTTGGTGGTCAGATTTGCAGTCTGACCTTGTGTAGGCTGGATAGGAAGTGACACATGTATTCATGCTGGGCTTCCACATCATCGCATTCCTTTGCAATCCATTGCAGAAACCAGGTGGATGCCTTCCCATGCTTTGAAATATCAGCTATAAATGCTGATAAACCGCCTCTGAGTCTGACGGTCATCAAGCAAAGGTTGTCTCAATTCGAGCGTAGAGGTAAGTGTACTCGTAAGTGGACTTGTCTAGCAAGTCAAGATCCCAGAACATGGGGAAGATGTGAAATGTGCAAGTTGGTGCATAAAAGTCTGTTGTCCTGGATACACTTGCACAAGAATACTTTGCAGACACTAGTGACAGGTTAGCACAACTGTACTTAAGAATGGGATGCAGCTTGCTCGGTCTGTCTTTGCTTACAGTGGGCAATATTACCAACAGCTGCAGATTGTGGTCATGAGGTGGTCAGTGTCTAGCACTATTGTCAATTCTGAGCTCCGTGCTCTGTATGTGTGGTTATGTAGGTCTTTCAGTGGTCATTACAAACCAGCCGCTATTTTTCAAGAAGGCAGAGCTGTTGCCAGAAAGCACATTTGTGATTGGAAGTGACACTGCCGTTCGACTAGTCGATGTACGTGGTTTTTGTGGTGGTTGGCAAGCAGAATGACCAGTATGACGACCCTTATACAAATTTCGAAATGCCACAGATCTTTGCTATGATTGAGCCAGCAACGTCAAAGTAATATCAAAGCTCTTCAAGCTCTTCAAGTGCTCCCTGCCGCTCTTTCTGTTCTGATTTGTGAGCTAGCCTGTGCACGGTTGCAGCCCAAGTACTATGATAGTAGCTTCCAAAAGATGCTGGACACCCTCGCAGACATAAAAGGCCAAGGGTGTGACTTCCTTGTTGCTGGCCGCCTAGTAGATGGCAAATTCATGGTGAGAAGCTTCTTAACCACTTGATGTATTGTCATCTCCAATTTGACATCTTGTCGGTGCAGTAAGCCTCACATAAGGCCCTGCTGCCTCGGGGGCTTGCTATCTGACTTCCTACCTTTCCTCACGAGGGGCTGCAGGTGCTCTCTGATATTGATGTACCACACGAAATTGCGGATCTCTTCAAGGCCATCCCGGAAGAGAACTTTCGTATGGACATATCCTCGACAGAAATTCGTAGCAAGGTCTCAAGCTGACATTTCAGATTTCTAACGTATTCACCATGACAATGCGTTTTACGTCCATCAGAAGTCTATATACTTCTCTGGTTGTGAGGTGCTTTAGATAAGTGTGAAAGCTTTGGCACCTAGTGCTTGCCGCTTTTCCAACTCCTGCACCCATGGATCATCTGCTGGTAGCATGCTCGCTACAACTTGGTGCCAGAGGCGGGGAGTATCGGTGGCAGCTACATGGAGGCGCCACGCACAAGCAGCAGATAATCGCGGATGTGAGAAAAGGGAAAGCCGCCGCAACGCATAGAGGACACCAGAGGCCGCAGTGACACGACTTGCGTGCCGCGTGGTAGCGGGCCACGGCGTTTGAGCAGACGGTGGAGTGGGCGGCATTATCCTTAAAGCCCACGTGTCGTGCATGTTGTTCGGGCGGCCGGCTCGCCAGACGGATAAGAAGAGAATCGAAAGAATCTGCTGGAGACCGCACAGCTGGTGGGCTGGGGGAAGCGCATTTAGGCAGGACCGAGATGCGAAATCTCTCCGATGACGGGACCGTGTGGAGGCTGGAAAAAAGAAAGTGCTCGCCCATAGAGAAGAGGAAAGCATTGGCTGTGGGAAGAATGAGTGTGGCTCTTCCAAACGGAAGCAAAGACTTTATTGGAGGCCAGCCCAAAGAAAGTGAGCCCTTCCATTGAGCCCTTCTATGGGCGCGCACTTTCTTTCTTCTTTTGGGCTGGCCTCTCCCGGGGGTATTGAGCTTCCTGTGCTTCGTCGTGTCTTATTCTCTAGCTGCCTGGCTGTGTGTATTTTGTTTTTTGGCTTTTGACATTGTCCATTCTTTCTGGAAGAAAGTGCGCGCCCATAGAGAAAGGGGGCCATTTCTGGGCTGGCTTTGCTGGCCCCCCTTCTTCTTGGGCTTCTTGTACTCTGCTCATTCTTTTTTGGGCATCTGCGAGCTGGCCGTGCTCTCGCTGCGGGCTCTGGCTTTCGTCAGGGTGATAGCTTCCCGGCAGCTAGTCTGTCGGATCTGAGGCTCCTCACTCGTAATTACTGAGTGGTCCATCCTCCCCCTGTTTTACCATAGAGAGAGAGCTCGCCCATAGAGAAGAGGGGCTGGCAAAGCCAACCCAAAAAGAATGGACAATGTTCAAAGCCAAAGAAAGAGGTGCTGAAAAAGGACTACACTACAAAGTGCAAGATGGTGCAGAGGGAGATGCAGATGGCTGCTCAGTATCCACGTGTGAGCAACAGCAGATCAGAGTAACTCGGAGCAGGAGAAGCGGCACTTTGCCGAGACCCGGAAGCAGCAGCCATAGCACGGCCAGCCCGCGCGTGGACCGCATGAGCCAAAGAGCGCCCCATAGAGGATAGGGGCTGGAACAGCCAGCCCAAAAAAGAATGGACAAAGTACGAGAAGGGAGCCAGGGGAAGTGCTAAGAAAAACAAGCACAAGAAGAAACAAAGCAGCTACGAATGGCTCAGTAATTCCTGCTGAGCAGCCGCAGGTCAGAGATGCTAGGGTCCTGGAAGTGGGTCCCCTGGACAGAGCCAGAGACAGCAGCTAGGGCTCTGAGGCTCCTCACTCGTACTTATTGAGTGATCCATCCTCCCCCTGTTTTACCATTGCATCCTCAGGCCCCTTTGTAGCTGCTCACCGCACTTAGGCCCCTCTGAACCTTGTGAATTCTTTTTGGGCTGGCTTTTCGCAGCCCTTGCCCCCATTGGGAGTGCCACTTCTTCCGGCACGAAGGTGCCATAGCAGCTTTACCATAGCATCCTCAGGCCCCTTTGTAGCTGCTCACCGCTCTTAGGCCCCTCTGAACCTTTGTGAATTCTTTTTGGGCTGGCTTTTCGCAGCCCTTGCCCCCATTGGGAGTGCCACTTCTTCTTTTTTGGGCTGGCTGTTCCAGCCCATATCCTCAATGGGCGCGCTCTTTCTTTTCTCTCCCAGCCTCCAGTAATCTGGCCGCGGTTACTCTAACAAAACAAAAAAAAAGAAAGCGGCTGCTGATATGAAAGAATCGGCTGTGAAAACAAAAGGGGGGAGCAGGAGCCGAACAGCCGTCAATGACGGGCTCCGCCGTCGCCGGCGAAGCGGCCGGTTGGGTCCCACCCCGCCGGCGCCGTCGCCGGCGCCGGCGGCGGTGTGGAGCAAGGTCGATGGCAGGTCGAGCGGCTCCTAGGTCGGTTGGGGTCAGAGCTCGGTCCGGCGGTGGCTGTTGCGTGCTGCCGCCGGCGGCCCAGCCAAGTGCGAGAGAAGAAGTGGCACTCCCACTGGGGGCAAGGGCTGCGAAAAGCCAGCCCAAAAAGAAAGTGAGGGAAAGTGGCTCTTCCAAAAAGAAAAAGGGGGGCTGGGGCTGTGAAAGGAAAGCGCGGCCAGATTGACTGGTGGCTGGGAGAAGCCAGCCCAAATCGGATCTGAGGCTCCTCACTCGTACTTACTGAGTGATCCATCCTCCCCCTGTTTTACCATAGCATCCTCAGGCCCCTTTGTAGCTGCTCACCGCTCTTAGGCCCCTCTGAACCTTTGTGAATTCTTTTTGGGCTGGCTTTTCGCAGCCCTTGCCCCCATTGGGAGTGCCACTTCTCCAAAAGGAATGGACAGAGAAGACCCTTCCAACCTACTATTCGGACTTGCATCTTCAGACTAGAGGTTACTGAGAGTCCCCTTGCTGCTGTCTTAGTACTTAGCACCAGGATTCTTCTGTCCTTGTCCATTCCTTTTGGGCTGGCCTCTCCCAGCCACCAGTCCATCTGGCCGCGCTTGCTTCTTCATCTACGGCACTGGCTGTGGAGAAGCCAGCCGGACAAGGATTGACGAGAAGGTCCCAAAGGGGCCGAAAAGCTGAAAGGCACAAACAAGCAAGCGAGGCAAGAGCTCACTTCCCAACGGCGCCGCCCGTTCGTGGTGCGGCTGCGGCTCCGTCGGTGAAGGTGCTGTTCCCGGACACGGCGGTGGATTCCCCCCACCCTCGCCCGCTCCACTCCCGCTGGCCCGCCCGCCCGCCCACCACCCCCCAGCCACGCCAGGCCCTCTCTCGCCCGACGACTCAGACCAGCGCCGCCGCCGCCGCCGCCGCGGCGCGCGCAGCGCACGATGCTCGCGCCACGCGCGTGGCCGGCGTCGCCGCCGCCGCCGGGGCGCTGACCCTGCGCCGCCAGCCTCCGTCTCCGTGCGGGCCTCGCCCTCCATGTGCTTCCACGGCCGCGCTCCTCCCGCGCCCAGGGTCCCGTGCCCGGGCATGTCCGCCACCAGCAGCAGGTGTGCGGCGCAGGCCTTCGTGCGCATGCTTCTCAGGCAGCCTTGCGGACGGTTGACGTCGCTCATGCTTGAGACACGCTCTGACATGCTCTGACATGCTCTCTGATGTTCTGTGCCATGTGCAGCGTTCGTGACGACAGCGATGAGCTATCTCTCGAATTGTCGGGGAAAAATAGCATAGATACCCCTGTCTTGGCAGAAACTGAAATCAGTACTGAATACGGTACCGAGCAAGCGGCCTTGGAGGACCAGCAAGGTGCATCTGATGACCACCAGGTTGATAGTGCTCTTGGACTCGACGTAGCAGCGCCAGTCTCTGAAGAGGAAAAAGAGCCCAGGGTGCAAGTGGACCTTTCGTCCTCCTCAAAGAAGACGCCATCGCCCACCCTGCTCACCCTTCTTGAGGAGGGATGGTTCACCAGCAATGTTGCCTGGCCAAAGTCAAGCAGGGATGTACTCTCCCCCATACAAGGTCGGCTGTCAGCCCGTTACTTTGAAATCACATGCTGTAGTGCAAGAAATTGATGTCGTAGTACTTTGAAAGTTGTTGTATGCAAATGCAGTAGCATGTGCAATAAGCTACAACCTGGCCGGAGCTTCGTATTTTGCCTGCGTGTGTCTTCGTCCCTATTTTAGAGCAGTTTTCCTCGGAAGTGATGATTGTCATGATTATGTGTAAGAGGTCAGATATTATGTGGTGTTTGTTGACCAGCAAGTTTTCATCCATATGGATCGACATCATTGCTGCCTAGCCACACTGGTCTGTCGTAGTCTGCATGGGTAATCATTTGATTGCAAGAAGAAATGAAACGTGGTCTAAATCTTTGTTCTTCAATGTCGCTGCCTTTGTCAACATATTCTTATGTCGTCTGGCTTGGCTTGTGTGACATGCAGAGAACCAGGAGAACAAGTACGAGGAAAGCGAAGCTTCAAGAGATGAGCAGAGAGCGCCAGATGGTAACGGCCCAACTCTGCCACGGCAAAGAAAGGAGCGATATGGCAGAAAGCCAAGGTTGTCAAGGAGCCTAGAGGATGTTCGATGGGCCACGATGCAAGGCTCTGACTCCCGACGGCATGTCAGACCAGCTCTCAGGGCTCGCCGAACACGAAGGTGATTACATTCTCTTGATTGCATGCAATCGTCATATCTGGTGGTCGTCACCTTCAGGTCCTTCATTTACGGGGAATGTCCCTTCTTCCAGCTGCCGTATCTACCTGGAATTTTTGGGTCATGCCTCTTTGACGTTCTCGTAATGGTTGAAGTTAGGTCGTGAATTGACACATTTGCTGCCATAGTCCAATGCTAGCGCACCAATAATTGTCATTGTCATACTTTCTATGTATCTTCTCATGATGCCTTGTCTGCTTGCTATGCTTTGACTGTAATTTTCATAGATTACATGGCATCCTGTATTGCTATGCATGTACTGCTGGGCTTCACATACTATTCCACTAAATATTCTAAATGCCTTATATAATCTCTGAGCTCTGTGTTCCTTTCCCAACGTTGTTCTACTCATGATTGGCAGCATGCTTAGCTATCCATTCTACCTCTCTCTAGCCTAGCAGACCTTTGTCTAGATTGCTGATGCTTGCATGACATTGCTGGTGTTATTGCAGTATGTCTGCCGATGTTTGCATGGGTAGAAGCACTCAGAAGCAGCAGGAAAGTGCATATCCTGAGAAAGCCAAGAGTCTCACTGACGCTGACATTGAAGAGTTGCGCGGGTTCTTCGATCTTGGTTTCAAGGTACGTTTGAAGCCATACAAAATCCACACGGAATGATAATCTCAACCCCTGTCCACACATCTATGGCCTTGTGCATTAGGAACATTCTTGTCACTTTAGTCACTTAACAGTCACAAGTTCGTCGCACTTCAGATGATTGCTGCAGGTGAATGCTGGCGGCGAAGATCAGAATCCTGTGCAAGGCTCATGCAAGAGGAACTTGCAGGCACTGTGTATGACACTTTCGCTTAGGCTGTTCCTGCTCACTGTCCTAGGCGTGAGCTAACAAACAGCTCCTTACCATATGGTTTTGTGCTACAGGTGACAGGTTCAGTTCCACTCGAAATCTACACGTCAGTTGGTAAGGTGGTAATGTGAGTTTTCCACCAGCCTAGGTCTAAGTCAGTCAGTCCTTGTCCGGACACTGCCAGTCCATGACCATGCTTGTTATGTGGTACTGGTGCAGTTTGATCAGAGCGTCATCAGCCCAAGGATGGCTTCCACTCTACCTGCATTGAGGCTGTACCAAGCTGTGGAGACGGTGCAGCAGCGAATCTTGCGTCAGCAAACGCTTCCAGGAAGGCTGCAAAACGCTGACAGCCCCCCTATGAGCCCTGCCAAGGTGGGTTTTGCATGACTTTAGCTTCTCAAGTAGTAACAGCTGTTTATAGTCATGAGGTACGTCCCGCTGGCCTGCGTCGGTGATTTGCGACACCGGTTGGCACCATTGAAGACTGAGAACGGGTTATCCTGTGCAATATCAGTCTGTGCAGAGCGAGGGAGATGCTTCATACTCAGACACGCAGAGCGAGGACCTGCCAAGGTTTTGCAGGCAGTCATTGGACTCGTTGAGCTCCTCGCCCCCCAAGGAAGAGCCGTGGATTGTACCGGACCATAGCAATCACCCTGCTGCTATGAAGCAGCACCTCCGAATGTGGGCCCAGACAGTGGCCTGCACTCTGCGGCAAGCAGGTTGATGGGAAAGGGTGCGAGCTTTGCAGGTCCGACTTGAACAGGGTTCATGATGTTCTCTGCACAGGCTTGCGAGCCTTGTGAAGCAGGCTTCCTTGCGTGCATCTGCAAGGAGGCACTGTGGGTGATTGCATTCAAGCAGGGTAAGATGGCGGAGGAAGTCGGCATTGGAAGTGGGGTCAGATAGCAGCCCACAGTGAGAGGAGCCACGGACTTCTGTGCTATCCCGTCAGCACCTCCTCAAACATGTCCCCAAGCTGTCCTTTGTGCAAGCTTCTTGCAGGCGGTGCGCAAATCTTGCTACAGTCGTCCAGGAGAGACTGAGGTGGGGGCCCTGGTCACTCCACAGGTTGCAACCTACTTCTGGATGCCTGTTTAAATGCTAGCGTAGGGTGTAGCTTTGCCACGGAGCTCGCTGGCTCCACCTGGCTCGTTGGCCCCTGGCCGATGGCTCATACATAGTTACACATTGAGCTAGTTTTGTAGAGCTAGGGTAGGTCAGCTTTGCTGCTCATGTCAGGCTTGAAGACGAAATGACACCTGTCACACGCTGGAGCCCATTTCGCCAGCTGAAATCTGGAACTCCTTTGACCACCATGTGTGCCAGCCATGCACTTGTGACATTCAGACATGCTTGAGGATACTTCCACAGGTCTGATTGTCCCACCGCTTACATGCATGGTCCAGTCCCAGGCCTGCTGACAAGCTCTGGCGGCTTGTGACTGGCAGCCTGAGCCCCCGTGGATCTGAGTGGCAAGTGCGAGTGCTGCCCATGATTTGCTACTGGTAACCACCGTCAAGGCAGGGCAACACCAGATTCTCAATGCCATCTGTGCCAGCTCAATCTTAGGGGCGTGCATTGCACCTGCTTCACGAGCTCTGAGTACTGATGTGCCGGCTTCTGCTGAGATGAGGCTTTTGATGTACCTATGCCTGACTCGGCAGTGCAGGCCTCCTCGCAGCCATGTTAAGATAGATCCTATGCAAGTATCTGAATACGCGCATAAGCCAGTTATATCAACTGCTAAATTTGTGCATAGTGCTACACACCTTGCCGTAACCAACATGGAGCTATTTGCACATTAGTATCAGCATCTAGCCGATTATGGGGAGGGAGAGGGCTGTCAGGTCAGAGAATGCAAGAAGATCAGTCTCTTGCATTGCCACCACCCCATCTCAGATTGTCCAAGAGTGATTGTCCAAGAGTGGCACTCTTGGACAATCTGAGATGGGGTGGCACTACTGAGTTGTCATGTTCACGTCTTGTACTATGATCCATGCTTGCTTAAGTAAGCTCGCGCTGGAAGGGCTCGTTGCCAGCAATGTGTAGGGAACGGGAGCTACTAGGTCAGGGGACTGGTTCCCTGCACTACCACTGATCCAACTCGGATTGTCCAAGAGTGGCACTCGGAGCTTGTCATACACACGTCGTCGTACTATGACTCACGCTGGCTTGTCCAGGCCCAGTCTTAAGGGCTCGTCTGCAGCAGCCATTGGACACACTCCAGGAGCAGCTCAAAGCCGTGGAAAGCCGCAATGTTTGCGAACACCTTGAGCCGCTGGCGGAATGCGTCAGGGGCCTCGGTACATTCAAAGGCACCTGCGCACCTGCACTGATCAGCCAGGTGGGCGGACTTGACCTGCGCCGCAACAGAAGGGCTCGTAAGGAGCAGTCAGCATGAGGAGCTCTGCCATAAGCCTTGCTGCTCCTGCTCAAAGTTCGTGAGTTGACTGCATTGCACCTTGCTGGAGGGAGAATGCGTATTGATATTCAGCTACAGTGCAGGCCTGTCATTTGTTGCTCTTCCACAGTGAGATCAAGAAAATGTGGCTGTGGGTCACCTGTCGGCACTTGGTGCATCGCAGGTCCTGCAGCTGGAAGAGGCGGCACCGCTGTCGCACAATCTGCAACACATGGTGAAGAACAACGTATGCAGCAACTATCAGAGGCTGCCACACATTGTCCCTTGCTAGTGCATACGTTTTCCATTGTTGCTATTAGTTGCTGGGTTGAGATGCTGTTCCTCACTTGAAGTAGTGCATTCTCAATCCATTCCCGATTATACGGCTGGCCACACTGTGGCACGGCGCACTTCCACTGCTTGCTCAGAAGCAACGGGTCTCGACAGAGGTCCAGATCTTGACAGTCATTGCAATAGCTGTTGAGCATCAATGTCAAGGTGTCTGCTTAGTATGCAGATTGAATGTAGGATTTGCGAGAGTGCACAATGATTGGGCATTTCAATAGCTGTCAGGCATTCAAGGTGTTGGCTCTCAGTATGCAACTGCATCAGGAGTTGCTATAGTGCAAGACGAAGGCGAACTTGAAACTTAAGGGAGTGTGGACATCACCGCACCGTGCTATTACATACATTACACATGAGCTAGTGAAGACGTATCGAGCTGGGATGCTCTTACCTGCAGATGACAT
This sequence comes from Spirogloea muscicola, assembly GCA_009602725.1. NCBI lineage: Eukaryota > Viridiplantae > Streptophyta > Zygnematophyceae > Spirogloeales > Spirogloeaceae > Spirogloea > Spirogloea muscicola. The sequence continues at coordinate 1,090,403 of WELB01000001.1, read as the reverse complement.
TTGGCAGTGTGAAGGAGAGGCACGGGTTCCTAAAAACGGCTTCCTCGGCGAACTCCCGCACGTGTATCAATTTCAGCAGGTTCCGTCTCATCACCTGCGATGGGTATGAGTGCCTCCCTTGAGAGTGAAGGCTGCCCATTATGCCTGTCACTTGCCCTCACATTGCAGTACTTGCAGGACTGATGCTTTGCCTGACCACCAGCTTGATGTATGACGAGAAGCTCGGTAGTATCTCAATTCTTTTATAAATAAAGCCAGCAGCACGCGTACCATCACTTGGTAGGACACAGCCTCGTCAATCGACATGACTGTGCAGATGGACTTGATGAACTCCAATGCTGGGTTGCGGAGTTCTAGATGCGACCCAGCGAGCTTGGGGAACTTCCAAGCAGCAGCGGCTTTGGGGTCACCCACATCACCCCCTTTGTTGGCAGACACAAAGTTCTGTATGTTGTGCACAATCCTCAGCATCTTCCCTGTGAAATATGTCGCGACCTGCACCATGCCACACTCAGCCCACCGTCACGCTTCAATGAACTGTGGTTTGGTACTACGTGCACATCATCTTGGGAGCCTCGGCCGCATCCCCACATCAACTGGCCAGCAATGACGTGCACATTCAGTGCAAGTAGGAGATCGTATTCCGCGGGACAAGTAACAGTCAAAGACAGGTTCAATTCAGCCACTATTTCAATAACTCAATGACAATCTGATCATCCCACGGAGCTGTCATACCTGAGTCTGCAGATAGTCGGAGGCATCCTTTTCCATCTCTGTAGCTGCAACAGCTGTGGCGGGTGGATCACCACTGTCCCACGCAGCAGCTCTTTCAGCTGCTTTTCTGCGGGCGTGCTTCCACGGCAAATATATGTACTCTCCAATGACAACCTCAAAGTATTCCTACATGAGCAGCGAGGATATTTGACGAAGTGTTACTTGCGTGGCCCTCTTAGAGAGGACGCATAAAAGTTGAGCCCATGCACAGCAAGCGCTACTGCACATGGCTGAATCTGAAACTCTTGCCAGGGATGTAAGTCAGGTCCACCATTGCAGCAAAGCTCCCTTGCTGACTTCTTACTCGTGTGGCGAGAGGCAGGTACTCGGCAATGTTCCAGTTGGACAAAATGGATGGACTGTTGTCCTCCATGCAATCTCCAACACTTTGGCCTTTGTCCTCATCATCCAGCTTCATCGGTATGCCGCCGTAATTATACTGGGGGGGCATTGCACATATTCGTTAGAGTTTGCATTAGCTCCTCCAAGCTTTCATATGAGCGATGATGGCGTCTGCAGTCTAAGCAAATGCCTTCATGAATATAGAAGCTGCATATACCTGATCCATTAGAAGCAAAGAGTGCCAGTACTGTTGTGGTACAAGTGTCACAAACTCAAATAATTCTCTGAGACAAGCACCAGATGACGCAGATTAACAGACCGGCAGAAATCAAACAATAAAGTAGCAACTCAAGTAAGCATGCATGAAAGAGGCAAGGAGTGGGGCGCAGTGCATGTGACTAGAAACTGCCAGATCTGGCCTTTTCCCATCATGACCATGGTAGGACAGCAGTCAAACCTGGAAGCCAATGTTTGGAGAAGGTACTGGCAGTAGCCCTCAGCTGCAGACTTGGTGTGCTTTCCTGTATATATGATGATCCGTGAGAAGTCCGCAAAGACAATGGTAGCTCCAAGCTTTCGCATCTCAGCAAGAAGCAAGGCAAACAGCTTCTTCATCACCTGCCTCAGCAGTAAAGGCACACCAACACAGTGTGCTGTCAGACTCAGGTCTAGCAGGAAATAGCATACTGACATAGAGTCTACCGACATGCAAATGTCCCCATTATGAAGCCATGTCTTTTAAAATAGATAATGAATCGACAATCACTGCTCAGCAGAAGGCTTCTCCAACCAAACAGCAGAGAGTGCTGTGCACCTTCTGCAGGACCCTGTGAAGGGCAGGGTCGTGTAACTTGGACTGCGGGCTGCAGAGCCATCTGTACGCGTGCTTCAGAAGCTCGTCCGCAAACATGTTGTGGAACTCAGTGGCGTCTCGCACCCAGCCCATGACCATCTGCTTGAGAACGCGGAACGCTGGGCTGCAGGACAGCGAGTCGTCGTGACTCGCCACGCTTCCACCAAGCGGCAGCTCAAAGTCGTCCGTGGGCTGTCCACCGAACACTGAGCCTCCCTCCATGTCGTCAATCTGGCTGCTTCGTAAGAGCGCGTTGACTGCAAGGTGGTGCACCTGGAGCATGCCGGTATGCAGCGTGGAGAAGGTGAAGCAGTCAAAGTCAATCAGGACAGGACCACCCACAACTATCCTTACATCGTGTTTTCCATTACAGCAATTTAGCTGGCCCAAATACAAGTGTGGGGACTTGCCAACTTTACCTTGAGCTCTATGACGACCTGGCGATACGCTCCAGGATACACCAGCTCCGGTTGCTCTACCTAAGGTCAGTATAATTGGAGTCGATTTATTACACCAGTCATTGACTAGTGCCATTTAAACTATTGCACAGGCTGGCCTATCCAGGCTTCAAGCAAAGCTCCTATGAGGATAGTGATGATGCACAGTCAACCTCATCTACGAAGCTGGCCTCCTCCTCCTCAATCACTCCACCAAGGTCAGGTAGGCCGCTGTTTGACATCCAAAGTAACTGCAACCAGCTCACAGTAGAGATTAGTGCCGATGCAGTCCTAGTTTGTCAATGAGAAAGCGCTACTATGTCCACTTGAGAGCCATGATATGTGGAACAGTCGTGGTCTCTGCAAAGAATCCGCTGCAACAACCTGTATTATGAAAGGAAAGCAGCTGCCTGAAGGGGCATCATAGCTGCAATTGCTGACTATGATAGCTTGGAGCATTGCTTGATTCCTGCACTGATCGCCACTGACAACCTAACCTGATGATTGAAGGATACAAAAGTATACCATGTTACGGCTTGAATACTGACCTGCTGATTGTCCCTGAGAGCTCGAGCAAAGAACATATCCGCTGTGAAGAGCACCCAGTCTGGCTCGAAGTTGCCTAAGGGCACCTGAAGAGGTTGAGTAGGTGACTGAGACGGAGCTTCAGCTGCGCATGCTAATAGAAGCTGAGTGTTCTGCAATTAGAATGTTGTGAATATATGAAATTCCAGAATATGAAGAACATGAAGACCACCAGGTGACGTCAGTAAGTCCGTACATGAGCATAGCGGGACATGGCTATGTGTTCACGGAGATAGAGGCCTGACGACGCGCAGCGATGGACTGCAATGCGAGCTGCTACTTGCTGCCACCCGAGGGCCTATATGGCATAGCACACATCTGGTTATGTTAGTGCCACATGTAGGTAGCTGCAGGAAAGTATATCACAGCGCTTAGCAATGCTGGGTATGCTTATGGGCAGTTTTGTCATGGAAGACTGATACTTTCGATTCGGCAGTAAGTTGATGGCTCTCAAATTGCAAAAGAGTAGTGAGTATGGGTTGTATAGAGTGCCTGATAATGGCTGTCACGAGCATTGCATGGCACTGGAACACAAGGCAGATCTCCCAGAGCCGGTACAGATCTTGCATCCAGTGTGAAGCTGTGAGTGGCTGATGCAAGTCTTGGGCACTCAAGGAGGGCCACAACGGGGCCTCTGTGCGTGTCCCTGGTAAATGAGAACACATCTTTAATTTAACAATGCTCTTTGACTACCCCAATCGCAGCCCACAATAAATAAATAACACCAAGAATACCATGCAAGCACTCATGAACTTGCTAAGCTCACCTCAGCTCCATAATAACCTGCTGGATTCGGCCCCTTGCCTCCAAGGATGTATGCATGTATTCCACCTGTGAAACAGTATTCGCTTTACCTTTATATATCTCACAGACGTTGCTTAAGCTTCTCGCGGACTTACTACAGTAGAGCACTAAGAACAAGCTGATGGGCTACAAATTGCACTTGGTAAATTTGTGGTCTACCTTGCAGGCTATGGCGGTTGGTGGCACTACATTGCCAGAAGACAAAGCTGCAACTTGGAACTGGCGCTCCAGTACGGGTACTGATATGTCTTGACTTCGTGTCTGGCTCTGAATGAGAACAAGGAGGGAGGCACTGGCTGGGTAATAGACTGCAAACAAGCCCCTAGAGTCGCAGGTACTGCAGTGAACAAACCATTGCCAGGATCAGAATCAAGGCCTATCTCTCTCAGAAATCAAAGCCCACCGTCTTACTCCTCTGCTTGGCAGCAACCAAGTGTGTGTAAGGATGATCAAGCATGTTGGTGCCCCTTTGTCTGGAATGGTTGCCGCTGCCTTTCACAGTGCCTACAAGATGTAATATACCAGCTTCGGCTGATTGACAGCATGCACAAACATGAGCAACAAAAGGTGCTGCATGTGTCATGTACCTGTGGTAGATGAAGAAGTAATTGATGGCAAGTCCTTCAAGCAAGGAAGAGCTAGCCTCTGAAGATAGGTACGGGCACTCTGTGGTGGTCTTCATAGTCAGCTCACCCAGGAGCCAGCCCTCTTGAAGGCTTCGATGCCTAGCCTTTGCCGTGATTGCACAGACACAGCCTATCTCAAGAACGGCATTGATCTCCAGGGGCACCTGAGTTTCATAAATGCCCTGCAAGGAAGGACAAGAAGGACATCTCAGGAGAGCCGTGAATGCTGTTCCACAACACGAATGTTTATTATCTCGTGAACAACACCTAGCTCTCCAGGCAGACACGCTGATGCATCCGACTTTCTTGCATAGGACCAACAAGTTGCAGTCAGCAGCATGTAAGAGCTAACCTCCACATCTGGGTCTGTAAGGTGAGCAGCCAGTTCCTTGGTTGCCTCTCGGAACTGTTGTTCTGCCACAACGACCTGCAGTGGACTTCTTGTCATAACACCGTCACATGATGCGCAAGCCTTCACATAATCTTTCACCAACCTTGGCTTTGAGGCGGCTGTGGACATGAAGTGCTTAGCTGACATACATCTGCAGCTTGAAGTGTATAGCTTGGATCAGTATTTAGTACCTGAAGCAGGTTAAGAGTAGGGCGACCATGGGGGAGAGTCCTGTTTACTTTCTCCCCAATTGCATCATCCGACCCGGCCCCTCGAGTGTTCATGTAGATTTGCCTTGGTATGGTCAGAGGAACCTTGTACATGTCATGATCCACCAACACCCATGCAATGTACTTGCCTGGCCTGTCGCCAGGTGCTACTTGGATTACCTGCACATGTTTCCAGGTGGGTGTACGAGAAGATTGTAAACCAAGTCGAAACAAATTGACTCATAAGCAGCTGAGTCTCAGGACCGAGTCAAGGTGTGGAATATACATGCCAGAAACAGACCCTCGTGTTTTCATGCACCTAGAGCTGCACCTCTAACACTGACCAGCATTCACCTGCCAATGGGAGCGCAGCAGGGAGGCCTCCTTCTGTTTAAAGTATGCGCCTGCCCCTTCATGTGCACGTGCCCTGCTCTGCAGTTCCTTGTCAGGCGTAGTATTGCCCTCCCTTCGCCTTCGCTGTTCTTCTTCTGCCCTGTCATCAGAAGCAACAAGGATGTTGCATTGCATTCCATCTTCATAGCTGCTGTATATTTGTCAATACTGAAAACCTCTTCTTCTTCTCCTTTACCTTCAGTCTTCTCCTTAACCATCAGTTCACTATACAGGTTGATGGACTACATTAGTCCAATAGTCTACCTGCTTCGACGACTTCAGAGATAAGGGCCGGGGGATGCTCAGTTACTTGTCATTGTCGAAGGCACAGAAAGATGAGTTACTGCTTACTTTGCCGACTTCTTCATCTGACGAAGTTCTTGCCACTTCCTTTTGCGGTGCTCAAGCCAAACAGCATAATCTGGCTCCCTCTCCGGGCTCAAGTTTCTGTTGGTCCTCTCCATCAGCTCTTTCCTACCAGTCAAGAATACCTCCCCTGGACTCCCATTTCCACCTTCGTCATTTGCAGCTTCGCCTCCACCATGATTGCTCCTCTCGGTGTCTTCCTGATCCTGACGAGACTTCACAGCTGCTCTTGCTGGTAGACTTCCTCCAGTGCCCTGCCTGGCACATTGGTAGCATGCAGGCACAATCTTGAGATGCAACATATTGTGGCTTGTATCATGCAGTAGGCTGCTACTTCATCTTCATATGTACATCAGGCAGGTGCACGCACGGCATGTGTACCTGGAGGACGGCCCAAGGCCCATGTCTTCAAGGTCGCGTTCGAGAGCCAAAACGCTGGGAGCTTCCTCACAGTCTCTAGCTGGTGCTGCAGGCAGTGACTTCTGAGGTAGGAAGAGATCTTTGATGGTCCTTTGCTGAAACTTATCATCCTTGTCCCTCACCTTCCGCCAGAGCCAGTTAGGATGGACAACTCGTGGAACAGGGTTGACAATCTGCAAACAAATTCATATTCAGCACAGCTTCTTGTTTAAGTATACATTGCACGTGAACAGCTGGTGCATATTGGGCAGACAAGGCATCTGCCTGACAACCTTCTGCATGGCCGCAGGGATGGTGATGATCTTTTGGATGGAACTGCTCAGACGACCTCGGTAGTAATCCCAGTCCACAATGGCGCGTAGTTCCAAGTCCCCAGACATCTTGCACCATTTCCTCACATATGACCTCATTATCTCTGAAGCACCACAACTGCCATCATCAGACGTCACTCATACATGGGACTCCTCTAAAGGTCAGGCAGATTGAAGCAGGATGGATGTTAAGCACCGGCAGTCAAAGGCAAAGAAAAGAAGCGGAAGTACCAGGCTCAGTATTGAAAATCGCCACAGGAATGGCGCGTTCACTGACCGGAGCGCCCTGTCAAGGTGTGAAGAATATCTGTGAGACGTTAAAGAGAGCATGCCCTACCAATCAAGCCAATGTGTTGCGCTGAGCACGCCTCAGCCTACTTCTTCATGAGATGCATCTACAACATTGTCATTTGTACACCTCTTCAGGTATTTGAGGGTCTTTCCTCTTCAAATTTCATAGAAACAGCAGAATAAGCAACAAGTATGCAACAGAACAAGGGAACTGTAACTGATTAAGGTCTTATTAGGACACAGACGAGCAAGTAAGGGTGGTCATATGCATGCTGACAGAATATGGCAGATAGCGATTATTCATTGCTCACTGTTGGAGTCTTGGCTATGATGTACTGGCATCGCAGGCCCTTGTCTTTCACCATGGCATCTCCTAGGAAATCAGCCAGCCGCCGGGCAGTTGTAGTGGCACACGACTTTTTCTCGCCATACTCGGCAAGGGACTTGCTCATGGTGTTTGCTTCTGAGATGTACTCCAAGAGCTCGTCGTCGGCCACATCTATGCCTTGATTCTTTAATCAGGGAAGACATGATGGAGAAGATGGAGTAGCGTGTCAGGCAGTGTTAGGAAGAGGATAAGCTTCTGCAACAGACAATAGCAAAGCACAGCTTGCTGTGACAGTGGCCAACATGCCTCAGGTAGTTAAGTAGTCCTGCATCAGTGAGACTGCACCTCCAGCATGTCAAGCCACCTGTTGGCAACAGCTCCAACTGCAGCATAGCATTCCGTCAAGGTCTGTCCATGAAGAAAGTTCTGGAAAATCTCCGACTGCACAAGAACGAGCTTTGTTTTGAGTACCTACATAAACCTGGAGAAAGTGCCGAGGAAGATTGAGAATCTCTTTGCAAAGATGTGTGAATGTACCTGGAAGATCTTGATCAGCTTCAGCTCACCCCTTCGCTTTATCTCAAATCCCTTCAGCTCTGCTAGGGAGCCATCTTCGTTGAAAACGGCATACCGTTTCTTTATTAATATCCCTTCCTCCTTTGAAGCAGGCAGTATCATGGCCTGGTCACGCAGTCAAGAGTCGTTTATGTGACATCGATCCCTCTGATCATGCTCCAATGTGCTGCCTATCCTACCATGCAGTACAAGGGCAACATGAGGAAAGCAGCAACTCTTCCTTGAAGCACGGATCATAATACCTTGTAAGGGCCATCAACCTCAAAACTAATGGAGCATTCCTTGCTTGTAACATACACCTTCCGCAAAGAATCAACCAGTGTCTGCCTCACAGACAGAAGAGCAATGCCAATGTCCCAAGTCAATGTCTTAAATTCATGACAGCATATGAATTAGGACGAATGGACCTCAATACTTTGACCCCTGTTGCACCAAGCCAATTACTAATACTGATGATGGCCTATGTTCACCATCATATATGACAAGACTTCAAGTCACAAACGACTCTGAGCTACCTGGTATTGGTCATTGCTGTTATTCACCACCACTTCAACGTTCAGCATCACACATGGATAAGAGATGGATAGCTTCTTCCCACTCCTGACACGCAATCAGACACACATGCCATGCAAATTTACATGTACAGAAGGTGTTGAAAGCAGGATATAATTGAATTGGATGGAGTGCCCTTTAAGCAGAACATGATTTAACACATAGAGGGAATGCCATGTGGTAATGTTTGAAGGATGCTAGGCATGATGGGCAGCCCTGCTACCTCGTGTTAAAGACGAAGTTCTCTGGGAAAGACGATGGAAGGGCACACCAAATGCCATCTGTGTCAAGCTCAAGCGGCTTTCCGATCCGCTCCACTAGCGCTCGTGCATTCTGAATGATCCTTGCACCTGTATATGTGACCACTCCTGCCATCTCCATTGAATACCACCTTGCACCTCTGTTGTTGATGGTTACAGGAAGAGATTCATGTGAGGAAGCTGTAGCACAAGAAGCAAGGTGCTGCGCCTGAGCAGGATTTGATGGAAGATTGAAGTGGAGTCTAGCACCAAGCCTATGGAAGAATGAATTTTAAACAGATTATTATGTTTATATTTACACGAGGTTGGCAGAGCAGCCTGGTGGAAAGGACTATCAATTCGAGCATGATCAGCAGATACAAGCAGAAAATGCTCTTACTTTCGCATCACATAGCCGTAAAATGAATTCAAGATGCATTTGTGCGCCAGCTGCAAAGAATCATACAAGACGACCATGTCCTGCAAGTAATACCAACATATGTAGATCAACTTCATAGGTATGTGATATGTAAGACCAGCTGTCTGAAAATGAAAATGAGCAAGTTTGCTGACGTGAGACTGGATGATGCGTGTCACAGCTAAAATGGCCCAGCATGCTGAAGGAGCTTCTCAAGTGCAAAACAGTGGCTTCAGCGACACTGTCAGCACCTATGCTACGACGCAGATCCTGTGTGCTCTGCAGAATCCGTGAGCCGAAGTCAGTCAAGAGGAAGCCCATCGGATCTGCAGGCTGACTACACATCATCATAGTACCTGGGCTTCTGAAACACCCAGTGGATCGCCAAGGGACTTGGCATCGCGGAGGCGTTTATTCCAGATCTTGTTCAGACCTTTGTACTCGTAGCGTCGATCTCGGAAGCTGGCAAGCAACAAAATGCGATTGTCATGCAATTGGGACAAGCTTAGCTTGTGCCATGCCTTCTCTCCTCACAGTCCATCATTAAGGGCTTGCCTCCATAGGTGGGTTGCAGGCTGAGAAGGCCAAGGGTTGCAGAAACCTTTTCACTGTGTCGACATAAAAAGGATTCTCGCGCATGCAGATCCCAGCCGTTCGCAACTCTGAGAATGGTTTGTCTAACACACGCTTGTAGACCTGTTTTTGACAATGTTGGCAAGGCTTATAAGTGATATCAGTGTACCAGAAATGTTCAGATCGTGATTGTGTGCAGATGCATTGCTGAGGGAGAAGCATGTACAAGTTGACAGCAAAATCCAGTACTGTCTTGTGAGGAATTCAGGGTGGACGTCACCTGCAAATCAGGCTTCAACATCAAAACTCTTGTTATTTGCTGTGCTTGATGCATGAGACATGTTGCAAAATTACCTTCTGGCAGTACCTTTTGAGTCGATCCTTTAGCTTGGCTTCCTGTTCGTCCTTTGTGAGCTCTCGGAAGAGTCTTGGAGCACCTCCCTTGTTTGCAGAAGCAAACTGCTCTGCTTCAAGTTGATGCTTAAGGTGGCCATACTCACTGCAGAACAGGTTCGATCTTTGTAAGAGTGGCGAACACTCATCAGCCTGTCCCATTTCGTTTTCTCACAGCTCCTCAAGCAGCGCGGGCGTGAGAATGTATCGAAGACAGCAGCAAACACAGAACCAATGCCTTGCCGTACACTACATGTCAAAGAAAAGGCCAGAGCTTTGACAAAGCTTACGATGCAAGAGATACGCACCTGCGGGTAGCCATGAATGTCTCTCCTCTCCAGACCCACTCCATTTTTCGCAGGCATGTCTTATCGGGCTTATTGAAGTCACACGCAGCACACACTTCGTCTGTCACGATTGACGGCGGCTGCACAAGATGATGGTCTCTTGTGAGTGCCTAGAAATGCTCTTCCACGCTTGAAGTTGCCTGTCCCATCTAAGGATCATCTGTATAGTGAGCGGACTAGTGAGTGGCATACATGCAAGTCCAGCACACTTGGAGGTGAATCAAAGCCATAAGTGACCAACCTGGAGGCGATTGGTAAGGATGATATTGGGATACATGGCTGCAACATCCAGATGGTAGATGACTGGGGGCTCATCTCTTGTTGGGGCATCTCTCAGAGCTTCTAACTGGAAGATGAGATGGCAAGATGATGCTTAGACTCGGAGTCATGCATCCTCCCAAGCTAATCAAGCCCGTCTTGACTAGTAGCTCTAAGTAGGAGGTGAGCCTTGCACCTTACCAGCCCTTGCTGGACAAGTGGAGACTGAGCTATCTACACATAACAGCACCGCCATTTAACACCTCCAAACATGTGCTTGGCATGTGCTTGGGCATAGTGGTCTAACAGCTTGACCGGCAGCTAGCTGCATAACGGTGCCACTCAAAGGCAGCTCAGTTGCAATAATGTCTGCACACCATACCTGCTTCTGAATGGCTTCCTTGACTTCGGAGTAGTTGCTGACATCAGCAATTTCCAGCTTGCTCTCCTCCACAATTGCAAAATGCAAATCCCTATCCAGGTGGTCAATTAGCTCCTGCGCCAGTACTCACTCCAGTCAGAGAGAAAATTTCCCCGATCTTTCAGATTACTTCGTGCAAATAGCTCTTACAAGAACCTCAATGCTCAGGTTCCTTACAAACCTGCAGCAATCATTGGCAAGTATAGTCGACCTGTAAGTGAAAGTGCCCCGTATATGAGAGGCACCTGGTAGGCCTTCGATTCCAGGCGAAAATGTGTTGGGAGGTCAGATCGAAAGACTCCACTCTCCAAGCACTCCACATGCCCGCCTATGTAGGTCTCATTGTCTAACATGTGATTGTTGTATGTCTTCTCCTGCTCAGAGCTGTGCTTGTTTGGGCAGATAATTTTTCCTTTGAAAGCCTGTCAAAGAGTGGTTGCACTTTCATTAAGTTTCAGAATGTTGTCTTGGAACCCCAATGTTGATAAGAGAGGAGGCCCTGTCTGTGCAGTGGCAGGCATTTCAATGGCTTAAGTTCGCTCTCGCACCTGCACCATGAGCAGCATCTCGCAAAGTGTTCCAGAACCTTTCCGAAGGACTTCATGTGGTGGCATGGGGATGATGGTGGCGAGGGAGAATATGAAAGGGTGCACATATGTCATGTACAGATAGTACGTCGCCACGGCATCAGACACAGAGTAGGAGGCCATCACCTGCATGAGATTGTCAGAGGAGTAGATTACAGAATTGCATAAGAGGTGCAAGGAAAGCACATGAACTGTCACCTTCATGCCTTAGTCTCAAATGCCTTGGAACAGCATCCTACCTGAGGCTGCTCAATGGCAAAGCGGACCATGTCCTCTGGGTTGACCTCCAGTGGGTCGTAGCCAAGCTTCTGCTTTGTAACAGCCTGACCAAAGAGGGGATAATAGCAGATTGGCAGTCAAGAAGGCATTCCTTGGCACGTAGTAGGAAATTAAGCTCAATTGATGCGGGTTCACAATGAGAATATGCCCAGGCAAGTATGCAGATGACCACTGTCTAGTGCTGAATCTGCTGCTACTCCTGCTTCAGCTCTGGAACAGTACCAAGTGTGCTATGCTTGCTATTTGCAGTGAGTACCTTAAGGCCCTGGCTGCCTTGTGGCAAGTAACTGTCACGCTTCACCCAAGCAAAGCAGTCAAGGTGCACTGCAGCTTTGCTGCGGCACTCACCCTGGTTCATGTCACATCGGAAACCCAAGTCCTGCACGAAATGCACTCTATGTGAGTGAGAATCCGCAGCAAAGACAATGCAGTGGCTGCCTACCACGTACAATGGGCAGACGAGTCCCTGCCTGGTGCATGTCCATCCCGTGGTGTGCTGCTCTGGCCTCTATAAATGGCCAGTCAAAGAAGTCGCCATTGTAAGTTACATATATCCCGGGCTTGCATTCCCTCATGTGCTTGAACCATCGTTTTAATAAAGCTTCCTGCATAATACCAGCACACCAGTTTCTTCAGCGATACTTTATTGACCCTTAATGATCTATCTTTGCATTTTTGCTTTCAGCTTCCATCCTTCCGCGTAGCAACTACAGCACTGGCAGGGGACAGTGTCAGAGGGACTCTTACTTGCTACTTGCAATCTCACCTCATTGGCCTCATTCCAGACTTTGAATGGTCCCTCAAATTCTGGCTTTGGTGTGTACTCCAAATCATGAATGTCTTCACCTACAACCTAAGAGATATGGTTGGACACACATCCATTGATTGCATCAATCTTTTGGCGTAAGTCATGCAGACCGCACGTCTGTATCTGAATTTGCACTGCCTTGAAGTCGTGACAGGCTAACAAGCCCAGTCACTGGCGAATGTGTGAACCAGGGTGCATGTAGGAGCATACCTCGCGGTTGGTGATGAGGTAGCCCTGGCCATCCAACATGTACGAGATCATCATGACCTGATCGTAGGTTGCATCTGGGAATTTGAGGGGAAGCTTGGTGGTCTCTATATCGAATGCGCAGATCCTGGGCTCTGCTCTCTGCAGTAAATCTGCGCGTCTCTTGACCTTGATTTCACCTTGTTCTGCTGCCACAGTGTACCAGTATCCGCATCTGACATCTGGTGCAATATGTTGCAGGAGTCACTCTGTTAGGAGATTGAGTTGGGCTTTCACATCTTCCAGCCAAATAAGCAGCAAGTTGAGCCTGAAGGCTGGGATTCAAGAGTAGCTCACCCGTATCGATGGCAAAGCGGACGTGATATGGGACATCATACTCCCGCATCTCCAAAAGGCAGTCCATATACTCAAGAACCCTGCTACTGTCTGTACCTCTGCTGCAGCACCAAGTTGCAAAATGCCCGGAAAAGCGAGCTCAGGTCTGGAAGAGCGTAGGCTTGGTCCAGTACTTGTAGAATGCCTTGTGATGCTGAGTGCCATTAACGGGTTCATGGAGCTGGGCCAAGAACATACCCTCCTTCCTGCTGGAGGGTTTGGTAGGCTGTGGCAGCTTCCAGCTTGGAGCGGTTCCGCTCCACTATAGGGCCAATCTCCCTCTTCACATCCATCAAGTCTTGAACCGAATGGAAGCTGAGCTTCAGGAAGGAGCTACGCAGGCCAGATATGTGGTTCTTCTGCAGCCATTAAGAGAAGGAGCGTGCAGGGGTAAGACTACAGGTGTGCACTCCTGGTTAATGCTCTAGGGCATACGAGCCTCTCATTGACAAATGGTATTCTGGTGCACCACTCCTTGAGCTGCGAATGTTGTAAAGGCTTCGCAGAAGCAGATCCTACGGCCTCTGCGGGCACTGATTAATTACAGCGACACTGCATTCATAGTGCAATCTGTGGAAGAGGTGTAGCAATACCAGATCTAGGTCCTCCCGTTCAACGATACAGATGTCGGCAAACCTTCCCTCGTAGCGGCGACGGAGGTGTGCATCCACCTCCATCTCCATGCCACTCTGTACTCTTGACTCAGCATTAGTGGGCAGCCTCAGGCAAGCCTGGCCCTAGTGGAACTTCCTTGAGCATCTGTTGCTGCTAGGTGGCCTAGGTAGCACACAGTGAGGACTTGCAAAAGTCAAGGATTCTCTTGAGTACCAGCCACCGAGATCCATAACCCTTCAAATCCCTCCCTCTCCACCTCCTCTAACCCCCCGCCGCCTGGGTTTCACTATCGTAGATTTATCATTTCACACATTCAATGCCTTTGCCCACTTGTTACCCTTGCTAAGGGACACCTCTTGCCCCGAACAACTGAACAAAGCAGATGTCCTCCTACTCTCCCTGCTGCTATTTAGTATCTCCTTGCATGAAGAATGGAATTAACAATACAATGTCTCCCATTTAATGGACAGCCTGATCATTTTCTTACCTTTGTCCGAAGGTAGAAGTATGGTAAGAAAGGGGCTCGCGCCTTGAACGACGACCCGTCCTGTCTCAGGCAAAAAATACAAGGTTTGTGTCAGTGATTATCTCGAGGTGACCCTTCTCTCCTCATGTCGCTTGCTGTGTGTTGCAAACCATATGTTTCTCCAAAATTTGTGTTACTCATAGTACGTAGTGAACCACATAGGTTATACAGGTGGACTGTGTAACTAGACCGCTGTGCAGGCTCAAACAGAGGTCTGGTACTCGATTGCCTGCCCTCAGGCTGCTTGGTAGTGAGCAAAATGAGCACAATAAGCAGGCAATACCTGGCACATGAAGTATAGGTTGATGCAGCTGCGGGTCAGCCTCGTCTCCTGATCTTCAATTGAGCCCTGCAATGCAGACGATGGCCCTCTTTAAGCATGGCTGTGCCTTCAAGAATGCCAATGTCAGCTGATAAGCAGTAGCCTGGAGACCCAGAAAGAAGCTCTGGGATTGGCGTGGCACGGCCCAGGCACACTGACTGGCATCTGGATCCGGACAATTAGGATTGCGTCTCACTTCATAAGCCAAGCCTGGCACTAACCGTACTGAAGTTGAGCAGCCAACCAAGGCGAGGCTCGCCCTCTGTGAAGTACTCAAATCCCATCTGAGATTCCAATGCCTCTTCTTCAGAGGCTTGAATCCTGCGCATGCGCTTGGTTGCATATAAGCGACGAGCTGGTTCGTGACTGAGACGAAATCGAGCCACTGCTTTCGCAAGAGGCACCCCAACACAAACGAGGGACTGCGCGTGACGCACCGCGACCTCCCTGTCCGCCGAACATCTGCGACCGTGTCTTTCCCAGCGCTCCGCCTGCCTTGCAGTCGTCCGGCGTGGCCAGGGCCATCCTTCTTGAAGTGAGTGCGATCGGCGGACGGGCCAGCTACACCGCCACCGTTTAGCCTGCGATCCATGCGACCGGCTCTCCGCGGGCGCTTCCACGTCCGCGGATATGCCGCCCGAACGGCGTGGCGCCCCGCAGCCGCCTCCTGCTGCTAAGGGCCGCCGTCATGCGGCGTGGCTGCCAAGCGACGGCGGCTGCGGCGGCGGCGGCGGCGGAGACGGCGGCGGCGGTGGCGGCGGTGGGGGGATGTGAACCTCTGCAGCGCCAGAGCGAACGCGGCGCGATCATCGGGAACAGCGCGGTGGTTGCGGCCGCGGCGAGGGGCCCGCGGCCATGCGCGGCCGCCGAGGAGGAGTAGCGCGCCGCCGCGAGCGGCGGCGGCGCTTGGGGCGGCGC
>WELB01000001.1:1058242-1070892 GCA_009602725.1 Spirogloea muscicola | reverse complement strand
CCTGCCATCCCTCCTGCTACTGCTGCTGCCCCACTCCTCCTCTAGCAGCTCCAGCAGGACAGGTCGTCAAGGCCTCAATCGGCACTTCCAGCCCTCTTCGCCCCCCCACCCCTCCATTCCTCCTGGCACTGCTGCTGCCTCACTCCACTAGCAGCTCCAGTAGCTGCTAGATGCTAGTTGCTACGTCATAAGATGTGCTTACCTTTGTACTTGGCCATACTGGCCTTCGATTGTTTCAAATACACGAAATTCACATCTCTTAATATACACGCATTCCTCCTGCGGGCCTGCCAGCCCACCTGCGCCTGCCCGTGGGTTGCCAGACACCGGCCGAGGGCCTCACTCTCCTCGGCGTCCCCCTAGGCGCACCTGCCTTTGTGACGGAGCAGCTGCAGGTGCGGCTGCAGGAGCACCTCCGGTCGGCGGGCCGCCTCCACACGCTGCAAGACATGCAGCTGGCGACCGCTATGCTAACACGTTGCATCGCGCAGCGGCCACACTACCTGGCCCGCACCGTCCCTCCCTCACCGGCGGTGAAGGCAGCGTACGCGGCATTCGACTCCAACATCTTGGCGTCCGCAGCCACCCTCGTGCAGCACCCCGCGTTCCTCACCACACCAGCTGCGCAGCTGCAGGCCAGCCTGCCGACCAGTCGTGGCGGCTTGGGATGCCGCTCAGTCACTTGCGTCTGTGAGGCGGCCTTCATGGGAAGCTGGGCTCAGGTTGCAGCCCCCATGTGTCAGAGGTTCCTCATACACGGCCAGTGCGCCCTGGTGCGGGCGGCAGCTGAAGTGGAGATCGGCCAGTTGCCGTTCCAGGTTGCCCTCCGCTCTGCCCGCGACGGGCTCCTGGCGGTCCACCCCAACATGTCTGAGCAGATCGTCCCTTTCACCCACCTCGCCCACACCCCTGACCTGCGTGCCCAGGCACGCCTCACGGCGCTGGTGGAGAAAGTGGCCTCTGACCAGGTGGTGGAGCTTCTCCCTCCGTCTGACCTTCGCGGCCGCGCCCAGCTCCTCTCCGCTTCTTCCCCTGGGGCGGCGGCGTGGGTATCGGCGCTCCCACTGTACGCGGCGCTCACCATGCCGGATGAAGTCTTCAGGACGGCAGTCCACCGACTCTTGGGCCTCGTCCCTCCCTGCCTCGTGGGCGTCACTCAGTGCGAGTGCGATGCCCGTCACGCCGACCCTGCGGAGCTGGCTGCGCATATGCTCCGTTGCGCATTGCGCGCACGGGGGCGAGCGGACCGGTTCCTCACGATCTCCTGCGAGATGGCATGCAAGGGGTGTTACAGGTAATGGGCCCACGGGCCGCAGCACTCTCGGGTAATCCACTGAGCTCCGTCCAAGCTGTCAGCATGAGGTTTGGCGGGGAGAACTTTTGTCTTTGGAGTCTTGAAGGTGACAACTGTTCTGCAAGCGATTGGTTTGTGGGGTCTCTTTGATGGGAGTCTTGACCAGCCTCATCATACATTGTCAGAGGTTCTGGCGTAGTATGGACTACCAGGCTAGGGCCGTGATTGTCCTCAACCTAGAGAGAAATCAGCTGCATCATAAAGAGCTCCTAAAAGTCTGCCAAGGCCTGTTGGGACAGGCTTGTAGAGCTCTACCAGCCAAGACCGCTTGCCAACGAGATGTTTTTGTTTAGGAGACTACTCCGTTTGAAAATGACAGAGGAAGCCTCATTACTCACCCATGTAGATGCGATGAAAAGTCTAGGAAACCAGCTTGCTACTATAGGGGCTCCGGTTTCTGACAAGCATATGGCTTCTTATCTGCTGTCTAGCCTGCCTGTCTCCTATGAGCTGGTAGTGACCTCCCTTGAAGGGAGAGAACCAGCTCCTTCGCTGTCTCAAGTTATTTCCAGGCTCTTATTAGAAGAGACCAAGCAGAAGGAGAAGGTGTCTAGTAGTAGCTCCTATGATGCCTTAGCACTTCTCAGCACTACCAGCTTGAAAGAGTCTCCCATCTGTTCTTTCTGCAAAATGCCTAGACACGCCGAAAAAACTTGCTGGAAGAAACATCCAAACTTGAAACCCCATCACCTGTAACCTACTCCAACCGAGTCATTATTCCCAGAGGAAGCTTTTATGGCTGTGCCTAAGACTAATACTACTAATGTTGGAGAAGGTGATGTGTGGTGGATAGATTCTGGGGCCTCTCAGCATCTTTGCTGCCACAAGACATGGTTTGATACCTACCACAGTACCTTGCCTCTTGCTATTACATATGCAGATGGAAATGTTGGCTATGCTGTAGGTAAAGGTACTGTCAAAATCCATTGTCAAGTTGGTAGGAGAATCATCCCATGCATTCTGCGGGAAGTGCTTTATGTTCCATGCATGAAACACAACCTCTTCTCCGTTTCCAAAGCAACAATACCTGGCAGGGAGGTGAGATTCTCTGCAGATGTATGTGAAATTTTTAATGTTGCCACCGGGGACATCGTGGCTGCTGGCATTCGGCAAGGTAAAATGTATCACTTGCAATGCACTGTACTTACACAGCAACCACTAGTCCGTGCTTTTGCTGCCGGGTCCGTGTCAAGGCCAGGCAGAGATCTTTGGCATCGCCGATATGGGCACCTTGGACACAACAACCTCGAATAGCTCTTCTGACGGAATATGGTGAGAGGGATGTTTTTACCCAAGCATCAACCTGAAGTCTTTTGTGAAGGTTGTGCTTTCGGCAAGCAGCATAGGTTACCCTTCCCAAGGGAAAATGCAACCAGAGCTGCAGAGTTGTTAGAGTTGTTTTACAGTGATGTGTGTGGACCGATTGACGATGCTTCTGCTGGGGGTAGCAAGTATTTTGTTACCTTCATCGATGATAAGTCGAGGATGACGTTTGCTTATTTTTTGAAGCACAAGTATGAAGCCTTCTCAAAATTTCAAGGGTTCCATGTCATGGCAGAAAGGCAGACAGGTAAGAAGCTCAAGGTGCTAAGAAGTGATTGTGGAGGTGAGTACCTTGGAGCTGAATTCCAGACTTATTGCAAGTCTCATGGAATTGTCCAGCACAAAAGTACCCCTCACACGCCTCATAAAAACGGCGTAGCCGCGAGAGCAAACAGAACCATCTTTGAGTCTGCCAGAGCTATGCTACGTGGTAACAATCTTGCATATATTCTATGGGCGGAGTCAATCTCTACAGCAGTGTACTTGAAAAACAGGAGTCCTAATGTCGCTGTTGAGCTAAAAACACCATATGAGGTTTGGACTGGACTCAACCCAATGTATCCCATCTCCGAGTATTTGGCTGCTTAGCATATGCTCACAATCCTGTATGTAGTAAGGTGGATGCCAAGTCGTACAATGCTTGTTTGTTGGATACAGCTTGCATCAGAAGGCTTATCGTCTTTGGACCTCAGACTGTCAAAGGATTATTGTACGAAGAGATGTTTGTTCTCTGAATTAGAGGGAGTAGGTGCTAACCCCACTAATCAACAACCTCTTCCGAGTGGTGATGTTTTAGCTTCGACCAGCCTGGGTGATCCTTTGAATGCAATACATTCTGAGACAGAAGGAATGTCTACTGAACTTCAAACAACAGCACATGCAGAGCCTGTTGGAGTACAAGTATTTGCAGCTGCTGAGCCTCCTCCATCTGTCACAGGATCAACAATTTCACCACTCGCAACTGAACATGCCTTCATGGCATTGCAGGGGGACGCTTCCTCTCTTGCTCAAGCTCTTGCGTCTGATGATGCTGTTTAGTGGCAGGAAGCTGCTGATGCCGAATATGCATCTCTCATTAGACGCAAGAGCTTGAGCAAGAGAGATTGAAGTTCAGTAGACATTCCCTCTGTCTCAGACTGTATTCATTCAAAGGATCACCCAGGCTGGTCGAAGCTAAAATATCACTACTCGGAAGAGGTTATTGATTAGTGGGGTTAGTACCTACTCCCTCTAATTCAGATTATGCTAAGCAGCCAAATACTCGGAGATGGGATACAATGGGTTTGAGTCCAGTCCAAACCTCATATGGTGTTTTTAGCTCAACAGCGACAGTAGGACTCCTGTTTTTCCAAGTACACTGCTGTAGAGACTGACTCCCCATAGGATATGTGCTAGATTGTTACCATGTAGCATAGCTCTGGCAGACTCAAAGATGGTTCTGTTTGCTCTCTCGGCTATGCCGTTTTGTTGAGGCGTGTGAGGGGTACTATTGTGCTGGACAATTCCATGAGACTTGCAATAACTCTGGAGATCAGCTCCAAGGTACTCACCTCCACAACACGAGCACTATCTTTATGGAGGCGGGCTTCAAGGTGGCTGTGGAAAACACCTCAAAAGTGCCCATCCAGCTGGGCGCGGTAGAAAGATTGTCGAAGGACGCCTCAAGCACGACCTTATTGAGCTGTTTTTTGAGACCTCGGCTACCCACACCGCACAGACAGCCAGCCCCATACTCGACGCGCCGACTTGGTCGCCATCCCCGCATCAACGCCGATGTGGTGACAACTTACTGCATCGACTCCGCCAATCCCACCAGATCGGCGTCGTTTGCAGGGCACGCGGTCGGCCAGGCGGCCCTGGGCAAGGAGCGAATTATGCCAATCACCCAGTTGGTGATGAATACGCGGCCCTGGCAATAGATGTACACGGGGCTTTCAGCAGCCGCTGGCTGGATCTCCTCCAGCGGCTTGCCCGTCAGGCCATTGACCGGCGGCCGGGTCTGCCAGGAAAGGGCTCACGCATTCAGGATAGGGGCTAGACAAGCCAGCCCAAAGTGTAACGAAGTTACATGGCTGGAATGTCAATGCAGCAGTAATGTATTGACAGATGCCTGGAGACTAGACACCTCATCCGGCTGATAAGTAAATTGACTGTCAGTGCCGCAGGAAAGGCTTGACAAATGCCTGGAGACGGACACTTCACCAGGCTGGGAAGCGTGAATTCAACCTAGAGCTGAGAGCGGCGCAACCCGAAGTCGTGACGCGCGAGACAGCATGATGCTGGCGCTGGAACGGCGACGGGAGGCGGCAGCGCTGTAGACTGCCTCGACGGCGTTGTTAGCCGTATGTTGACGGGAACGTAGACGGCTCACGATAGCCTGGGGGTAGTGACCGTCAGCTGCTAGTGACGGGGGGGACCGTCAGTATGTCAGTGGTTGCCGATGGATGGGTAGATTGTCGGTGGTAGCCCGTTGGTAGCCGTCGACAGACCGTGGACGGGTCGTGAACGCTAGACTGGGTGCCAGTTATCCCACCCGGGCCCTTGTGGCCGGGCTCGCTGTCTGTTGGGCTATATAGGGGGCACCCGAGATGGGAGAGGGGGTTGAGTTCTTCACCCAATCTCAGACCCCTGGACCCCTGGACCCTTGCTCCTGCAGTATCCGTTGCTCAATTTTACCGTTGCAGCCCCATTCCAATGCCTCCCCGCTTTTCCTTGCGCCGCCGGCAGCCCGGGCTTGGCGATCCACAGCATTCTTTACACAAAGAATGGACAAAGTACCAGAAAGGGGACAGGGGAAGCGCTAAGAAAGACAAACACACAATGAAACAAAGCAGCTACAAATCACTCAGTACCCGCTGCTAAGCAGGCGCAGGTCAGAGAAGCTAGGCTCCTGGAAGTGGGTCCCCTGACCATCTGCCAGGGGCGATGCCCGGCTTCAATGCCGCCGGTTCGCTCGCCCAAGTCTTCCGTATGCGCCTGGCGGTATTGTTTCAACGCTCCCTTCCTTGCCTACGCCGTCCACACGCGAGCAGGCCGTGCTATGGCCGCCGCCTCTGGGTCTCGGCGGAGTGCCTCTTCCCCTGCAGCGAGCTACTCCGACCTGATGTTGCTCACTCGAGGGTACTGAGCTTCCCTCCTCTTGGGCGAGCACCTTCTTCTTGACCTTGTCCACTCCTTTTGGGCTGGCTTCTCCCAGCCACCAGTCAATTCGGCCGCGCTTTTCTTTTGGGCTGGCTTCTCCCAGCCACCAGTCAATTCGGCCGCGCTTTTTTGCGTTGTCGTGTTTGGTAGTGTAGTCCTGGTGGCATGTGGGGCTGGCTTTTCCAGCTCCTATCCTCCATGGGCGAGCCCTTTCTTCTTTCTTTGGGCTGGCCTCTCACAGCCGGGCGAGCACATTCTTCACAGCTACCAGTCATTCTGGCCGCGCTTTCTCTTTTTTTGGCCCCTTCGAACTCTTGTCAATTCTTTTTCGGGCTGGGTTTTTCACAGCCTTTGCTCTTGCCCCACTGGGAGTGCCCAAAACGAAAGAAGTGGCACTCCCAATGGGGGCAAGAAAACGAAGGGTAACGGGGGTAGGAGCTGCCCGTCGTCCTCTGCGGGCCACGGCGTGGAACAGCCGTGGATCTCCCGCCACGCGCCTTCCCCGGCCGCCAGAGGAACGCCAACGGGCCGCACCTCTCCCCTCTCAACTCCGCCCCCCTCCCCGCAGCACCTTCACTCGTGTACCAGACCCCTTCCCTCGAGAGCGCAACCCCCTCACCACGGTGCCTTCGAAGTTGCGCCCCCCCTCGGCCGCCCTCCGACGCCGTTGTCACTACAGCCCCATGCCCGCCGCCACTCGGCGCCGCCGGCGCAACTGCCGCCGCCGCCGTCACGCGCCAGGCCGCGCAACGCCGGCGGAGACAGCGGCTGCCAGGTTCCAACGGGGCGGTGCCTCCACAGCGGGCCCGGAGAGTTGATAAGGCAGCTGACGGTCCATTATCGGCCTTGCTTAGTGGTTCGAATGCTCGGCCAGAAGGTCTCCCCGACAGCGGCCATGCGCGGCCGCAAGCCCCTCGTGGTCCAGTGGCTCTGCCACGTTCTGCAGCAGAAGCCGAAGGTGGTGGCCTGCTACTGCATCAGCGCGGCACTGGCACTGGCCTGCTTCGCCTTTGTGACTGGCACCTTTGTGACCGGGACCCCTGTCAGCGTCAAGGACGTTGGGCTCAGTCGCCAGGTCACACGCGTCATGAGCCACAAGCCTTACACAGTGGTGAGTTATTCTGTGTGGCTTCTGCGCCTTCTTTTGCAATGCTGGCATTCCATTGACTTGCTCGTCTAAAGTACCTGTGAGCCTTCTTCAACAGGGCGAAGGTGACCCGCACCAGAAGTACATGTGGAAATTGAAAGACGCCGGCAAGTATTATGCATGTGCCAACGCTTCTGCAGAATTCGAAGGCAAGGCTTCGCAACTCACTGCTCCTGTTATCTTTCAGCAAGTGTCAAAGCCTGACATGGCCTCGTACTTATGTCAATGCTGATTGAAGTCATGCCACTAAAGTTTTGTAGCCACAAGACTGCCTCAATGAAAATGTTACTCTTCACCTGATCATTGTGCAGATGCCTCACAAGTTCCATCAAAAGGATATCTACTCGTCCAGGCAAGTGGTGGGCTCAACCAGCAACGTTCAGGGGTAAGTAAAGCGCACATGAATGACAATTTCAGTTCTGCATGGTGTGCAGTCTAAGAATGGTGCAGAAAATGGAGAAGTAAGAGCCATGGGATAGTTTCTCTATAAACAAAGCCTACTATCATAAGGCTCACTGTTCTTGCTCTCTCTGGTGATACAAGACCTTGACAAATTTACTCTGCTATTGGTAGATAGTCGACGCGGTTGTGGTCGCCAGGATATTAAATGCAACTCTTGTTGTTCCTATGCTCGATCACAGCTCCTGGTGGGGTGATCAGAGGTAAGTCTTTACATGGCTCATTTGCCATCAATTTTTTGCAGCACCGGCCTTTTACAAACAGCCTGTCTGTGTGTGACTCTCTCTGAGGCCATGCTGCTCACGTAAGACCATCTTCTCAATCGTCAGCAATTTCGCAGATATCTTTGACGTTGACATTTTTATCGAAAGCCTTGTCAAGGACATTCGGATAGTCAGAGAGCTACCAGGCAAAGATCGAGCCTCACCAGCTTCACTGCGAGTTCCAAGGAAATCAACATCTGCATACTACAAAAAGATAGTCCTGCCAATTCTGCTGAGAAGAAAGGTATGGCTGCAACTTTTGATGCAACTATTTGATCTGGCCATGCAAAGCAAAAGCACTTAACGTGCTGTCTTCGCAAGTCAGACTGTGGCTGGAGATCAACTCAGAGCATGTAGTCTGGCCAGGTCGCTTTTGTGCTTTACCCATAAATTCAAACACAGCAGATGATAATTGTAGGTCTTAGTGGACCTGCATTTTGAAATGGCAGTTGTTTGAGTTGTTCTGCTTGCAGGTCATTTTGTTGACCAAGTTTGACTTCAGGCTTTCAAACAGGTTAAACAATGAGCTGCAAAAACTGCGGTGCAGAGCAGCTTATCACGCTCTCAAGTTCATGCCAGCTATCCAGAGTACAGCTGATCTTGCAATAAGAAAACTGAAGGAGCTAGGGGGCCCCTACATTGCACTGCACCTCCGGTATGTATACATCCCAGCAATATGCTCCAACATTTCCCAATGTATATGCTGTGCTTAGAGATACTTGATATCTGTTACTTTACGAGAAACAGTTGCTTTACCACAATGTAGGACCTTATGTACTGCTGCATTACTTCATGTGCATGCAGTACAATCTATCAAGCTATGCATCTGAAATCATTTCTGATGTAATCCAAGAAATACAAATCCCACAGGATTTGATTGTTTGTGGACCAACATGTGCTCTGTGCAGCTTTGAAGCCGACATGCTGGCATTCTCCGGTTGCTACTATGGTGGAGGCGAGAAGGAGATACGGGACCTGGGAAGATTGCGGAAACGATGGCCCAATCTCAGGGTTTGTTACTACCATCATGGACGTACTTAAGCTGCTTCGTACAGACACACAGTCAGCAATGTGTGGAATTCCTTGTCTCCAAGTGCATTCATGACGTGATTGCATGCATGCGCGATAGAAGCCAGAAATCTGGTCAATCATAAACTTCTCAGGTCAGCTGGAACCGTAAGTTGTGATTCCTACATAACCTGCTGTCATGCAGGCTGACAACAAGTCCGAAGAGAATAGGAGGAAAGGCAAGTGCCCGCTGTCACCCCTTGAGATTGGTCTCCTGCTGAGAGGTCTGGGCTACGGCAATGAGACAATCATATATGTGGCTTCCGGCAATGTTTACGGGGGAGAGGCAACGATGGCTCCTCTGCGAGCTCTCTTTCCTAATCTCCACACAAAGGACACGCTGCTGACGCAGCAACAATTGGCACCCCTTGCCAAGTACGCTTCCCGTCTTGCTGCAGTGGATTACAGTGTCTGCGAAGCGAGCGATGTATTTGTGGCAAATAACAAGGGAAACATGGCCCGGCTTCTGACTGGCCAGAGGTATGCCAATCTCTTCTCCTGAATATCAGCCTGCAATGCGAAAATCGCAACCTCTTCTAGCCAGCTCTCAACCTTCATCGATGACTATCAACCTGAAAGAACTTGCCTATTGAGCAGATACGTTTTGTTTCGGTGACAACTGCTCTTGCTTGACTAGGTGTACTAGATAGAGGCATCATTCTGAATTCAGCTTTCTTGAGAAGGGCGCCTGAGGCCCTTATTCAGGGTACTAACGGTAGGTCTACTCACCATCTTTCAGGTTCTACTTTGGCAACAAGAAGACAATAAGGCCTGATGGCAAGAAGTTTGCAGCCCTCTTGATGATGCTTGAAGACACTTCTGCAGAATTGAGTTGGGCAGACTTCTCCTCAAGACTTAGGAATTGCCTGAGAACAGGCCATCGAGACACAATGGGGTCATTCTTTGAGGAACCCCATGCATGTGTTTGCAAAGTTGGAGGTGAGATACAAGCTTCGATGTGTATTAGGTAATTTAGTGAATGTCAATGGGTGGCCGTTTGACCTTGACTTTGTCGTCCATTGTTTGTGTCTGCTAGTGCTGACCAACTTAGTTACTGATCTAACCAGTCACTGTCCTGGACTGCAGGAGAAGTGAAGCACGCTAAGAAAGCTAAACTCCCTAGCACCTCAAGAATCCCAAAGCGCTCCAAGAAAGGAGAAATACTAGAATTGGGACAGAAAAAGCCTCAACATCAACTTGAGGACTCGAAGTCACTTGGGCACCATGCAAGAGCAAGTACGTGAACAAACTGTATATCACTTTGTGGTAATGCTGTGTTGTTTCTGTATGACATGCAGACCACATCTGATACTCCAAAATCCTGTTGATGACATCTGCGAGATCTCAATTCGTTCCTGCTTGATTGAGCTACAGAACCTTACCTCCAGTCTGAATCGATGGAGGGAGGAGAACGGTCACCTGTAAAGCAAGGATCGATGAAATTATTCAAAACTTCACAAGAGCATGCGACTTCGACTTATGACTCGAGTGAAGACAGGATACAGATCTCCCACATGCACATACCCCCGATATTGCCTGATCAGGCCGATACTGTCCAGCAAGTAGTGGGAGACCAAATGACAGTTGATGCTGCTGGTGAAAGCAATGGCAAGAGCTTGCAGAAGAGCAAGGACAGTGACAGCCTGGATGAGGACGGCGATGCAGCAGAGAATGTGGAAACTAATCTATCAGGCAATGGCAGGAGTAAGATTCGTGGTACCGTCAGCCAGCAGTTGACTGCAGAAACTGCAGGACGGGTACAGGAAGTTAGTGAGGAATTGCAAGATACATTTGACGAGGACAATGGTGTTGACAAGCTGGGGATACACCAGCAAGAGGGACTTGATGGTGAAGGAGAAACAGAGGTCGATGATGAGTAGTTGGAGGCTGTTGATACAAGACTTCTGAAGCTTGACATTGACAAAGAGAAGAGCAATGGAGGAGAGATCCATGAGTTGCGGAGCAGTACGCAAGGAGATTGATGACACCAATCAGATACTGAGCAAGCGAGTCCGCAAGGTGAGGGTCGCTCAACATGGACGCATAGAATGAGAGGTCCATACAGTAGCAGGCTAGTTCGGCATTCATTTCCTGCTCATAGAGTGGGCTTTTCAATAAGCATATGACAGTGCATTGCACCGACTGTATGGTAGCAACAAATGGAGTCAACCCTGCAGGAGCAAAGTGGTGGAATGGTGTGGCATGTGCTTGGCAGTGCTGCAAGACAACGTGAACAGAACATGCAGAGCGGGCTCAACTAGCATAGGTGCAGGAAGTAGGAAAACTGTTTGTGAGCTCCCGCTGCTGCCATACAGCAGTGGTGCCTCAAGTTGGGGCTGATGGAAAATGGAAACGTGGCGGGGCATAGTTGGGAAGTCGGGTGTACTGCAGCAGCGAGGAAGGAGCAGGGGCACCTCCTGAAGGACGTCTATTCAATCTGTTGTGGGCTGACTTTTCACACCCTCGCCCCCCCTTTGAGCTGTGCTTCAATTGGAAGAGCTGCTTCTTCTAGGACGGCCTTCCCAGACCAACCACCACTGTCCCTTGCAAGAGCCGTCAATTCTTGTGACGCTGCCGGCTGAAGTGTCCTTTGGATGTTATAACCGTGGGTTAGCACAGCCTGAGTCTGGCTAGAATTCGTGTGTTCTTGCTGTCTGAGACATTGTTAGAAACAGAGGAAGGGCCCCTGCCGTAGGGAAAGCCCTGGCGGGTGCAGGGCGCCAGCTACACTGCAACTTCCTATGGTCACTTGGCTGCTGTGCACCCACACATGCAGGCTGTGACTTATGGTCAACCCACAGCGTCTATGCGGGTCCTTTCAACCTTGCTTGATTCTTCAGGGCTCTCACAGCCATTGCCTTCCTTAGGTGGAGTTGTTACTTTGTATTCCCCCTTCTGCCTTTAACGCCATTCACAGTATTTGTGGACTCCCGCAAACATGCTCTCCACGGCCCGGTGGACCACCCCAGTCTCACCTCTAGGTCGGCCGCCTCCTTGTTCAGCTGACCCTTCCCAGGGCCAGGGGTCCCGCTACTCGGAGACTAGTTTCTCTAACCTGGCTGCCCAACAGGAATTTCTGAGTGCCTCGTGGCCACTTGAGTCACTGTGGTTTCAGCAGTTTCTCTGGCCCCTTCGAACTTTGTTCATTCTTTTTCTGCGCTGGCCTTTCACAGCCATCGTCCTCCACTGGAAGCGTCTTCTCTCTTCCGAAGGGGGAGTGGGCTGTGAAAAGCCAGCCCAGAAATGATGGAGAAGGTCAAAAGGGCCAAAAGGCGCCAAAACCACACAGCTTGAACACCACAGCGAGTGGAAGCTTAGTAACCCCGAGTCATCAGCAGCAAGTCGGAGTAACTTACAGCTGGAAAACCCGACGGCACCCAGAAGTAGCAGCTAAAGCTGTCCCCCTGACTCCCTGAACCCTCAACCCTTAAGTAAGTTGATATTCTTGTAGGTCATACTACCTTAGCCCCTCTTGAAGTCTTATTGGTCTGCTCAAAAGCAGTGACTGGCTTGCTTTGGCCTTTCCTTCATTCCCTTGCGCACCGCGCGCCTTCTCTTTGCAGGGTCTCCACGGAAGGAAATAGAAACAGCACTTCCATTGCAATGACTGAGAGAGGCCAGCCCAGAGGGATTGAACAAGGGCGGGCATACGACTGCTGAACGTCTGCCCCGCGGGCTGTAAAAGAAGAAGAAAGTGCTCGCCCATTGAGAATAGGGGCTGGAATAACCAGCCCGAAAAAGAATGAACAGAGTACGAGAAGGGGGCCAGGGGAAGCGCTAAGTAACAGAAACAAAGCTGCTACGAGACACTCAGTAACCCCTGCTAAGCAGCCGCAGATCAGAGATGCTGGGCTCCTGGAAGTGGGTCCCCTGGCCAGAGCCAGAGGCAGCAGCG
>WELB01000001.1:1027965-1054171 GCA_009602725.1 Spirogloea muscicola | reverse complement strand
GCGGCGGCGGCGGCGGCGGCCAAGGGCACGGCCGCGGCGTCGTGCTCTGTGTGCCTGGAGGCGGTGGTGCCGCTGGACGCCGGCGGTCCGCGGTCCACCGCGCGCCTCAAGTGCGGCCACGACTTCCACCTCGGTGCGCCGCCGCCGCCGCCGCTCGCTCTGCATTTGCTGCCGCCGCCGCGACTCGAACCCGCGCCCGCTCGTTGATAGCCACCCTGCTTGGTGGACGCTCGCTCCGCTGCTGGCTTCTGGCGAGACGGTAGAGCCGCCGCTCCTGCCGTGGGGCCTCCGAGCATCCTGCTTGACTGGGGTTCCCGCTGCCGCTGCCAGACTGCATCGGCTCGGCGTTCAACGCCAAGGGGTCGATGCAGTGCCCCAACTGCCGCCAGGTGGAGCAGGGCCACCGGCTCTTCGCCGCCAGCGTCCCCTCCCTGGACCTGCACGACGAGCTCGGGCTCGGCAGCACCGGCGCCGCCGCCGCCGCCGCCACCGCCGATGACGGCCGGTGGCGCGCGCCCAACGCGCCGGCGTCGCCCCGCGAGGAGCTGCGCCATGTGGGGGGCGGGTACTCGGAGCTCCTGCCATCGCTGCCCATGGTCTTCAATGATCTGGTGCGCTCCAGCGCAGGCCTGCGCCCTCTTCGTCCTCGGCCTTTCTTGTGAGGTCTGCAGCTGCCTCCAGTTCGATATCTTAGAGGTCGTGATCTGCTTTTATGTAAGTTGAGCAGTCTTCAGGCAATTTGCTGAGCCTGGGCAGCTGTGGCATGTTCGCCTGCTCCGACTCCAGGTCACGAGTGCAGCGCCCCTCTACGCAGTCCCCGACCTCTACGTACAAGAGGCAGGAGCTTGCTCGCTCATCGCGCCAGATGCTCAGCTTGACCATACTTAGCATTGGCTCTAGTTGACAGGCACGTGGTGCCCAGCTTCTTCTGCCGCTTGAGCATCATGTGCTTCACGAACTATCTCTGACGAAGGGCAGCATGCTGGTGGTGGCAGCCTCCCAATGCCGGCAGTTCATCTTGGGCCTGGGCTGCAAGGTCGTGCCCCCATCTTAATTGCTGCCCGTGCCCGCACATCGCTGGCGCCCCTGCTCATCTTCTGGAGTGAGCAGCCACCCGTGGCGGCTCAGCAAGGCCGTGCACTGCGCTGCTGAAGCGCAAACTTGATCTCAGTCCCGGTTATTGGATTCCCTCGGCTTGCATGCTCTTGATTTCGCACAACGGACATTGGATGGGCAGCTTGTGCATGTTTGTGCGCATTTTCTGATTGCTTGACTGTATTTTCTCTTTTGTTATTGCAAACACTGCTTGCGAGCAGGCACACTCACTTTGAGCATGGTATGCCCCAACCTGACTGCAGTTTCTGAGACTGGTGATGCAATCAACGCTGCCTGCGATTAACGTCAACTCTCTTGTAGCTTGAGCCTTAGATTCATCGTGCACTGCTGGTTAGGATATGCTGTGCTGACACTCCTCTGCCCCCTGCTTCTCCTGGCTCTTCTCTCGCTCCCTATCTTCGCTTGCCCTCCAGGATATAATGGCGAGGAGCCATGCGAGGAGCCGGGCCCGCTGTTGGGCCGGTGGTGGGCAAGGGGGCTGCCGCACCATCCCTGCCCCATGGTGGCCGCGCAGCAGGAGGGCTGGTGGCACCACCACTGCAGCCACACATGGGGCGCTACGCCCGGCCTGCCGCCACCGCTGCTACTGCCGAGCTCACCCCGGGCATTTCCCTACCGACCCCTGTCTTCACAAGGTACTTATCTTTTGGGAGATCACTGAAGTCTCTCCGGTTGGTCGTCTGGAGCTATCTGCCGTTGTATGCAAGCAATGTGCTGCGTTGACGCAGGAGAGGTCTTGGCAGATCCAGGCACGGCACTGCCGATGAGCTTTGGCCACTCAGGGGCTACGAGCTCGGGGACTGCTCCATGGCCACCAGTCACAGCTGGCGATCCCCGGCCGTGGCAGGCATGGCACCTGGACGCCACCATCTCTGCAGTACCACCCGGCCTCGCAGAGGTCCATGACAGGGCTGGACGCAGCCACAGGTGCAAGCCCGCTGCTGAATCAGCACAACATGCCACTTGTGGGCCATTTCTGTGGCCTGGTGCTAAAGTCCGTGAAGTCTGCTCGCTTGGTGCAGGCTCCTGCATGGCCGCGCGTACCACGATGCTGTGGCGTCGCCGCAGGTTGCGGCACCATACCATTACCAGCCACAGCACCAGCCACCACTTGGCGGCTATACACACATGAGTGGGCCCTGGCGCCGGGCTGTTGCCTCCACCGTGCAGCTGTCGGGCAGGCTCATGCAGGGGGACAACCAGGCGGCCTTGGCTGGAGCGCCGATGGTGATGCCGCCTGTGGAGGGCTGGTCATGTTGGCCCGAAGCGCCTGGTCCAGCGGGTCAGGAGGACTCGCCTGCGCAGTGGTCGACTGCAGACATGGCGGACAAGGAGGCCGGTTGCCCCTGGCCGGTTAGGGGGGGCCGTAGCAGCGGCAGCGGCGCCGATGTTGCTGGGAGCAGCGGCGGCGACAGCAGGTGGCCCCTGCCCGGTCCAAGCAGGTCAGCGGCCGAGGCAGGCCAGCTTGGGGTGGGCAACGGCGCCTCGGCCAGCTGGCGGGACCTGGCGCAGGACTGGCAGCGGTTGCCACCCCAGCAGCCGGATCTAGCATCCGTCCGGCGCAGCGGGCGCCGCGCAGTGGTTGACAGCGCCACTGTTGCTGGCTCTTCGGCAGGCAGCCAGCGTTCTCGAGGCGGTCAAGAGGTAGGGCCACAATGACCACAACATTGCTCATCCTGCTCAACTGGCTGGACTGTTGCCTGACTTTGGCTGCTCCTGCCCTACTTGGCTGTGGTTTTGCTGCTGCCATGCCATTGTCAAGTCGAGCCAGGCCCTGTCAGTAGCTTGGCTACTGACATATGAGTCGTTGCTCCTGGCTGGTCCAATATGCCAGGCTGCTGTGCCAGCGGCTGCTCGCCAGGCGCTCCGCCCAAGCTTGGTTGATTGCCAATGCGAGGGGCGTAGGCAGCCACCCCAGCAGCCCAGCAGCAGTGACAGCCAGCAACATCACTCGCTTCGCCGCCATGGCCACCTCGGTGAGGAGGGCTCCCACCACCAGGCGCCTGCAGCGCACCTCTGGCGGCAGCTTGACATCCGTCCGGGCACGGCTGCACTCTGAGGCCAGTGGCGCGTACAAGGGAAAGGACAAATGCTGCCTGGCTTATCTCGGAAGTGGAGCAGTGCTGCCTCGCCCTTGCAGAGTAGGAAAAGCGTGTGCAGCAGTGCTTGATCTGTCAAGTTTGCAGCAAGCTGGGAACCATTTTGGCAACACAATGCTGGGTTTGGCATGATCTGCACGTCCTGCTAAGGGCAGCTGCACCTCCTGCTAAGGGCAGCTGGCATGGGTCAACTGCTTCATCTGCAACTCCTGCAGCGATCTGGAAACATGGCAAGTTGGAGGGCTGGCCCAATTGAAGATGGGGCTCAAGATCAGACTGTTCACTGCGCGTGGAGGTCAGCACTGCCGAATTGGCAGTTGGCAGAGTAGCTAGCCTGGGGGCCTGGCATGAATGTAGAACAGGCAAGTTCGAAGCACAAGCTAGCTGCAGGAGACAGCCCGCAGCACAAGAGCAGCACGAGCTGTATGCTGCAGCAGACGACACAGGCAGCTGAACGTGAAGCCAGCCAGTGCAGGCAGGCAATGAGAGTGGAGAGATGAAACTGTTGGGGGGAGGATGCTGAGGGGTGGGCAAGGCGGCAGGGAACAATGTCCTTAAAGTGGGACATAGCGTTTGGCAAGGTGGCGACTGGCAGTGAGCGCAGCGGCAGCCACTCCGCCAACAGCGCCGGCGATGGCGGCGGTGCGTGGGCCAGCAGCGGCCTTGTACAGTGCACCAGTGCCCAAGCCGGCAATGAAGCTATTAGCGTAGTCGTCGGTACCACGGAAGTGGCCCGTCGCTGACTCCATGCCAGCATACAGGAGGCCAAGGACGCCAAGAGTGTTGCCTGCGACGCGCCCACGATGGCCGGACGCGTTGAGCACCCGGTTGACTCGCAGCTTGAGTGTGTCACCCTCCTCACGCGACCGCACGCCCTCCAGCGCGCCGCGCAGGCCGCCCCCCGTTGCACCCAGCAGGTAGCCAGACCCCGTATAGTATGTCAGATTGTCACTCCAGTTCCGCCGCTGCCACATGTGGTGAGAAAAGCCTGCAGTCAGATTGCAGCTCCTTCCTGGGCTGGAGCAATGAAGATGGAGAAAGACATGAACAAAAGCAAATGGAGAGAGGGAGAACGACGTAGAGGGAGGCAGGGCAAACTCGCAGGAAGAGGATGGGGAAAGAGGGGAGCGAGAGTTGGTGGGTCATCAAGAGGGGAGATCGTCAGGGAGGGCGCAGGCAGAGAGAGGAGAGGATAGAGGGTGGGATGAGGTGAGGACAGGAGAGAAGCACCTGCAAATAGCAGAGTGAATAGCAAGTGGAATTTTATATCAGGAAGGGGAAGGGGGATTGGCAAGGAGCGTTCAAGAGAGGAAGAGGGACATCTTGGAGATGGGACTCAGAGGCAGAAGGAAGGAGGACGAGAGGAAGGAGCATGAGAAAGGCAGATCTTACAAGGGGCGAGAGAAGGGAGAGGGTGAGGGATGACAGAGGGAGGATCTAGAGAACAAGAAGGGGACGGGAGGGAGTGAGAGGAAAGGAAAAGGGAGGGGAAAGAGACTGACAAGATAAACTAGGAGAAGAGGAGGAGCTGGAGTGCATAACTGAGAGAGGAAAAGGAAAGGGGAACGAAGAGGCAAGCGCGGGGGGGGGGGGAAGGAGAGGGAGGAATGAAAAGGATGAACTCTGAAAAGCCAGCAGGGGCGAGAAGGTGGGCCGCAGGCGGTGGTGCACATTACCTGGACGGCAGCCTCCTCGTGGAACACGAACTCGGGGGCGGACGGCAGCGCGTACGCGTTCTGCAGCGACTTGGGGTCCACGGAGCCATATAGGTCGGCGTACGGGTTGTACAGCCGCCGCGGGCCGTCGGCGGCGGGGGACCCGCCGCCGGGCTCCCGCGCCTCGTCCTGCATCTGGGCCTCGAGGACGCGGTCTCGGCACACACGCCGCAGCGCGAGCGGCCGCCGGAGGCCCGGAGCCGACGGCCGGCTCGGCNCCCGGAGCCGACGGCCGACTCGGCGCTGCGAGATCCGCGGCGCCCAGCTGCGCAGGCGCCGCGCCGCGGGCGCCTTTTTTTTTTTTTTGGCTGGCGGTTGCGGCGGCGGCGGCGGCGACGGCGACGGCGGCGGCGGCGGTGGCGGCGGCCTGGGAGGCGATGAGACGCCGGGACGAGGAAGCAACTGTGGGAGGGCGGGGGGGGGGTCTGGCGTGGAGCCGGGAAGCGGGACCTCCGAAAACCGCCCGATGGAGGCATCGGGCGGCGAGGGAACAGTCCCGCTATCGAGCGGGCATCCCGTAACCGGCGCTAACGGGGGGCTCCCGCCGCTTACCTCTGGCGCGGTGCGTGACGCCTCCCAAACGGCCGGTCCAGACGGCCCGCCGTCGAGGCCCGCTCAGCGTGTGGAGCTCGGCGCTAACGCCCAGTTTACTTGTCGCTAAGGTCCCCGCGGAGCTGCTATTAGCCATCATTGCCAGCGCCCCACTTCCTCCCGCCGCGTTTCCCGGCGCCAGTCGCGCCGCCGCAGCCGCCGCCGCCGCCGCCGCCGCTAGCATGGCCCGGAGGGCTCGGCCGTGACGCGGCGGCGGCGGGGGGCGATGTCGGGCGGCGGCGGGCAGCGGCTGAACGTGGTGCCCACGGTGACGGTGCTGGGCGTGGTGAAGGCGCGGCTGGTGGGCGCCACCAAGGGCCACCAGCTGCTGAAGAAGAAGAGCGACGCGCTGACGATGCAGTTCCGCCAGATCCTGCGCAAGATCGTGGAGGCCAAGGAGTCCATGGGCGCCGTCATGAAGGACTCGGCGTTCGCGCTCACCGAGGCCAAGTACGCCGGCGGCGAGAACATCAAGCACGTCGTCTTCGAGAACGTGGAGCAGGTAGGGGCGTCGGACCCCGTTGCTGGGTATCTCATGTAAGCGCCGACATTGGGCATTGCACGTCTGTGGGCGTCCTGCGCCGCGACGACCTGACAGCGAGGGAGGCCGCTTTGCTGCGGCGCTGCAGGCGACGGTGAAGGTGCGGGCGCGGCAGGAGAACGTGGCGGGCGTGAAGATACCCAAGTTCGAGCACTTCACGGAGGCCGGCGAGACGCGCAACGACCTCACGGGCCTGGCACGTGGCGGCCAGCAGGTCCAGCTCTGCCGCTCGGCGTTTGTGCGCGCCGTGGAGCTGCTCGTCGAGCTCGCGTCGCTGCAGACGTCCTTCCTCACGCTCGACGAGGCCATCAAGACCACCAACCGCCGCGTCAACGCGCTCGAGAACGTCGTCAAGCCGAGGCTGGAGAACACCATCAGCTACATCAAGGGCGAGCTGGACGAGCTGGAGCGTGAGGACTTCTTCCGGCTCAAGAAGGTGCAGGCCTACAAGAAGCGCGAGGCTGACAAGCAGCTGGCCAAGAACAAGGCCTTTGCTGAGGCGCAGGCGGCGCGGGAGGCCGCTGCTGGGGAGCAGCAGCCGGCCAAGAGCAGCGTGGTGGGCCTGCTGCATGACGCATATGAGTCCCTCCTGGGCAGCAAGGATGCGGACATCATCTTCTGAGCTGCCCTCTCCACCATAGGCCCCCAGTGCCGGTCATCAGTGGCAGAGCCGAGGCCATGGCCTTGGCAAAACAGCTGGCCAGGTTGCTGCTATTCATCCGTGGTGGAGAGCTGCAGAGAAGGGCTTGCACAGCTCTGATCGGCGTACCATGACAAAGCACCATATTCACCAATGCAGCAGCTGGTGGTTGGCACAGCTCATATTCCATACCAGCAGCTGCACAGCGTCCTTGGCGTCAGTGCTGTACAGCTTTACTTGTCCCCCCTAAGGCAGAGCAGTGGAGTGGAGTACCAAGACAAAGCAACATTGGCAGCTGATTCGCCATGCAGCAGCTTGCTTTGTACAGCTCTGCGTCACCAGCAGCTGCACAGCGTCCTTGGCACCAGGGTGTCAACTTTACTTGTTCCCCTCATGCCGAGCAGTGGATGATCGTGGAGGTAACCTGTGAAGTCCATGACATCAGTCAATTTAGTAAAAGTACATTACATCAAAGTGATGCCCTTTGGCTGGTGCAATGCCACAGGTATTGGAAAGGCTGCCAAGCTGATACCAGACAGCCAGAGAGCACTGATATCATGTGGCATCATCATATGCTCTGCCCCGAAGCTGAAAAGCAGCAGCAGCAAATGTACATGGATCTCAATCCTCCATGTGCCATGTGAATGGGAGGTCTAAGCGTTAACTCGATCACCAGCTGAAAAGGCTCTCCTGATGAGCACTCAAGGTAAAATTACATCTGTGCCTGTAGGCTTTCTGCAGGCTTACAGCTAAAGGCGGCGACTACTGGTCTTCACCATGGAACAACAAATTGATTGCAAGTGCAATTAGCTGATCAGGCTGGGGTTTGCTATTGAGAGACGTAGCGAGCCGATGCGCCGGCCCCAAGATAAGGCCTCTAATTTGGCCCAGTTGTAAAATTCTCCATCCTGTCAAAATCGATAGTCCATTCCAGCATCCATAGCCCATGCGAACTTGCCCAAGAGCGACTTGTTGAATATCTGTAGAGATTGCTCCGATCAATGTCAGCATGTTGCAGTGATTGCAGCCTTCTGCTGTCAAGGATCACAGACCACAATCTTGCTACAGACCGACAAGTCATCCATGCTTTCGGCTTACATAGACAACTCAAATTAGCAGTGCAGACTACGCATAAGTAACTGCACGGGCACCTTGGCGACTTAAGGTTTAGGGCCTTGTTTTATAGCTAGCCACCCTCACCTTCTCAATGGAGACCTCGTGCAACTTGCACCAGGCCACCGTAATCCTTGGGTCTAAGTAATTGATTTTTGAGGTGCCTAGGGCAACAGTCTTCAAGTCATCCTTGACTGCCATGTCCAATTTCATCTTCAGCATCCTCTGCTTGGCGGCGTGTATCTTGTTTTCCAGCCTGGACCACCCAAAGGTCGATTGTCAGGCTTGCAGATGAAGCAGAGGCACCAGTCAGCACCCTAACACGAGGGCTACTGCTTCCAGCACATTATTCACTCTAGTAACCTTCACAACCTGTAACACTGACATAAGATAGCAAGCTCCCCATTAGAAGTGCCGTGAATACAGGGCCAGTACCCCTAGCATGATAAAGGCCAGTGGGATCATGTCAAGTGTACTCACGACTCAACACTCATACTTTTCTTGGGAGTGCCGCCAGGCTTCTGTAGAGGCGGCTTTCCTTTTTTTGCTCTCTCCAAATCTACTTCTAGTTCAGCTAGCAGAGTCTGCAGGCACACTCACAATCATGAGAACTTGTGCAAATGAGCAGGCTTTAGTTCAATGACTTGAAGCTCAGGCGATCCACTCATATTGTCGTATAGAAAGTCAGAGTTACAATTGTGAGGCGACCAGAAAATGTCCACTTTGATACCTGAAGCTCGCTCGTCTTTCCGGCTAGTTTCTCCATCTGTGTTCCATGACTCTTGGACACTGTCCGCTGGTGATTACACAAGATGGCAACTTCTTTATTTGCCCTCTGGTAGCTCGCCAAACGCTCGGCCAATGACCCACCGTCTGTGCTTTGCAACTGCATAAGAGTCCACTTATTAGGAAGGCAAACAAGAATGCCTGCCAGAAAAGCGGCTGTTGTGAGATCAGCCCATAAGTGAAGCACCAGATTGCAGCTCCATGCTTCATGACAGACTTGAAGCTAAGGGCCACTTGGGACATCTGGTGAACAGGAGGGCCACTTGTTTCCTGTGTACATTGTCCACTCACCAAGTCATCAAGGGTAATAGAAGCATTGTAGGTACGAAAGACCTTGGCGGTAAGGCCAGGCATGATCTCCTTCAGGTGAGTGTTTAAGGAGGACGTATTAATCCTATCAAATAGGTCCACATCAACTTTCTTTCCTGACAAGTGCCGGCTTGGAAGTCTTGTGAGCCTGTCTGATTTATTGAGCAGCTGAAGCCTGAATGTACAGTGCTCAGCACGAGTTATGCTTACTAGGGCAAGAAAATCATGGGCCACTCAGCAAAGTGATGAATGGGGAGGGCTGAGGCCAAGCCAACCCTAAGCCACAGCTATGTCAGACTTGTGACAGTGAAGTTGTTTGCAGCAGTCCGCACCTTTTTGAAACTCGCCTACACACCTATACACCTTCTGCTCCACTTCAACGGTGTTGAAGTACCTTATGGAGTCCTTACCCAAAAAGTCAAACTGCAGAAAGCATTCATTTTCAGTAGTGAGCAACATGGGCGGAAGGTTCAGATCGGCGATTTCCAACTGAGAACGACGCCATATTTGACAAGGAAAGAGTGGAAAACGCACCAAGGCATCAAACAAGAGCATGAACCACGACAAAGGTATCATAGCTGTTGATTGGGCCTTTCTCAGTGGGATAGATCAGCTTATGGTCAAACTTTACCTGCAAAGAATGGGGTGGAATCAATTTTACGTGTTCTACCTTCAATGAGCAGCAACCTACAGTGTCAGCTTCATCCTCGTCCTGTCAGCAGCCAGAAAGTGTGAACCGTGTAAGAGAGATGCTTGATGAATCAGAAGTTCAATCCACAAGACTAAGCTTGATCTGAGGGATACATGACCTATTCAGACTGAATAGCATAATCAAATCACGATATTCAGTTGTTAGCAGGTTCTACTGACTAACCTAAGTCACATAGCACACAACTTGCTCTGCGATGCTCGCCAGAGGATCAAGCAAGCACACACCTTCTCATTACCAGCTCGAAGGGCCAGTCTATCTATGAGGTATGTTGCCACTGCTAATTGTTTCTTGGTCATATCCTTTGCATCAAAATTTTTGGTATATGTTCTTCGGATATCTGCAATGTAGTTCTGCAACAGGATTGGAAAATCAGCTCCTACATCCGGAAAGAGTGATTATTTCCTCTGACTTTGCCATCCTGGCTACTTGGCCAGCTGATGGGCATTGCAGCAATATAATCACGCAACGATAAAATCATTCACTGTTCTGTGGATATGTCCAGACTTTACCTTGAGGCCACGGGCCTTTTCGTACTTCTCCTTGTCACTCTGGCCCTTAAGCGCGCTGCTTGGAGCTAGGAATACGTATTTGAACTCCCTCTCATTGATAGGGTCGGACCAGAATGCCAACCAGGTCACTGTGTTGTCCCTGCGGACCTCCTTCCACCTTGCTCACGGGCACGGTGAGCAATGACAGACGATTAACACCCTCACATATAACCCAAATCTGAGGTGGGTCGACGAATGTAAGATCTATGGGTACGATTTGTCGTGTTCAGAGCTGGTGTTGCAGATGGAATCTCAGCAGAAGGTGCGAGGTGGTTGCAAAGGTACCTACTTGTGTCCAGGGATTGGGCAGTCTGGGACAGGCGCTCCCTTGCCAACATTGATTGTGATGTCCTCCGGCTGTATTCTTCTCTTCAACTTGCCCATCTGGATGAGGAATGGAACATACTGGTAAGGGAGGGATTCTTGTCATCTACAAATTCACAGATTGCAGAATAGCGCCAAAGCCAAAGCTTTACAAAAAGTAGGCACCGCAAGCGTGTGCAGCACGGCAAAACTGTCTCAAAACAACAAATGTAGCTCACCTCCTACATGCCACAATGCACAGGGCATCTACATGCAGATTCAGACATGTGCAACTCGGCATGTATCTATATCATGGACTCCGGAGCAGTGAGCGCCAGCCAACCTTGGGATGCTCGCCGCGACCTCGGAAGAGTCCTGGAGGCTCAACCCGGAAGTTGCCAACCTGGGTTAGACAGCAAGTAGCGCATGAGCTGCATAGCTACTTCCTTACGAGCTCTGGCAGCACCACCAACTCACCAACTGAGAGAAGGGAAAATGGGTGTTGGCAGTTGGGACGAAGCGGGGGAGGGGGGCAGTGGGGGTTGGGGGGATCTGAGAAGGGACCGAGTGAAGTGGGTTGCCAACTCCATAGAGACTGTGGACTAGGAGTTGGCAAGCAGAAGAGTGAGTCGTAAGAGGGACCTTCTCCTTGACGCCGTCGACGACAGCGTACATGTACTTCTCCTCCATCTTCAGCTTCTCCTCCTTGCCGCGCTTCTTCTCCTGCAGCAAGCGGCAGTCCCAAAAAACCTCGAGTCAGCTGCCAATCTGCCCTCGGAAGTTCCCATTGAGCATGCACGCTGTCACTTGCTCAGAATCCCACAGCTGCCTCCGTCTGCATGGCGGCACATCCGTCACATGCCCAGCTTTTCCCCTCATCCATCGGCTTCCAGCTCCGAGCACTACTACCGCATGCCACACACATGACCTGGCCACCAGCCTGCCAGATTAAGGATTGCCGCGAGTGCCTGGCGCACACGCGAAGCGCCTGCTCACCTCAGACGTCATCTCCTTCTTCTTCTCCTTCTCCCGCAGATGCCACTGCCAAATCGGCTCAAAGTCGCAGAGGTCCAGGCGCTGGATGACGTGCTTGTGGCCCAGGATTTTGCGCCAATCGTGCCAGAAGTTCTTGATGAACGCCGGCTTGGTGGCGTAGTCCGTCTCCTTCATGATGGCGAACATGGTGGCCACCTGGCACACACGCAGCAGCTGCCACTTGGTGAGCAAGGCAGGGCTCGTCGCCATGCCTGGCACAGTGCTCAGTGCAGCGGCTCGTTAGGACCCGACGAGCACGCCGCCATGTAGCGCGGCGCACCTCCTCCTGGCTGGGGGCGAGGTCCACAGGCTTCTTGTCGTAGAGCATCTTGACGCCGTGCGGCTTGTAGGGCGGCGGGAAGATGACGCCGTTGTGCTCCAGCGTCGTCCACTTCTGCGTGCCGCCGGACTGGACGGCCTGCTGCGCCAGCGCGACGCGCTGCGCCAGAGGCAGGTCGTCATCGTCGACGCTGTCGTCTCGCGCGCTCCGCGGCCGCTTCTTTGGCTTCTCCGCCGCCTTCTTCATCCCCGCACGCCGGCGGTGGCGGCAGCGGCGAAGCCGGCGGCGGCGGCGGCAGCAATGCGCGGCGNAGTCCGTGCATTGCTGGATTGTTGACGGCCTAAAGTGGCTCCGTCAATCCGAACATCCACAAATCTGCTGCGGCGGCTGCGGGACGGCGCTAACGGCGAGCCTGGCGACGGCGACGCGCCCTCCCGTCAACGGGGCCCCGCCAGCCGTGTGTCGGGCAGCGAGTCCTCTACTGGCATCGTCGTCCGTGGGGCGCCTGTCCGACCGGCGGCGCCAATGGGGCCGCTCCGCCGGCGTTCCGGGCACCGCGCCCGCCAACCAGAGCTGCGCGCGCAGGTGGCAGTCGCCCGTGCGCGCAGAGGAGCGCCAGATGGTTGGACGAAATCAGCACCTGCGGCTAAATCTAGGAAACTAAGGGCCAATTTACACCTACCCGGTCGGTCACATATTGACATCGTCTTGGCCTCGTATTGGCAAGGTCTTCATTCCAGGCGTCCATACAACGCGCGACACGTACCCTTCGGCCGTGACCGACCGGGCAAGGGTAAATTGGCCCTAATTAAGCACCCAAAAGTCCCACGGGCAGTTCGGGTTGCTACAACCAACTCCCGGCCCTCCCCCCCACGCCCCGCCAGGCGCGCCGCGACCTGCGCCGCGATCGCCGGGCGGCCTCGACGCCGCGAGGCCGCCAGACGCGTCGGCCTGCCGGCCTGCGGCGCCTCCGCGTCGATCCTGGCCGCAAGTTCGGCGGCTGCGCGGCGGAGCCCGCAGATCCTGTGCGGGACCTCGATCACCCTGCGGCCAGGAGGGAATTCTGTCGCGGTGCTACCATCCCGCCGTCGGCAGCATGCGCGCATGAGAGGAGGCAGGCACTGCGGCGCACCATGCGGATCGCGCGGCCGTTCGCGCTCTGCTTATGCCTTGCAGCCCTCCTTACACTCGTGGAGGTGACATTCGCAGGGTGAGGAACAAGACACTCAGACCGCTAGTGATTTTGCACGTTCCGTCAACGTAGAAGGAGCCAGCTCTCAACTTCGGAGTCGTGTGCTAGACAGGGCCTGCAAGTATCTGATCGTTGCTGCGTCGACGTGGTTCTGATCCCATTAGCTGCACATCCCTGTACCTTGACAGTTGAGGCTTACTTGGGTTCTCATGTAGCAAGCAATGACTATTTAGCAACGTCTTTGACCCCGCTTCTGGGAGCTGAGAATCTGAAAGACAACCACTGTAGTTCGTGTAGCTGACTCCACTTAGCTGAAGAGCTTGCACAGACAGCGCCTCATCTGCTGAACTGAATTTGGTGGACTGTGGAGAGAAACAGGCTGATAGTCAATAATGGTCTCCTTAATGCTTGGCAGGAAGAGCTACTATGATGTCCTGCAAGTATCAAAGTCTGCTGGAGAGGAGCAGATAAAGAGAGCATACAGGAAGCTGGCATTGAAGTATCACCCGGACAAAAACCCTGATGATGCAGAAGCAAGCAAACGGTTCACTGAGATCAGTAACGGTAGGTGGCAGGCATTCAATCTGTAAAGCTCTTGAGTGGAACGTGAATGGCATCTCACTGTAATTTGGGCTTGCTGTCACAGAACTGTCAGAGGGAGGCTGAGTCAGCCTTCTCACATCATGAATTGCCTCCATCCTTTATTTGAAGGCAGGGTTGACCTCGTGTGACAATGTTTCTCTGTGCTGCTTGCTCTTTCCAGCCTACGAGATCCTCTCTGACAAGGAAAAGCGGCAGATTTATGACCAATACGGGGAGGAGGGACTGAAGCAGCATGCTCAGCAAGGAGGGGGAGGAGGGGGCGGAGGCTTTGCACAGGACATATTTTCCCAGTGAGTCCATTCTTCAGCTGTATTTGTGCTACAAACCGTGTATGTGACTATGCTCCAGGCACACAAAGAGTTGTCTGATGGAATGCCCTTTGATCCTGTAGCATGCCTTTGAGGGCTCACAAACAAAGGGCTTCAGAGCACTTCAGAGCATATTTGTGGCTTTCGGCATCAGGTTCTTTGGGGGGGGTATGAACTTTGGCTTTGGTGGTCAAAGAGAAGAGGAGGAAGAGAAGGTACCAAAAGGCGATGAGGTTGTTGTTGAGCTGGAGGCTACGCTGGAGGACCTTTACGGGGGCGCTACCTTCAGGGTATGAGATTACACTGCTTGTCTGCTCCACAATGTAATCATGTACATGTAATACATAGGCTCTCTTCTTGTCTGTAGCTCGTCAGGTGGAGATGCACAGGCGAGTCATTGCGGTAGTATTGAGAACACCATCTGAGCGGCAGAAAGTGCTTGGTCAGATGTGGCGAGACAAGAACGTGTTCAAGCCAGCCCCTGGGAAGAGGAAATGTAACTGCAAAAACAAAATGGTCACCAAGCAGATTGGACCAGGCATGTTCCAGCAATTTGCTCAGCAGGTACAGTTGTCTCCACTACCACCTTAATCACAGCAGTAATAAAGGGTCACACATCTGCAAGACTGGCTGAACATCCTCTATCAGCACCGTGGCAACCTTATTGCAACTTATAACTGCTTCATTAATGAAAGTCATTGGTCATGCTGGACTTCAGGTTTGTGAGGACTGCCCCAACATCAAGCTAGTAAGGGAGCAAGGCCCGGTCCAAGTTGATATTGAGAAGGGCATGACTGATGGCCAGGTAATAGGAATGGCCACGTGCTGGACTTGCACATTGCACTCCAACTTTGACAGCCTGCTTCTGATGGTACACAGACCAGTGCGTGTATCAAAGTGTAAGCATTACAAAGAGTCTGATACATGGGGCTTGCAGCAGTTTCACATGGTCTTGGTCCACACTGCACACACTGATCAGCAGGTCATTGTCAATATCCTACTTTTATAGGAGATAGTCTTCTATGACGAGGGAGAGCCGATTGCTGATGGTGATCCAGGGGACCTGAAGGTGAGCAATCATGTTTGACCACCACTGCATTGAGGAGTGTGTGAGGGAAGCATGACGAGAACAGCAGAGCGCCCTGGCCCCTGTAAGATCTGACGTGATATGGAAAGAAATAACAGTCGTCATGCCTTCTCACATTAGCATATCTGAAGGAGGGCTTACTCCAGCATTCCATCCAATTTCTGTGCAGCTCACCTGCTCATATATCACCGTGTCTGCTTGTGCAGTTTGTGATCAGGACACGACCACACAGGACGTTCCACCGAGACGGAGACAACTTAGCCATGCGGCACTCCATTACCTTGGTGAGTCTTTGTCAAAGAATTGGCTGCAATCATATGCAAGTTCAAGCATTCACATAAGTGCACATGCAACATTGCTCAGAGGCCATCTTAGTCTGGCCATGTGCTATTCGGCTTTCAGTCAAGAGGCAAGTGGACATTCTCCAGGTGGATGCGCTTGTTGGCTTTGAGCACGAGATGGAGCACTTGGATGGCCACCAAGTCAAAATTGGCACCAAGGTATGAGTAGGATCCCATTCAGCTATCTAAGCTCTTCTCCCTTTACTACTTCAGCCGCATCTCCTGCAGCTAGCTGAATGTAGACTTGCTGTGGCATCACAGGGCGTCACAAAACC
Source organism: Spirogloea muscicola (assembly GCA_009602725.1). Lineage (NCBI taxonomy): Eukaryota > Viridiplantae > Streptophyta > Zygnematophyceae > Spirogloeales > Spirogloeaceae > Spirogloea > Spirogloea muscicola. The sequence goes on along the minus strand of WELB01000001.1, from coordinate 1,038,577 downwards.
AGGCGAAGTGAGGAAGATTGCCAAGGAGGGCATGCCTAAGTACGAGTCCAACAAGAAGGGGGACCTCTATGTCACATTTGACATAGACTTCCCAGACTCCCTCACAGACGCTCAGAGGGATGTCATCCGACAAACATTTGGGTGACTTGCACAAATGATGTGCACTAGTCTCCCTCTTATGAGTCATGGGCTGACCTGCCGGGGCTACTGTCCTCAGAACATTCTTTATTGCACAGCCTCCAGCCTGGTGCAGCAATTGCTAAAGGGTTGCGTGCCAAAGCAGTCTTCTATCATGCTAATATGACTGGCCAGGTAAAAGTGGGGCAAGTGGTCAGGGAAAGGACCTTGCGATATGGTTCTCTCGCTTCGCCTGCAATGAAGAGAAGCTAAATGTGAAGAATGTGAAGACTCTAAAGCACGACGCGAGGAGGGAGACTCCTTGCAATGCCCTCAGCCACCGACAGTCCGCTGTGGGATGCACAGACTGGGTAGCCAAGCTATGTACATTGACCGTGGTGCGCTTCCACAGGACTGCTTGTGCAGGTCTATGCGCAAGCAAAGAGGTTCTCTGCAAGCACACAGGAGAGTGCAAACTTGTATAAGTATGGTGGCAGAAGCCCTCAATCCTATGCTGCACAGCCGCCTCAATGCACTGATGAAATGGATGATGAATGAATCCCACCTGGATGAGAGCAAGCTAGCTCTCAGCCATGACGCAGGGACACAGGCGGCGCGTGTTCGGGTGGAACCCCTGGCAGGAGAAATAGGCCTCCTTGGAGTTCAGCATGCAGGCGCCGGGGAACTGGTGCCGCGGCGCGCCAGCCACCACCTCCGCCGGCTGATCATTGCCAAGGCTCTGGATGCAGCTGCCCCTGCATTGGGCCAAAGCGTGCCAAGGTCTCAATCAGGCATGGCACATGTTGCAGCTTGTAGGTCAACAACTGGGAGCAAGGGCACCACCAAGCGGGCGCCAGAGCTCCTCTCAACTCTACCCGCCAACACATAGGACAACCACAACTACAACAGATGGCAAGCTCCAAGCTCCTCATGCCAGCGCTTTGCTTCCTGTACTAGAGAGGCTGGTCGTCAGACACCTGCAATCAAAGTGCTTCTGCATCACGGAGCACTTGTTGAGCCCGGCAAGCCTTGTGAGGCCGCACTGCCGGCCCACCGTCAGGCACGCCAGGTCGCAAGACTGCCCCTGTCAAACCCACACAGCCAATCGCCCTCTAAGAAGGTGTTAAGGTAGGGGTTGTCTTTATTGCACATCACCAAGCTTATCATGCAAATATTTGGGGGGACGACATGCATCTTGGTGACATGCATCTTGGTAGATTGCTTAACCCAGGGGAGAACATAGCAGCGTACTAATTGGGAAACTCAGAGAGGACAGCAAGCAGCACACAAGAAGGATCTCTGTGACCCGTACAGAGGGTTGACAGACCTGGGATGCAACTACCACAGATACATCCAATAGCTCGTCCTCATTGGCCGCTGCATCATCAGCCTTGATCTCCAGTGGTCGAAAGCAGTGGTGGTCAGGTCGCGCATACGCGTTCTCGTGGACCACACTCTGCATGAACATGGCGCAGCCATCTCCGGATATAGTAAGGGTCCCACGGAGCATGTGCATCCAAAAGCACCTCCTAGAGAGAAGCTTGCACCTGCCAATGCAAAAATCACGCAGGGCAGAATTCCTGTAGCCAGTCCAGTAAACTTGCCCTGCCTCGCACCTGCGAGTTGTGCCGGCACTGGCCGCGGCAGTACTCGAACACGCTCTGGTACGTCCCTGCAGATGGCTGCTACTGAACGAGCAACTCAATATTTTGAAGTGGCCAGAAGACAGGCAGCCTTAAAGGACAAATGATTGCAAAGTGACCCTCGCCTGGATGGAAACTCCAATTCACCTTCTATGTACAAGCCCAACGTGGAAGTGCGCTTATTATCTTTGGTTTGTTGTGTGCTGGTATTGTTGTGGCAAGTATTTGCCGCAACATACTGGTGACGGAGTGAATGACTGAGCAGGCCAGGTCCCCGGCCGGAAATCGATCAACAGCCGACATTATGCTCAAGTCGACCAGTAGATGAGAGCAGCTGGCTCACGCGCAGCTTGTCGGGAGGGCGCACCGCACCTGCTTCGCCCGCATGGCCTTGAGTGCAAAATCCAGCGCTGTGTGAGCAGGGTCGAGGCAGCACGCCACGCACGTCTCATACACGAGGCAGCAGCCCAGCGTGGCGTTGCACCCGCGGCAATTGAACCTGCGCCGCCAGCCTCACACCGGGAACCAATTCAGGGCTCCTTCATGGCACTTTGCGGGCACTCTGCACTTTGCGGGCACACAGCAGCAGGCGGTGCTGCAGGCGCTCCCTTACCGACAGAGGCCGCTGAAGACACTATACCCCTTTGCAAGTCACCTATAGATCTCTGAAATTCTCTATCTCTTCAAAGCCCATTAGAGAGGTCTTCAGTATTCTCGTTATATGATTCTGGATCCGTGCGCAAAAGCAACAAGAAATGGGCACCCACACGGAGCAGCTCACAGGAGGAGCTGCTTAACAACGTTATCAAAAGGTGCGGCTGTGAGCAATTGCTGGTGTCTATGTGCGGCGTGGGAATCGATCCTGCGCCGTGTGCGCACCTCGGGCCGGCGGCGGGGCAGCAGCCCGTGGCGGCGTCCGCGTCCTCGCGGCGGCAGACGTAGCCCCGGTCGTCGGCGAGCGCGTGCCGCCCTTGCAGTGTGTTGGCGCACGCGCCGCCGCCGCCGCCGCCGNCAAAGCTCTGACTGACTGCTTGGTAACCAGTGGCTATTTGACGATCTTTTGCTCGTCAAGCGGATTGGTAGTACTTTGCTTCGTCTTGGTCTCGCCTCATCAGTATCAGTCGCTCGTGAGCCGTGAGCTGAGCGCGCAGTCGCAGGCGCCTCGCGAGGGCCATGGCGGCCGCGGCCTCCTCCGCCGCCGCCGCCGCCGCCGCCGCCGGCGACGGCGACGGCGGCGAAGGCGGCGGCTGCGGCGAGGCCAGGCCCTGTCGGCAGGCCGACAGATAACCACCAGCGATCGGTAACGGCGACCGTCTACGTCCCCCCCAAAATGTGCCCTACTCTCCTAAGCCTTGCCCAGAACATTGGTGTTGGCTTTAGTAAATTGGCCGCCATGCCATTTCATGCACACCCCGCGCCTTTCCTCGTCCGCCCGTTAGCACGTTGAAGTTCCGCGGGCATGCAACCCGGCATCCTGTTTGAACAAGCGCACTTGCTGCTATGTGTGAGCTGAATCAAGTGCACAATTGTATTCTAATAGTGCTCCACATTACTCCCCGTTGTCGCAACTGCTCGTTTCGATGGCTGGATGGCAATCAGAAGTCAACCGAGCAGCAAAGTGACACGTAGGTGGACGTCAACTCTTCGTGAGAGCTGAGGGGACCAGAGATCAGGGACCGTGTTCTCTATTTTGTGGGCTGGCATTTCACAGCCCTCGCCCCCTTTGGAAGAGCTGCTTCTTCCTCAAGAAAGAGAGAAGGCGCGCGGGGCGCATGAATTGAAAGGGAGGCCAATTCAAGCCAATACATTGTTCAGGAAAAGGAGAGAACATTGAGTAAGCAGCCAGTTCCCCAGACAGGGACTCCAATTATGGATCTGATGCTGCAGGGCTGCTGCACAGTGAAGTGCAGGGCTGCTGCACAGCTCACACTTGTAGCCCATGAGATTGTTGAATTCAAGATTGTCAAATTCAGACGGAAAAGGCTTCACACTCCCACCTCACTGCTTCGCAGCAATGTACCTTGCCGTGCCACAGTACCTACTGCTTTGTCAAGTGCCGCCCACCAGGGCTTTAGAGGCAGAACCTTCATTAGGCAAAGAAAGGCTGCCTCATTTCGCCAGCCATGCAACTGACAAGATGAGGACATAACAGGCTTGATAGAACAATGATGATGTATACACAAAAGAGCTCCTGCACCAGCTGTTCAGAAGTTGCATTATGCAGGCGCACAGCCTCAACATCTGACACTCCAATTGATGCTGCTGCGCTGCTCTGGCTGAGCAGCACCGGTATGCCGCCTCATATTGGGCTCCAGCCTCTCTGGGCCGGCCAGGCGATAGATTGGTGCTTCTGTTGTGCATGGCTATGATGGCCTCAGTGCCTGTTTGCGATCAGTTTTAGAGTAGTCTTCTCGTGTAGAAGGTGTCCTTGCTCTGTCGAAGCCACTGCTGCCGCATGTCATCCTGGTGCTCTCCTCGTGCACGATGCTCACCTTGTGCAGCCGATCGCTGTGTGGGGCTTGCGTGGTTGGCTGGTCGCCCGTGCATCTTGGGCTGATTAAATGCAAGAGCCTCGGCTTGGATGGGGTGAGAGCTTGGCCGAGGGAGAGTCCACGCTATTCTGCTGTGGAGAGGAAAGTTGGATCACTTGGAGGGCACTTTCGCTAGGTGGACTGAAGGGCACCCATCCATGAGGTCGTTCTCACCCTTAGCTGGTCCAATCTTAGCTGGTCCAACCTTAGCTGGTCCAAGTCATCCATTCCGCGTGCACCTGTTCTCTTATTGACCAAGTCAGGCTGACATCAAAATTAATCGATGTCGACATGTGAAAATAGCCAGAGTTATAGCAGGTTCAGTGCAAGTGCGTGCAAGGTTGAGTAAGGTCATACTTCAAGGGTGAGACTATATATATCAACTGTACACAGTTGATATATATCAAGCGTCGAGACATGCATAAAATTTAGGCAGTAGTGCGGGCTCGGCGCTCTTGTCCCGTGTGAACGAGGTGCAGGTGTAGACTAACGCCTCTGGAGCCACCCGTGTGCTCTTGCCGCTAGGATTAAGTGTAGGGAATGACAACACTTGCGGCGGCTGCAGCAGCCTGACATTATCAGGTGCACCACATCTTATGACACCCAACCCCCGAATTGCAGTATGTATTTGGTGATTTTTTCCGTCAAGATAAGCCTGATACCTCCAGAAAGAGATGCAGGAACTGCGGCTCTGACAGTCAAAGAACCACAATGCCCCGCTTGAAATGTTCCTTGATATGTTTGTCTATCTCTGGAGATGCAAGTTGGGCAAACCGATGCAGACTGCAAGATGAGGCTTGAAAGGCAGCTACTGGGCGCAGATGGCCAGGACTTGCTCAAGAACATCCTGCCGACTCCCTCCCTGAGCTCCTGAGCTCTCGCTTGTGTGTCGCTGTGTCATAGTCAGATGCAAAGCTTTTGCATCGATCAGCTGGGACAGTGGTGCATCTGCCAAGCTTCACTTGGCATGATGCGGCCAGACTCGAGGGAGTGGCTTCTAGGTGCTGATTTCCAGGGACGTCTTGTACAATCTTCTGGGCTGGCCACAATCTCACAGCCATTGCCAGATTAAAAGACCAGTTCCATTCGAGGGGCCTGTAAGGCTACACACGACATGCATATGTGTTCCCGGCTGAGATGGGCTTGCCCGCTGCATATCTGTCGTTCTTGCAACGACGAGTTTCGGCCTGTTTGCAGCGTGCTCAGGCTAATGCTTTGCACCAGAAAGCTGAGCGAGCTCTATTTGGTGGCAGAAGGGCTTCATATTTGCCATTTAGTTTTCAGGCATCATTTAGCGACCTTCATTGAAATTGACCCGTGGTTACTGAGCAAGTCAATCTGCTGCAGGTCTTCAGATGTTCTTGCCTTTGGACTTGGCTATTTGGCCTTCGTTTGTTTCCAAATACACAAACTTTTCCTGTAAGCGGAGCGACGACAAGGGGGCAAACTAACGACGGGTCGGGACACGTGGTAGCTGCTGGTACTGTCAGCACCCGAGCAATGGGGTTCTACCGTATCCTCCGACACCCACCAAACCCCCCCCCCGACTCGACGCCGCCACCGCCACCGCCGCCGCTGCCGCCACCGCCGCCGCCGCCGCCGCTCCGCCGCGCGCNGCATAATGGAGCGCGCCGGCGCGCTGCTCCGGCCGGCGGCGGCGGCGTCTTCGGCGGCCGCGCCGCGCCGCTGCCAGGTGCGTGCGCCTAGCGGCAGGCTGGCCTTGCCATCTGCCCGCCCCCGCCCTCTCTCCCTCCTCCCTCTTCTCCCCGCGTCTCTCCTCATCTCCTGCTTCTCTCTCCCTGTAGCCCCTCCTCTCCCTCCCTCCCTTCCCTCTCTCCTCCCTATCTCTCCCCCTCCCTCTCTTACTGTGCCTCTCGTGACCCTTCTCTCCCTCCCCGAAACAATCTTCCTCTCACTCCCCTCGCCCCTTACAGCCCCCAGCTTCAGATGCAGTCCTGCAGCTCCTCCTGAGCAACACTTGCTCTTCCACAGCCGAATGCAGCCTCCGAGCACCTCCTGAGCAACACTTGCTCGTCTTCCCTGCCCATCTGCGCCTTGTGCCGGCGCACCTCTGCAGGGCTCCAGGCTCCTGGAGGACGATGGCACGCCGCTGGCGTCCTGCTCCTCCTCTGCATCCGCCTTTGTGCGCACTGCGCCGAGGACGGCCACCACCTTACGAAGCAGCGGCTGCCGCCGCAGTGTGGCGAGTCGCGCCGTGGTGACTCGCTGTGCTGTGTCGGCCGATCGGCCGCCTGCGGCAGCTGCCACTGTAGCCGACAAGCCGCCGCAGGCGACGGGCCACCAGCGGCCCGATGCATCGGGCCGCTTTGGCAAGTTTGGTGGCAAGTACGTCCCGGAGACGCTGATGGCCGCGCTCGCCGACCTTGAGAAGGTGTACCGCGAGACTGTTGCCGACCCCAAGTTCCAGGTCCGCCAATGCCAACTCTGGCTTAAGAATGGGAGCTTGATCAAGCCCCAGACATGCAATTGAAGTACCTTCTTAGTCATAGCAAGACTCATAGATCACTATCAATGCAGATGAAAATGTGTATACGAGTTTCACTGGTGTAGAGTCCATGGCTGCTGGGTATTGCAGCTGATATCACCACTGCACTGCTTACCTTCCTCCTCGGCAGGCGGAGCTGCGGGGTATTCTCAAGGACTATGTTGGGCGCGAGAGTCCGCTGTACTTTGCAGAGCGTCTGACGGAACACTACGCAGGCCAGAGTGGCCGCGGTCCTCTCGTGTACCTCAAGCGCGAGGACCTCAATCACACGGGCGCGCACAAGATCAACAACGCGGTTGGGCAGGCGCTGCTGGCCAAGCGGATTGGGAAGAAGCGCGTGATTGCGGAGACGGGCGCTGGGCAGCATGGCGTAGCGACGGCGACGGTGTGTGCGCGCTTCGGCCTCGAGTGCGTCGTGTACATGGGTGCGGCAGACATGGAGCGCCAGGCGCTCAACGTCTTCCGTATGCGCCTGCTCGGTGCGGAGGTCCGGCCGGTGCATGCTGGCACTGCAACTCTTAAGGACGCAACGTCTGAGGCAATTCGTGATTGGGTGACTAATGTGGAGACAACACACTATATACTGGGCTCAGTCGCTGGCCCACACCCCTACCCCATGCTTGTGCGCGACTTTCACGCCGTCATTGGCGAGGAGACCCGCCGTCAGGTGCGCCTAGTCAGTGGGTCTGTCGTAGGCGCTTGTATAAGTGTGCTACTTTGTTACCTATCTGATACACCCTGATAGTCTCCTTTCCTTGTTGAGTATGAGCAGCTGAAGGATACTATTCCAGGGCTTAAAGTTTAAAGGTCAAAGTGGTAGATTTTGGCTGATGTAACTCCCCAATGCTTGTCCTAAGCCACAGCATGTAGTGCCAGTTGCTCCTGCGGGTGTCAAAGCTGAGGCTGTTTACTGTGGCAGGCGATCGAGAAATTTGGCAGGGCACCGGATGTGCTGGTGGCGTGCGTGGGTGGTGGGTCCAATGCCATGGGTCTTTTCCACGAGTTTGTGGGGGACGAAGGCGTGCGCATGATCGGTGTGGAGGCGGCCGGCCACGGCGTTGACACAGACAAGCACGCGGCAACGTTGACCAAGGGCCAAGTCGGTGTGCTGCATGGCGCCATGAGCTACCTGCTGCAGGACGCTGAGGGCCAGGTCGTGGAGCCGCATTCTATCTCTGCTGGGTGAGCTCACCACTGCAGCCGCTGTTGATGCAGTGCTAGTGGACCTGCGCTCTCACAGACTGTCAGCACATGTTGTACATTTAGCACTTAGCTTGCCTACCGATGTCTTGCTTGAAGCAACGTCTTTTCTTGCGACCACAATGTTCAAAGACTAGAGCTTGGTCACAATGTCGAGCTCAACCTCTGCAGGTTGGACTATCCGGGCGTAGGCCCGGAGCATAGCTTCCTCAAAGACATTGGGCGCGCTGAGTACTACAGCGTGACTGACAAGGAGGCCTTGGAAGGTCCTCATTCCACCCTCTCTTCTGTCTTTCCCCAGCACTCTTGGCCTTTCTCCTCGCCATCTTCTCTCCTCCTTTCTACTGCTGCATCCGGCTCGTCCTCCCGCATGCAGGCAGTTGTCACTGAGCTCGTCTAAGATCTGTGCTGCTTTCTGGCAGTGGTCACCACTTAGGCATCAGCTGGTTGTTTGGCCATAATCTCTTGCAGCCTTTCAGAGGTTGGCGAGGCTGGAGGGCATCATTCCGGCGCTGGAGACGTCACATGCGCTTGCATACCTCGAGTACCTCTGCCCGCAGCTTGCTGATGGCACCACGGTCGTCGTCAACTGCAGCGGTCGCGGAGACAAGGACGTCAACACGGCCATTAAGTACTTTGAGGACCTCGCTCCCGAGCTGACTCAGTGATGATTCAGACCGTTAGTTGCTCACGGCGCCAGCTTCATCCACACATGCCACGCAATAGCTGCCGGTCACATTCAATGAAGTCAGCAGGGTTCTGGCTAGCCTTCTCGGCAGTTTGTTGCATCATTTTAGCTGCTCACAAGCTCAACAACATGCCCCATAAATCCAGAAGCCCGGGCAGAGATTGCTACTCCACAGGTTCCAGATCCCATGCGCAAGTGTATTTAGCATGCACGATTTCTAAATAACCGCTGGAGCGGTGCCCTTCCATTGATCTACAATCACTAGCCGAAGCACTTTGCCAGGTTGCCAAGGTATTGTGGGTCGCGGACACCTCATTGCAGAAAATTGAGTGGACCCCGTGTATCTTGTGGCTGTTGTTAGGAAGAGGGCCAGAACTGCAAGGCGCAAGCATGCGCAGGCTCGAATTGCACAGCTCTGTCTAGGTATCTCTTGCGACAGCTTGGGTGCATTGCAGTACTCATCACCAGCACTGGCAACGCGCAATCAGCCCCATAGCACGCAGACATGAGGAAGAAAGGGTGACATAGTAAAAACTGCTCATCACACCACCAGATTCTGGCCCCTTGCTCAGAGAAGTCGTCAGTGGACAACCACTGACTTTTATGGCAAAACAACTGAGCCCCTGCCTCTCCTGGCGACGGGAGGGCTCACTCTCATTGTGGGCAGACCCAGATATCTAAGGTGCGGCCTCCTGGACATTGCCTACCAGGCACGGCGAGCCGCTGCGATGGTGCTAGACTTTGCCATATCCTCTGCAACGCAAGAAGTCATGATGTGAAAATCCAGGTGCTGCAGCAAGATTCACCCGAGAACGGCCGCATCGTCCACCTCGTCGTCGTCTGCCACCCCTGCTGCCAACACCTTGGGCCGCTTGGCCGACGACAGCAGGCTGGGGTCGTACCCGTCCTCGCCGCTGTCGGCCACCGCCGCCCGCAGACGCCGCGCTTCGTCGGCAGCCGCGCCACCGCTGTTGGCGCCGGCAGCGCCGCGCTGCATCACTGCCTGCAGCGCCCCCCGGATGGCCTCCAGCGGTGGACCACTGCGGCCACCGCCGTCCGCCAGCTTGTCCTCGCCCTCCCGCAGCTGTTGCTGCTCGGCTGCTGGGCCGCCGTGCGGCTCCGGCTCCATCACAAACACATTCTTCACGCGCGTCCCCAGCGTCACAATCTCAGCGCGCACCGTCCGCAGCTTGAGCGCCTGCAAGCTCCGCAACCCCGAGGTCAGCTCAAGGATCCCGCCGACTGGTGCCGCCTGCCATGCTCCAAGATCAGCAGAAACTGTCGCATGGCAGGTGAATAGTGGGTGGCCAGGTCCTGGCAGGCTCACCTGCAGCGTGCGAACGAGGTCGGCGAGGAGGTCCGGTCGGTCCTCGCAACACATGGCTGCGCAGATCAGGCGCTTGCCAGCACCTCCACTGCCATCGGCCGGCACGGCCTCCAGCTCCACCTGGAGCTCGTCGGCGTCGCCAGGCACAATAGTGGCCGGCCCGCCGGCGCTGGCGGCGGCGTTTGCATCCCGCGCCTGCCGCTTGAGGTCCTTGACGTACTCGATCACCTCGCCCAGCAGCGACGCCTTGTCCGACTGCTGCTGCAGAACCAAGGCCTCGCCGCCAGGGAACGCGCGTCAGCGACCGCCAACAAGGCGCCCTTTGCTTGGCGCGGCAGGCCAAGGCCAGCGGCAAGGCACACAAACCTTGTTGCCGGAGGGCAGGAGCGAGCGCAGCGTGCCGAGGTGGGAGTTGATGCGCTCGCGGCGGCGGCGCTCCGCCTCGCTGTGGCTCTTGGACTGCGCCAGCGCCTTGGCCTCCGCCAGCTCCGCGGGGCTCATGTCTGCGGCGCCCGGGATGTCGAACGTGTCCATGCTGCCCACTCCGCCCGCGCCGCTACTGCCGCCATGCGCGCCGGCGTTGCCGCCGATGCCGCCGCC
>WELB01000001.1:1014541-1026738 GCA_009602725.1 Spirogloea muscicola | reverse complement strand
GCCGCGGCTGGCCGCCACGTGGCGCCCAGCGCCACCCGCACGGGGGCGCGGCAGGCCCGCGGTGACGGCTCGCCGGCAGCTTGACGGCGGCGGGCACAAACGGGGCCCCCGACGACGGCGACGGCGACGACGACGGGGCCCCCGGCCGACGACTCTCCCGGCAGAGGACATGGCGAGCGCGCCGATGGCAGCAGGATGGGTGACCTCCCGCCAAAACCTCCCACAAGGGGCAGACCGGGGCCGCCACGCCAACCGGGCCCGGCTCCGCGGAACCGCCCCGCTCGGAGGGGGCACGACGCCGTGCCGGCCCAGACTCGGCGTCGGACCACGGAACGAGCGCTTCCAGGTCACGGAAATGGCTGTGAGAGGCCAGCCTAAGGGACTATACAAGGTCTGCAAGGGCCGGCTGGCGCAAAAGGCAGCAAACCAGTCTCCAAGACGTCAGCAAGTGGTCGCTCTATATTCGATTGACAGCGCTTCCAACTTGACTGGTGACTTTTAGAAGGCCAGCCCAAAAATATGGGTTAGGCTCAGTAACCTCCTATCAGCCAAGTGCAAGAAAAGTAGAAAAGTGGCTCTCGCGGGGCGAGGGGAAGCCAGCCCGAAAGAAGAAAGCCCATTTCAAGAGGTGGCGCTGGCCATGATTACCCGGAAAAAGCATGGACAGATTTCGAAGGGGCCAGAAAAGCGCTAAAAGCACAATGCTACTTAAGTTGGCCACTGGGTGCTCAATATCCCCTGTTGAGCAGCCGCAGGTGAGTGAGACTAGTCCCCGAGTAGCGGGTCCCCTGTCTATAGCCAGGTGTGGAGCTGTTTCTGAGAGTCCATCTGGCCGCGCTTGCTTTTCTGATAGCCAGAGGCTGCAGCCAAAGTGCTACCGGCACGCCGATGCAACGCGTGAGCCATTGCCGGCTGCAGCAATACTGTCAGGCGCATGCGATACACCTGGGCGAGAGAGCCTGCCATGGTGGAACCCGGCACCTTGACAAAGCAGGATGAAGACAAAGGCCTCGACAAAGCAAGATGTGTAGCAAAGTGAAGTCTATGTTTGCCAATCAGATTGTCCTTCTCCTCAAAGTCATTCCTGATGACTTCTATCTAAGTTGGGCAAATGCACTCATGATTACACTTCGACTTGATAGTTTGTGTGAAGCAGGTTTGCAACTCCGCTTATCAAGAAGAATGTTTCAGTATAATCAACGTACGGTGCAACACTTGCCAACTGTACACATCGTGTTCCAGCCTTGTTCATGCTTGGAGTCAGAATTTCATTTTGTTAATCGGTCGTATTTGAATCGGTGTCACATATATATCTGTGACACCATTTGGAATTGCACAACCACTGAAGATTTTCAAATGCAGGAGTCATTGAGTAATCAGGACCTCATGAGAACTCTCCTGAACTTCGCAAACTATCACAGTAGGTGAGGTCTGATCGAGAGTAACTTGTTTTCTTCATAACGCAATTTTGTCATGCTCAGGATCCAATTTTAAGCACTAGAAATAATAAATTCTTCGTTCGTCCTTTCTTTCTTTGGATAGACAATCGAGTACACAGCTTCGCATTCTTTGGAGAAGAGAGTAGGAGGCTTGAAGCAACCGAAAGGCTCGTCTACTGCTGCTGCTGCTCGTCCAACTCAGCCCACCTTTCTGGTTAGCCTCTCAAGGTGACAATAATTTCTGTGTGGAAGTCGAGACACCGTTCTGGAAAGTAGGAGCCAGACTGGGGCACCTTCCTGAGCCCTTTTTTGAAAATTCCAAATCACTCTCACTTACTCCTGGACCTGTGCATGAAAGTTGTAACTCTCAGGACCTCGATAAGGCATGGTAAAACAGACCTCTCCAATGTCAGTCCTTGACTGTTTTCAGAGCATATGTTACCCAACAGAAGGACTTGCACTCAGTCAGCTAAACGCTCATGCAGTGCCGACAAACCAAGAGCAGACCAGACTGCTCATGCTGCACGTCATGCCTGGCCCAGGTGTGGGCGGCTCCTTGGGCGACTACTAACAGCGGCCTGGCATATTTCCTTTCAGGAGAATTATTAAGTTGAAGCTGAGTGCCGGCCTACATTGAGCTTATTCTCTGTGCGAGAGTTTGTCTTACAATTTCTGCCCAATCAGTGCGCCTGCCTTGGGCTGCTAATGTGTGCCCGCCTTGTACATAATGATCGACTTGCATAGGCATGCCGCATGCTGTTAGAGCCGTGGGTGCTCAGAGCAACTTCATTCACATTTGAGCTCATGGCAACTGCCAAAATGGCCAAAAGAATAAAGGGAAAGAGGGCTATAGAGGGGTATGGTACAAGAATTCTCAATAAATGGATCACAGCCCGATGCGCCTAGGTGTCCGCAGGGGTGTTCCAGGCTCCCGCCGCGTGCCAGGGGTTGCAATGGCCATCCTCTCCTTGTGCCTCAGCGCCTCAACCTTGCCCTGTCATGTACATACGGGTGACAGTAAGAGCTAAAGTCACAGCAAACGTAGCCACTGCTACAACAGAACCTCCATTCAGAAATTGCACTCTCTGGCCAGTGGAGGTTCCAAGTGCTTCATCTTTTGCAGGCTAAGACAGACTCTCGAGCCAGACAATCTGGTTGCTAAGAACAAGCTCAAGCAGGCCTGACAACCTCAAGGCATTCATTACCAAGAGAAACAAGTACGTCTCCTGAGCTCCAGGGAGGAGCACTACCTGCTGGGCTTGGGCAAGCGATTCCCGTCGCATGCGAGCGGCCTCCATCTCCACCTCCATTGCCGTCTTCTCCTCCTTGAGCTTCTTCCTCTGCTCCTGCCGGGATGTGTGGGAGTCTTTCACGCTGAAGAACATGGGTCCCACTTCGGCCAGCCACTGGGGCTCTACTGCTGTCACGCACTGCACCACCACAGAGGATGATTGAGGTGGGTTGTAGTTCATCCTGTGTCCTTTATATATGATATGTACCTCCTACTTGCCTTAGAGACACAGTATGACCGTTAACTATAGGTACACAGCAGAGAACCATATGGATCAGTAGAATTATTTGAGCGTGTACGCAACCACAATTACTCTGAAACTAAAATTGTTGCTCATCACCAGACAGGCAACATGCAAGTTATCTGCTGCACATCACTGAGTCTAACAGGACATCACAGTCTAGACGAAAGAAGCATCAAATAGCGGAGATGGAATTTCCTGGACCAAGCAAGTACCTGCATGTACTCTTTTGTCGTCAGGACAAGCTCGTGATACACAATGTAGTCCGGTGTGTAACCTAGACCGTACAGTGCGCTGCTAGGATGCAGATGGCAGGGCATACCGGAGCGGCAGTTCACATACTCCCCTACACCCTGCACCCAAGAGCTCAAACACAAACTCCACATCAACTTGATTCTCATTATCTATTCGCTTGACCATCCCAATGATCTTCTTCAGAGACAGCAGCAGGCAAGCAGTTGCTCGGAAGGATCTTAGGAAACCCCAGCTCTTCCAATGTCAAACTTCCAAGGGCACATGAACATAGCAAGGAAGGTCAGAAGATGGAACCTTGATCCGAGCCGCATTGTGAAAATATGCAGAGCATATGGCCTTGCGCACCACATCCCACTCTGAGCCGCAGCTTGAGACCTGGATCTTCTGGGTCTTCAGTATGTCCATAAGCTGGCAAAGCAGTACATAACGGCTGGTCAGCACAAGCATTATTCAAAAAGGGACATGGGGAAATATAACATGAGACAGATTTGACAGATGAGCAGCTGCTCCTGTGAGTACACATTCTTTTGTATAAGCTGATTTGTGATGATGGTGTTGTTGACAATAGTCTGGGCACAGGTGCCTCACCTGAGAGCGAACTTCGCGAGCCTTGCGAAGGCCTTTCACATGCAGAAAGTGGTCAGAGCACCAATCCCCTCTGTATTGATTCGACTGCCACTGCTGGTAGACATGCAGCAGCGTGAGATGGTCGCTCTCCGGCACAAAGAACTTCTCTCTTGCTGCATCGCTCTCCTCCGCTCGATCCTGCAAATACATGTACAACGCATGGCGGATCAACCAATGGCTATCAATGAAATGCTTTGCTTGACTATGGCAATGTTCGAAAGATGGAGTAGACGTCAATGTACTGATCAAGCCAGTGAGAATGTACGCCATGTAAGGGAAGGGCAGTGGCAAGCCTAAGCCTACCTTGGGCCGGAAGAAGACTGACGGCACGGAGAGCATGGACACGATCGTGAGAGCTTCGGACATGCAACCGAGCTCCTCGCCAGTGAGGAGCAGTCTGGCCAATGCCGGGTCGAGCGGGAACTCGACCATCTTCCGCCCCACTCGCGTCAAGCCCCCGGTGTTGTCGAGCGCTGAGAGGATCCAGAGCTGGTACATTGAGTTGAGAATGTTTTCTTGCGGTGGTGGGTCCATGAAGTCAAAGTCCAGGAGGTTTTCCACGTTCAAGGACTTGAGCAACAGCACAACATTCCCAAGATTCGTCCTCTGCATGGTTGACCAGTAAAGTTGGAATTGAGTACAGACAAACACAAGCAGAGAGAGGTTATTCATCACATGCAAATACCCTTTGTAAGGCAAGATAAATTACTATGAGATGCTGTGTGTTGGACAATAGCAGAAAAAGGAAGACCAATTGTCTGTGTGCACGTCAACTTAGGTGCACTATCCCTCTGGGACAAGTGCAGGCTGTACATCTTGCACATGCCAATCTTACCTGAATTTCAGGTACAGGATTTGCAAGCATCTCAGTTTGATACGCATTCTCCGTGAAGAGCCGGTAGCAAGTGCCCGGACCTGTGCGACCTGCTCTTCCTGAACGCTGTTAGACAAACACATGGCAGGAACGTCAGTTCAACAAGACTGCTTGCTGTGGCAAGATCCCACTGCCACAGTTGCAAGATACATACATGAGGCACTGCATCTGCATGACGTAATTGATAGTGCAAAGGGTTTGGAGCAATTCACAGCAATTCCAAAGCTGGGAGACTTATCTTGTCATGTCAGGTTGACTTAACGAGGGCAAGGGACGATACTGAATAGGCAGGTGACAAGCCTCTGGGAAACTTCAACAAGGCCGTACCTGGTCAGCAGCTGCACGGCTGACTGGGAAAACTTGGAGGGCGTCCATGCCCATGCGAGGGTTGTAGAATTTGATCTTGGAGTAGCCGCTGTCGATGACGTAGTAGATGCCATCCACTGTCAGCGACGTCTCGGCAATGTTGGTGGCCACGATGCACTTCCGCTCCCCCTTCTCCGCTGGGAGGAATATCTTGGCCTGCCAAAGAAAATAATCAACATCAACACAAGAAATGGCTTAGAGGACACTCAGAACCAGCAGGAGATGTACAGCAAGTTGCTTGTGTGAGCCGTGACGTCCCGAGCAGGCACAACAATGGGCGTAGACTGAGGAAAGCTAACCTGGAGATCAGCAGGCAACTGGGAGTAGATGGGGAGGATGGAGAGCGGAGGAGGCGCCTTGGTGGCACCGGCTGCCATCTCCTCGAGACGCTCTTTGAGAGTGAAGCAGGTCGCCTCGATCTCCTCCTGGCCCGTCATGAAGATCAGGATGTCGCCGGGCGGCATGGAGATGTGGATCGACATGGCCTGCTTCACTGCAGCCTCCACGTAGTCCTCGCAGGGCGACTTGGACCACATCACATTCACAGGGAACGTGCGCCCTGGTATGTGGAACACTGGCACACTGAGAGAAGTAAAAACAAGGATTCAATCAGATGGGTCTGCTAGCCTGTCATCTGCAGACATGTCAGCAGCACAAACGTGAAAGCAGCCACAATGAGCTTCTAAGTCCAACGTAATTTTGGATGGAGTCAGAGTACAGCAGAAAGACAAGGGAGTATCCGGGGAACATACATGCCACCACATGATAACACAAAAGCTAAGGCGATATTCGACTAAGAATTTGACTTGATACATATTGGTCCTATCCTTATGGGCAGACCTGCCAAAGAAGTCGGAGAACTTGGCCGAATTCAAGGTGGCTGATGTGACTAGCAGCTTGAAGTCTCTTCTCCTGGCAACCACTTTCTTCAGAATTCCGAATAGCACGTCTGTGTTGAGGGATCGCTCATGGGCCTCGTCCATGATGATGCAGCTGTAATTGTCAAGGTCCGCTTCTCGTAGCGTCTCTCTAAGAAGTACTCCGTCAGTCATGTACTGCCATGTGTTATTGCAAACAGCCCCAGTCAATGCTGTGCTCCACCTTCAATTGACCTTTTCGGGCTACAGTTAGCATCTGAGAAGCTTGATTGGGACATGTAAAGGTGAAATGGCAGAAGCTGCCGATTGATTGATACACTGCATCCTATAAACACTGGTATCTTGTGGCCGTGCTGTCTTTAAAAAGCCTGGTTGTAGTGGACTTTCCAATTGTCTTAAGAGGTGCAAACCTTGATGACAGTATCAGGACCAGTGATGTCCTCAAACCGGATAGCATATCCAACAGTGCTCCCAAGCTCACATCCCATCTCCTCCGACACTCTCTTTGCCACTGACATGGCTGCCACTCGTCGAGGCTGTGTGCAGCCAACAGTTCCATATGTTGTGTAGCCGTCTTCATGGAGGTACTGCCGTGAGTATGGACAGAAGCTTGTCATCAGACAATCTATTTAATTGTCAACTGCTTGAGCACCTATCACAAAGCAGAAGGCAATTGCGAATGAATTGGAAATCTGCAACGGTGATCTGACCTGAGTCATCTGCGTCGTCTTGCCAGAGCCTGTCTCACCAACTATCACAACAACTTGATTTTCACGAATGACCTGTAAAAGTGTCATGCAGCATGTCAGCCAGACTGCCTATGCTGTCCCTGATATGCACATATGGAGGAAAAGCAGACTCCCAAGTGGCCAGCAACATTATTCAGAGGTCTGATACTTATTCTGACCTGAAGAAGCTCATCCCTCACATTGTAGATAGGTAGATACTTCCGTTGCTCGTCTAATGTCTTTGTCTGAGGACATCACGACATAGAAGAGGGGCGTGAGGTGTAGGGTGTAGAATTGGGCCGTCAACATCTTTATACAATGGCACAATTGAGCACTGCCAAGATGGACACCCAAAGCCAGACTAACACACATTAATCTGGTGTCAAGTACAAACTAAGCTTCTCTCATAAGATGTCAGGGTGGGAGCTTGAGACACATGGTCAAAGCTCGCACTACTTACCTTACTAAACTCAGAAGCTGCCTGCGACTTCTTCTTCATGTGTTCTGAGAACTGCGCACCCTTCTTGAAGTTTACATCTCCCTCATCATCGACATCCTCAGTTTCAGCATCCACCTGAACAATTTTGTGGCCAGACAGTGACTTGGATTTACGTAATATCAGGTGAATCATCAAGGCCACCATTGGAAAGATGCATGCAAATAAGCCCATCATAAGAGACACACGTGCTTCGCCCCTGACAGCCCTCCAGAACCTCCAAATGCCTGTGCACCATGTGACACAGTTGCCCCAGTGTTGTCATGAGAATGGCAACCAGCTTACCTGCTCTGCTGTCTTTTCCACACCGAGGATGTTGCCCAGATTGCTGCCAGCCAGCTCCCAAAAGCGCTGTCTGCTCTTGCTGGCAATCTGCTTCTCTCGTATCTGAGATCAAGTAATCACAGAGCCGCTCTTGAGAAGGGACCATGGCAATGCTTGCAGACACTTCCCACACCAAACATGCTACAACCTCTATGAGTGAGAGAGTAGCAAAACGCGATGCAAAGTCACTTGAAACAAGCATTATCCCAAGATGACACTGCTTGGCAAGGCATTGAATCACTCACGAGTCTACAATATGAGAATGCGTATCCTACCTTGCGAACAAGATCAGATCCCTTCCTGGCTATAATTGCCATATCAGAGGTGGGATCTTTGACAGGCATCACAGTCTCCTGCTGCTTGGTGAAGACCTCTCTTCCATCCAAGAAAGGCGGCTTCGTGTCTGCGACGGCAGTGAAAAGAATGTCAGGAAATGATGGCATCATATTCAGAGGATTGAGAAGAAATCGGTTTTAGGAGCAAGAGCACTCCCACGCATCACGCGAGCTCCTAAAGCGAGAGAGTAGTAATACATGTACATTGACCAGGTAATCAATATGCCCAGAAGCACTTAACCTCGAGCTCCACAGTGCTTACCATGCACAAGTAAAATCACTCGGTCCTCTTCCTCGTCCTCTACATCTGTAGATAACTCGACCCCGCGAACCACTCCTGACCGCATCAGCTGGCGATCCTCCCACTGTGCATTGTCGGCACTCAGCTGATTGAGCTTCTTGCTCTGTGCTAAACTCATGCGACTCCCATCCTTCCTTATCTGGCACGTGACAGAAGGGAAGATCAGAATCAGTTTTGCATCTACGGACCTCACATTTATACATCAGGAAAGTACATCTGGTGAACCTATGACCCATGATTGCCATAGCTAAGAAGGCCTCAAAGGATTGGAGGAGCATATTTGGTGCATCCAGCAGGTCTGTAGGCAAAGTGACACAAGAAGACAACAGCAGATGAGAAGGTCAAAGCATTCAGGAGGCAGCTATGCAAATTGTATCTAAGCATCCAGCCCCATCATCCAAGAGGTCTGAGTTTCAACGAGGCACCATGCGCTTCTGCATCTCCACTTCGCGCTTCTTGAAGGTGGCCTCGTCTCCCAAAAATGGCGCACTGTCTTCATCCATTGTGGCTCCTCCCTCCTCTGCTCCATACCACTCTCTGTCAGCTTCCCTCTCAGCCGCTGCCATCTCCGCAAGTGTGGCTGCGTCCGGCTCTCCCCCATCCCCAACGTCCTCCATGGACTCCAGTGTCCCACTTCCGACACGCCCTCTAGATGGCCGGCGGCTGCCTACCTGAGCCTGTTAAAAGCACAAGTGCACCAAGGTGCTAGTGTCATTGGCACATAATCTCCTCAAAGCTTTGGCAACAACCCGGACCCTATGTTCCAAAGCATAAAGTGAACCCTTCACCTGGCATTAGCAGCCACTCTACCCTAGCAAAGCTGCTGCTGCAATTGCCAGAATAGGTAAGCTGCACTGTAAGTAGCAGGGGATGGGAGATGCCTCAGAGTCCAGTACTGATGTGAGCCACTTCTCTGGACATGAAAAGCAGATGGCTTTAAGATAACTTGACCTCTAATATAGGCGAGTATTGAAGCAGAGCAGGCTTTATACCCCGTCACTGCGGAAGCGGAGCTGATGCTTGGAGTCCCCCTGGCCCGCCCCCTGGGGCGTCATGCTGCCGGCCCTCACCACCGAGGGAGCCGGGGACGCCATGTCCCAAGATGACACATTGCGTTTACCTGGGCAAAGCACCCACCGGCAGATGTAAGGCTCAGGGCTCAAGGTATCAAGGTCAACGCAGATACTTGAGAACAAGTGACAACTCGCCAGCAACAAAGCCTGTCCAAGACGTATCTCGTTCCTAATAATAGGAGTACACGCAGGTTATTCCAAGGAAAACCCTCGATGCAACTCAATGCAAAGTCAGGAACGAGGAGGCCAATGCGAAGGTACACAACTCAAGATCAAATAATATGTTACAAGTGGCTCACCGTCCCTGTAAGGAGTGTTGCCGCCCTCCCAAGGGGATGGCAACCGAGAGCTCATCGGAGAGGGCGGGATGAACGACGGTGCCGGCGATGGAGTCGCCCGGCGCGGCGTGTAGTCCCAGGTGGACTCCCGCCGCGGCGTATCCTCCCACTCCCAGCTGCCCCGACCTGGGCCAGCACCATCGAGCGAGCCTTGAGGAGGACGCCTGCGAATGTAATCGGCTACCACCATTGTGCACTAACAAGCAGAGTTTGCCAACCCGCCAATGCCAAGAGCCCTTTACCCATAAGCTCTATAATACTACCACCAAGTACCTCAACGTGGGGTTTGTGATTCCTCCCATTTTCTATCCTTGAGATTGGAGAATTGACTTAGACTCGGCCTGCCGTCAATGCACCTGACATGCTGCGGGGTCCGCCAGCCTCCCGGGCATCCGTGTTGCCACCTTGCTCCCGCTCCCTGCTGTCGCGCTCCCTGCCGCTCCTTGACGAGTAGTTGGGTCCTTCCCGTCTCGGGCCGTCTCCTTGGCGGTTGTACCTGTCCCTGTCATGACGCGGGTCCCAATGATCCCTTCCACGGCGGCGGTGGTCATCGTCTCTCCGCCCTGCATCTCTCCCTGAGCTTGCATACAGTGCTGCAGCCTCCTGCACATTGCGTGACGGCCAAAGTTTTAGCAATTTGGC
Organism: Spirogloea muscicola; assembly: GCA_009602725.1. NCBI lineage: Eukaryota > Viridiplantae > Streptophyta > Zygnematophyceae > Spirogloeales > Spirogloeaceae > Spirogloea > Spirogloea muscicola. The sequence goes on along the minus strand of WELB01000001.1, from coordinate 1,016,530 downwards.
CCATATCTACGGACAACACTTTAAGCTTCCACAACTATTAATGTGTAGTCTTGCTGACAGGCAAGGGTCCCTGCTATGCTGCTGCGAGTGGTCACCAGGCTATGTGCCTCCTACCCTGCTCCGCTGCTTGCGCTCCGCGATGGCGGCTGCAGCGTCCGAGTCTACACCACCTGCCAGCAGCAGAGAAGCTCACAAGATTCTCATCCTGATCTTCCTTACGACCCAACTGTGACTTACAATCCTAGGCACACACAGAACCCTGATTTCAACCAGCATGCCCAGACAGTACGCTGCAGCATCTCAAGCTTTGCTGCTCAATGAATCACTTTTGTCATCTTCGAGTTAGTACCATGCTCTGAATCCTAGCCCCCAAACCAACACGGACAAGGTTTTACGGGCTTGCTGCCAGCTGAGTTTGAGCACAAGCAAGCAGCCGTACTGGGTTGAGCTACATCACAGAAAAGGCTCTGTGAGCCAGAACCACTAACCCCCAGCAGCAGCGTCAGGGTGACCAACCCCACTGCCAAATGACTCACTTGGGGGCAAGTCCGCCATACCTGGGTGAGACGGGGTGTCCTCGGGCCTGAGTCGGTAGTGCCTGGAGCTGGCACCCGGCCTACCAGATACACCAGCAAAATCGGCTCCCTCCTCGTCGTCTTCGGCCACCTCGTCCTCCTCCAGCTGCTGCTCTTTTGCGCGTGCGAACACCGGAACAGCCGGGGGCAGCGGCGGGCGGCCTTCCCGCACCGGCTTCGCAGGGCCGCCGTCGGAGGCCGCGCCGTCGGCCCTCTCGGCCCGCTTGGCCCGCGCCAGCACATCGAGTCCTGCGGCGGGCGAGAATTGAACATGCGCACTGCTCAGCAGTGCAGCCGTCGCAGCCCCGTGGCGGTACGGGGCGTGTGCGATGGGCCATTAGGGTTTCTGGGCTCGTCAAGAAGGCGGCGTGGCGGCGTGGCAGCACAGACCGAGGGTGGACTTGCGCTCGGCGGGGGCCTTGAAGAGCACGCGCTCCGAGCCCGGCGGCTGCAGCCCGCCCCGGCGGGCCCCGTCGTCGCCGCCGTCCTCGGGCTGCGGCAGGCGCTGCGAGGTGGCCGCAAAGCCCGCGACCTCCGCGCCGCCGCTCTGCATCCTCGCGCCGGCCGCTCACCCGGCCCTCACGGCGGGCTCACATCAGCAGCAGCCGCTGTAAAGCGGAGCGCCGCCTCCACGCCGCGCGGCGGCGCCAGGACCGGTGGCAGCACAACACCCTTGTCTGGCTCCGGCGGTCGAACCCTGCCGGCCCGTCGCTGGAGCGCCGCAGAGCCAGCAGCCGCCAGGACCTCCGGAGACGGCGCCAGCTGCGGCGCCTGTTATGCTGACTCACGCGGCAGCGCGGGCGGGGACGGCGGCGGCGGCGGCGGCGGCGGCGGCGGCGGCGGCGGCTGCGGCGGTGAGTTGCAGCAAAAAATGTTATTCATTGCTAATATGAGCTCATAATATCATTTTGCTAACATCTTCTCCGGGAAGGTAGATGTACAATGCTGATAAACAGAATGGCTCATTCATAGATTTCTTTAATGTTGTTAGTTCACTATAGGACGAAGGAGAGCTGGGTCGATACTTCTGTACAGCACTTGTTCACACTTGTAGAAGCGGCCGAAACAGGTATCTAGCGGACGGCGACGACGCCAGGGCGTCACCTTTGCCTGACGGTGACGCCCCGCCGGGCTGACCCTGGCCGGAGCGGCGCGCGTGTGAACAGGACCGGCGCTTCCTGCCACGCGGCTTTTCCCGGCAGCCAATCCCATGCAGCGATACTGCCACGGGGCAACTGCAGGCTGAAGCGGCTGCGTGGCGTGCGCAGGAGGCGCCAGCTGTCCCCAAGGCAGGGGGCGGCGACCGTTAACTGTCCGCCCTTGGCCAGGCCGCCGGCGCCGGCGCCGCCTCCGCCGCCGCCGCCGCCGCTGACGGCCCCCGGCCCTCGGGAACGGCGCCGTCTGCGTGCCCGTC
>WELB01000001.1:1004384-1014510 GCA_009602725.1 Spirogloea muscicola | reverse complement strand
CGGGGGGCGAGCCGGCGCCGCCGCCGCCGCAGCGGCAGCCGCTGGCGCCGACGCCGCACCGGCAGCAGCAGGACGCCGGCAGGCCTTCTCTCGGGAAGAGCGGCGTCCACGAGCGCCTCGCGGCCTGGCAGTCGCAGGCGGCGAACCTCGGCCGCGACCGCACGCTGCAGTTCTGGCTGCGCTCGTTGGAGATCTACGCCAGCTACAAGGCACGCCGCCGCCGCCGCCATCACTCTGCGCCGCGCTGAGCTCTTGCGATCGCCATGGCTGAGACGAGAAGGCCCGCTCGGAAGCCGCAGCTGATCCTGACATTGATGTCGCCACGAAGACCGTCCTTCGCTTGCACAGCTCTGCCAGGCGCGGCTGAGCCTGGCGCACGACCCCGCGCGCGCCGCGGCGGCGTGGGAGCGCCAGCACGAGTTCGCGGCAGACAAGCTGCACGCGCTCTGCGTCGACCTCGGCGGCTTCTACCTCAAGGTGAGCACCTCACCGTCAGCTGACGGCCATGACTCGGACCTCCATTGTACTTAACCGCCTCAGTAATGCACTCTAACTGACGGAGTTGGCATTACCGCCTCGGGCGTCTGGCAGGGCGGCCAGTTCCTGGCGAAGCCGGACCTGGTGCCGGCAGCGTGGGTGCGGCGGCTCAGCGTCCTGCACGACGCCGCGCCGGCCACGCCCTTCCGGACGGCCCGCGCCGCCGTCGAAGCAGAGCTCGGCGCCGACTTGGGCTCCGTCTTCGACCGATTTGACGCCACGCCCGTCGGCTCGGCCTCCGTTGCTCAGGTGTGCAGGATGCTCTGCCGGCCAGGCGCTGCTCCTGCTGCTGTCCTGCTGTCGAGGCCGTCGTTGCTTCGGCTACCAGGTGCTGTGAGCTGAGTTTGCTGTGTGATGCAGGTGCATCGGGCGCGGTTGCGTCGCTCGAAAAAGGACGTGGCTGTGAAGGTGAGGACACGGCAGTGTCGCCCAGTCGCACTCACCTTAGCATGTTTACATTGTGCCAGCAGACCAAGGAGGCTGCTGATCGGCAAGCCTGCGATGTTGTCGTTGCGCCATGCACCGCCGCCACCTGCAGGTGCAGCACCCCGGCAGCGAGCATCTGATGATGACAGACCTGCGCAACCTGCGGAGCTTCGCGGGCTACCTGCAGCGGTACGAGCTCAGCTTCGACCTCCTCTCCGTCGTTTGCGAGCTCCAAGACCAGGTCAGCCGCTGTATCTGAGGAGAAAGACCACATTCAGCTTAATCAGAAAGAGTGTGTTTCACAAATCTTACATTCAACTCTAAAGTATCCAAGTCGTTCTTATAGAATGAAAGAAAGGGTGTCGTTCTTCAGCGTGGCTTCACGTGTGCTCATACCTTCCCATCCTTGCTGCCTGTCTGTGAGTTGCAGGTGCAATATGAGTTTGACTTCCAGCAGGAAGCTGCCTCAATGGACGCAATTGGCGAGTCTTTGGCACAAGGGCCCGCGATCAACGGCGGCGGTGGCGCATGGTGGCGGTGGAACAGCGGCAGGAAAAAGAACCGCAGCCCCATCATCGTGCCCCGTTCCGTACCGGGCCTCGTGACCAGGTTGGAGAGCGTCGCCTAGTTCTTGTCAGCATGCCGCCAGTCGTTGGCAGCCACTGAGCCAGAGGTCACTAGCCCCTCTCCCCCTTAACTACATGCTGACAATGCTGACCCTGCCAGATGCTGCCGTGGTTGTTGGCAGGCGATTGCTGGTGATGGACTTTGTAGAAGGGACGCCCATCGCACGCCTATCCGACGAGATGCGGCGACGTGGCATCAGCCCTGATGGGCTTGCTGCTACTGCCGCCAAGAAGTGAGCTGCCGTCGCTGCTCAACGTCCAGCCAAACAGTGGAGTCCCAGAAGCAAAGCGGCCCAGGCTCATGATGCGACGCTGTGGACGTCTGAGTGATGTGCTCGGCTGCAGAAGATGAGCGCTGTATTCGTCTGTCGTCTTACATTACTTTGGTTCTGCTTGCAGGAGCATCTTATGGGACCTGAGTGCTGCGTATGGGCACATGATCCTGTCCGATGGCCACTTCCAGGCCGACCCGCACCCTGGCAACATCCTCGTCTGCCGCGGAGGCAAGGTGCGAAGCACCGAGCTAGTCGTTGGCAACTTCTCAAGCTCTGCTGTCAGCAAGCCTTGGATCTTGAATCCTGGCCAAACCTTGACTGCTAGCTGGTCCGAGATTATCAGCCCTCAAAGATCAATGGTGTTAACCCTGAGAGGATATGAGTCTTGCCAACTGAGATTGCACTGGCATACCCTGGTGACCTTTCTAAGCTCTCACTGTCAAAGAGCATGAGCTCCTCGCAATTCAGCCTCCGCAATAGTTGAGCCATGAACCAGCAATGCACCCAGGTTGCGCTGCTGGACTATGGGCAAACCAAGGTACTGCCAGACCGCATGCGGCTGGCGCTTGCTGGCACCATCCTAGCGATCTGCGCTGATGACACCCCTGCAATGGCCTCCCATCTCAGGTGCCACCTCTGACTGCAATTAGAGTCCACTGCAATTAGAGTCTATTGTTGATACCAGATTGCGCCAGTCCGCAGATTTGCTCCTCGTTGTAGTTCCGCCTTGGCGGCGTCGTCCGAGCGAAGTGTGGTGCTTATACTTGCTGCAATGATTGCACAGAATTGCTCCCACTATGTGCAAATGAAGCTGGGTCTGCAAGGGCAAGCCGTGCTTCACACGTGCTAAGCTGCATTGTTGAGGCCGTGGGGCATCCACCAGAGAGATGGGGATTGAGACAGAGAAGGACGCGCGTGTGGCGCCGCAGTCGTTCCGCCGCATGGCACACATGATGTTCGACACAGAGACAACGGCAGAGTTTGCCAACACGAACCCATTTTCTTCGGAATCAAGCCTAAAGAGCAACCCCATCAAGGCAAACAAGCCGCCTTCTTGTCCTGAAATCTCCTACTGGCTTTGGTGCTGCTTGCAAAGAGCAGCTGTGCAGTCATCCTGGTCCGCAGCCTGTCCACAGATTGCTTGACCTGCCCAGAAGTCAGCCCACGGTCGATCTTGTGATCTAAATACATCGCCCCCAGGACCCTTGCTGCACATCTGGCTTCTGGCTTGCATTGCCTGCTATCTGCAACTTTTCTCGCTTGGTGCACTTGGGTATTTCAAGGCGCCTGTGCCAAGCCTGATTTTTGAAGTCTCCCTGATGCAATTCGTTGCTCTTTGCAGAGCTTTCCAAAGGACATGTTTTTCGTGCTGCGCACCATTCAGCTCCTGCGTGGTCTGAGCTACGGCATGGGCGTTTCCCATTCAGTGGCCAAGCAGTGGAAGCCACTGGCCGAGCAGGCATTGGAACGGTACGAGGGTGTCGCGCCGCTACATCACACTAAAGAATCCAACGGCGCCTCTGCTTCAGGCCCGTTGATGGAACTTTCCGGTGCACGCCAATCAAGTGCCACGCTGCTACCCTGTGCTGAGTGATCAAATCGTATTGCCAACGCTGGTCACTAATTGCTGCATGTTGTCACGTCACTTTGCATCATTCGTATCGATTGCCCCACTCACTGTCCATCTACTGCTGATCTCCGAGTTGATATTTGTACTTAATTTTGTGATTTGTGCATCAAAATCTGCACTTTGGATAGCAATGTGCGACCTCTTCTCTATTCTCATATCCAAATCTGACACGGGCTTTTGCCCACGAGCTCCATGGGCCAGGCATACACACCAAGGCCAGCAGGCAGTTAAGTGAGGAGCACAGCCTCCGACGGACGTTCCGGCACCGGAGACGCCTATGACAGATGTCAACGGGCCTTGAAGGCTTAACGTGGATGACTTTTGGCATCTGCCAACAGGTAACTATCACAAAGCCACTGTGATAGTTACCTGTTCTTCTATGCCACAAAACGAAGCGCCTTGTGCAGATGTGGTACTTGAGTCCCAGCACGGGCATCATGTGACGCTTGGTGCCACAACTGCCGCCATCATGCAGTGCCACTGTCATTGGTGTGAAGAGGTCCACGTCCAAGTTGACAGACTGAATTCAGTGCCGCTCTCTGAACCTGCACCTTCAAGATTTGCCGTTTAGGATCAGAAGTCATCTTCTCAGCCCATGTTGGTGATGTATCCACCATCCACGGCTCTGTGCAGAGGGTGGATAAGCGCCGCGCGTGGAGGGAGTCTGAAGTGGCCAACTCCAGGGCTGTTAATCTGTTGCATGCGCCAGCCCTGTCTTGAGTGAAATGTTGCAAGAACCCTGGTCAAGGATCTCTCATGGAGGCCTTGAGCTCCATGTAGCTTGACCTGACCTTGTCCTTCTTAATACGATCAGCTCTCACTAAGCAGGTCAGTCAAGCTCCACTGCAAGAGGATGGGCTCCTCCTTTTCTGCCAGCTTACTGGCTCAATAATACTCCCTCTCCTTGGCATCCACTTCAGCCTGCACATGGAACAATCAAAGGCGGGCAATCTAAGCACCACATGCATGTATCAATTTGACGCAGCTCTTGACACAATTCTTTATTCTGACTTTTAAGTGACTGCCAAGAAAGCGAGCCATAGCACTTTCAGCATCCACTTTCTACCACTTCGCAACAAGTGCGCATGTATGCAGTGCCCCTAGGATGAAGCCTGCAAACCTCAAATGCCAGGCGCAGGTCGTCCAGCTCCTTCTGCAGGTCATCGATAGCCTGCGTGTAGGCCTGCGTGGGTGATGACTGGCTTGTTGTCTGGATCTGTGAGGCCGCGTCCACAGCACAAGCAAGCAGTCGCGTCAGCCCGGGGCAATCGGCAATCCCCAGCCACTTTAACTGCTGTTACTTCTCACTGCACGTCCTTTCTGGCGCATCAGCTGCCAGAGTGACAGACAGCAGATTGTGGTATGTGTAACCGCCAAACCCCTGAAGCCAATACACGAATTTCTTTGCAGCCTAGGCCATGAGCCCTGAGCCCTGAGCACTGTTACAAAGCGGCTATTTGGACTAAGCACTGCCAGTGCTTCCTTCAACAGCAGGGCATGCACGAAAAGTGTTGGAGAATTGTCAATATCTTGCTGCGTTAGGATAAAATGTGCACCTTCATATTTATGTTGTACGAGTGAGGGTGGGGGACCTGGTAGGCCGCGAAAAGCACGGCGGGGTCTCGGTGCAGCTGCCTGCATTGACCACCGAGGCGTTATACGGACCTGGCAGGCAATGTGAGGGTGGACTCTGATGACTCTCATCTCTAATCTAAAACGTCAAATGAAAACCCTCGTGAACCCTGAGTCCCTCAACCCTGAGTCGTGACACCATGCACATAATCATGTAGCTATTGACCACGATCAAGATCCTAGCTTCCGCATGACGTCGTGGGCAGGCGGACTTCACGCGCCGTTGCAGGAGTACAGCGAACAAGCCAAGGACCGTGCGGCTCCACGTCCACGGCTGGCGGCTTACATGCGGATGAGGTTGCCGACGGTGTGGTCCTCGCGCTGGAGGACGAACATGGCGGCGTTGAGCACCTTGGTGTCGCGCGTGTACGTCACCCTGCAGGCGCACACACGTGCAAGGGTCGGGCCCTCTACTGCAGCTGGGTGCCGACGCTGCCGCAGCTCGGCGATGGAGCCAGACGGAGCTACGGCCATGGAGCAGACGGACAGGAAGGGGTGAGCTCTCACTTCTTGACGCCGTCGGGAACGACAAAGCGCTCGTAGCGGTCCGGTGCATTCATGGCAGCGCCCAACACGCCGCCGCCGCCGCCGCCGCCGCCGCCGCCGCCGCTGCGACCACGGCCTGCTTCCGGGGAGCGTGGGTCGCAATGGCTGAAGGGAATAAAGTTGGCTTGTATTTTAAATGTATAATAAATATATAAGTGGCCAAGTACAGAGGCACGCACATCCGATGACGTCCGTTTACCGACTGCTAACCGTCCCGCTCAGTGACCGCGGGTCAGCACATAAAGGCCGCCAATCGATGCCCGAATACCAGATGGCACATTCCAAGCCAATCAATCTGCCAATCACCGGAGCTCGCCCAGCTTTCTGGTGCTTTCTGGTTCCAGAGGGAAACAAACATTCATTGGAATAGAAAACAATCATAGGAGGGAGGGGGGCTTTTGTGGGCTCCGGGGTTTAGAGAGGGCCTCCCGAATCACCAGCTCCCACAAGCTTGGAGCGCTCCCCCGAGCTCGCGGCGGCGGCGGCGGCGGCGGCGGCGATCGCGGCGGCGATCGCGGCGGCGCNCCGCCGCCGCAGCCGTCGGCGGCGGCCATGTTCGGGCCGGCGCGCTCGGAGGGAGCTCCCCTGGCGGCCGCCGCCGCCCTGCCGGGGCCGACGCCGACGCCGACGCAAGGTGACTCGACCTCCCGCTAGAAGCCAAGACACAGGAGGGCCCTCCCACGAGGCCTCCGCCCCCCCTCCTCCTCTTACCTCCTCCTCTTGCCTCGACCTGCCCTGCTCTCGCCTTCAAGTGGGCGCCCACGAGCGCTACACCGTCTCCACCTTGACCAGCTCTGCCACCGAGGAAGCGCTTTGGCTCTGTCTCGGACCCTGGCCACGAGCCCGATCCTGCGGCACCCACCAGATTGCTCGCTTCTTCGTGTGGGCCTGCGATGCAACGGGCTTGAGTAGAGCTGGCAGACACGCGTGCTTCCAGTAAGGCACTGGCCGCCCTTAGCAGCCACAGCTGAGGCTGCTCAGAAAGCTTGGATTAACATCCATTGCCGTGCAGGTTCCGAGAGCTCCACCCCAATGACCAAGAAGAAGATCTGCTGCGCCTGCCCCGAGACAAAGCGCGCGCGCGACGAGTGCGTCGCCGAGCGCGGCCCGGAGGCTGAGGAATGCCGACGGCTCATCGAGGCGCACAAGGCCTGCCTCCGCTCCGAAGGCTTCCGGGTCTGAAGCATGCCACCCTGCCACTTGCCGACGTCGTAGCCACTGCTCCGACTTTCAGAGCAAAATCTTGTTGTACATTTTTACACGATACTCAGCTGCTCGTGCACCTCAATTTCCTGCAGCAAGTTTGCCGCTGTTGCTCATACGATTTTGGGCCTTTGCCAAGGCAGCAATTAATTCATTAGGTGACACAGCAAAATGTAGAGTAACACCTCAATTTTCTGCAGCAAGTTGGCCGCTTGCTGCTCATATGATTTTGGGCCTTTGCCAAGACAGCATTTCTTCATTAGGTGATACAGCAAAATGTAACATTGTGATGTCTCAAATTCAACTATCTCTGACCTAGAGGGACACAGAAGCTGATGATGGCACCACCCATGCATGCATGCCATTTTCACTTCACAATGAACGACGATGTCCTTGTGATATATAATCCTTACAGGAGCCGTGGAGCTCTTAAAACTTTAACAGCAGTCCTAGTGAGGCCTCTGCAGGAGGAGCACCCTTGGCAGGCAGGGTGCAGTGGACTTGGAGAAGCAGTGTCACTGCTAGAACTAGCCATGCAAGATTGAGGTACTCGACATTATTAGCTGAAGCCTTGGTGTTGAGAACCAAGAGTACCTCAAAGCCATGGGACCACTTTCTTAACTTGCATGTGACTATTAGCTGCAGCCTTACTCATTTGGGACAGCTGCCAGATCAAGCTTCATCAAGGTCTTCAGTCTAATCAAGGGAACGTGGCCGAGCTTCGTATGGTGGCATGCCATTGGTGAAGTAGACAACCAAATACAGAAAGTACGAAGAGCTCCAATGCCTGCAGATTGAGGAATGAGCAGAGAAAGCAGCGCGAAACAAGAGGTGGCTCTGACCATAATGAATGAATTACGCTGGGGGGAAACTCTGCTAATAGAGCACCTATCGTCGGACAAAGCAAGGGTTGCCACAGAGGCGCCCACTCTGTGAAGCTGCTGAAGAGCAGATTCAAGGATCTCAAAGATTAAGGGTCAAGCTGGGTGTAAATGGTAGACTGTAATGAGCAGAAGAAGCCGCTGAGGAGACTGTCACCAAGAAACGCGGCTGTTAACGCGCCCGCACAACTCACGGGACGCACTAGATGCCAATCTGTGTCTGCAGCTTCCCGATCTGGTTGAGGAAAATCCAGGTCATCTGCAAGGGGCGTGTCCAGACATGCGAGTGTGAGAACTCCAGCGTACAGCAAGCCCCAGCAGTCTGCACACACTGCCGACTGGAGCAGACGCAACGAGCTGCACCTGCTCTGGTCAGGGTACTACAGAAGTGGTCCTCTAGGGTGCTGTGTCTGCAGTGCTTGGCTGCCAGCCTTGCTTCACTCTACGTGGTGTAATGGACAGTACGACGTAGGCGACTGCCCTAACATGACGAGCTAAGAAGAAGGTCCCGCATGACGTTGCAGGTCACCGTCACTTCAGAGTCAAGCATCTCACTGAGTGCTAGTGCTTCGGCGAGATAACGAGCGAAGATCTCACCATCACATGAGGCGCAATCCGGACACAGTAGGTGCCAAAGCCCGTGTAGAATTTGAGGGGCCCGCCGCTTGCGAGGGTCTTGGCAGCGCAGTCGAGCGATCCAGAGTATGGCAATTTCCCATCCGGCCCTGGCTGCATCTTCTGGATTTGTGTCTTCACATAGTCAAAAGGCAGGCTGCACGCAGCTGCGAAGAAGCCTGATATGGAGCTGGCGCCTGAGGATCCAAGGAAGCGAGATGGAGGCCCTTAGCTCCTACACGCAGGAAAGGAGTACAGGACTGCCCTTCTCCTACATGAGCCTAAATTGCGCACATCGGTCTGCAGGTTTCAACTGTCACATGCTCTGATGAGATCTTTCCAGCTCTACAAGACATATTTCAGGTCTTCATAGCAGCGCAAAGTCCTGCACATCAGACCACCACTTCAACGGAGCTGTGGGACATTGGCTTAAACCCGAAACCTCTCGCGGTCTTGAGGTGCCTGAACTGCTTGGCCAAATCACAGGCAGGCATGGCACTCCTGCTCACCAATCACGGTGGTGATCTCGCCAGTGCCCAGGTTGTCACGGAAGAATTCCACGCTTTGATCGTATGACGCAAGCATGCCCATGTTGAGTGCCATGGCCCGGACCACGGTGGGGCCGGCCCCTTTCCAGAGCGCCAAGACGCCCTCATCGGCTGCTATACGGTAGAGTGCGTGGAATGCATTCTGATAGTGACGGCGCTGTGCCATGGGCAGTGTGTTGTCAGACTGCATGCGGATGAGCGCCAGGTCTGCAGGGCTGCCCACCACGGCGCCAATCGCACCCGCCGTCAGGCCGCAGACGGCCTTCTGGTACAGCGGCAGGGGCTTGCCGTCGTTGGCAGCGACGGCCTTGGCCGTCAGGAGCCTGCGACAGCCAGGCAACCATGTCAATGAGCTGCAGAAGGAGAACTCCACCATTCGCCCACAAGCACGTCAGCAAACTGCTATGGAAGCAGGAGTCATCCGAGCCTCTTCCAGCCGGCATTGGCTATGCTTGCAGGACATCCCACATTGTCGTGGGCGTGCTCACAGTCCACTAATAAGTGTTGGTGCAAAGAGGCCATAGCACAAACCCCATGGCCAGGCAGAGATGCAGCGACTGACCGGAAGCTCCCTAGGCGCGCAGTCGTGTAGGTAGCCTGGCGGAGCAGCCCAGCAGAGAGGCCCTGTAGCACGCGCAACGTGCAGCCCAACGAGATCCCCCACCACCCGGCATGGCGTCCATCAGCCTCGGCGGCCACGCAAGCAGCTGCGCCATTGTTGCTACAGGATGACGGCTGCCACCTCTGCCTGATTGCGCAATGGACTTGCTGTCTGCTGGCGAGAATCCTTCTGAGCCGCGGCTCGGCTCCAGCGGCCGCAGCGACAGCGGCGTAATCGGCTGTCTGGACGGTGGCAGCGCACCTTGTAGAAGCCGGCGACGCCGTCGTTCTTGAGCACGTTCTGCGTGACCTGCGTGAAGGAGCCCTGGCCGAGCTGGATCCTGACCTGCGGCGGCGGATCGGCAAGGAGAGGCTGGTCAAGCCCCGGCCGTCTCGCTGTAGCGAGATCCATGGCCGGTCGGGGCGGAGCTCGCGGCGGACCTTGACCATGTCGATCGGCTGGATGACGCAGGTGGCGCCCATGCCGGCCAGCCCGCCGTTGATGAACGGCTTGGACGCCGACCACGCCGCGCCCGCCGCGGATCGCTTGGGGGGCTCCGCCATCGCGGCCGCGGCAGCGGCGGCGGCGGGCGGAGGCGGCGGCGGC
>WELB01000001.1:985730-998645 GCA_009602725.1 Spirogloea muscicola | reverse complement strand
AAAAAAAAAAAAAAAAAAAAAAAAAAAAAAAAAAAAAAAAAAAAAAAAAAAAAAAAAAAAAAAAAAAAAAAAAAAAAAAAAAAAAAAAAAAAAAAAAAAAAAAAAAAAAAAAAAAAAAAAAACCACCGTCGCCGCCGCCGCCGCCGGCGAAGGCCCGACCTCCCATGCCGCCGCGCCGCCTCGGCTAAGGCTCCTCCTCGCGGCGCACACGCCTCGGCCGTCCCGCTCGCTCGCCAGCCCCGGCCGCCAACCGCGGCCGCCGGAAGCCCCCCCGACCGCCGGGATGTACAAGAATCAGTTGCAGGAGCTCGCGCAGCGCAGCTGCTTCAACCTCCCGGCCTACGCCTGCGTGCGCGAGGGGCCCGACCACGCGCCGCGCTTCAAGGCGTCGGTGACGTTCAATGGCGAGGTGTTCGAGAGCCCCGGGTACTGCGGCACGCTGCGGCAGGCGGAGCACGCCGCCGCCGAAGTGGCCCTCAGGTGCGAGACCTGCGTCGGCCGCTGCTGCGACGACCGCTGCGGCGGTGCGCTGCAGCCCAGTCTATCTATGTGATCTGCCTCAGTCCTATCATGCGATCTGACCGTCTGGCCCCCCTTGCGTGTGCAGCACCCTGTCCACCCGTGGCCCTGCGCAGTCGCTCGCGGCGCGGATTCTAGACGAGACCGGCGTGTGCAAGAACCTGCTGCAAGAGACGGCCCAGCGTGCCGGCGTCTCGCTGCCCGTCTACACCACCGAGCGCTCGGGCCCTGGCCACCTGCCGTCCTTCACGTGCCGCGTAGAGGTTGCGGGCATGAGCTTCTGGGGCGAGACTGCCAAGACCAAGAAGCAGGCCGAGAAGAATGCCGCCATGGCCGCCTGGTCTGCTCTGAAGAAATGTGCGTGCTCTTTGCCCTGCCACCCCGCTCTTGCGACTTGCACAGAGCAAGCACCACCTGCTGCTTTCCTGGGCAATGTCTGTCCCGGGGCCGCTAAAGAAGGACTTTTCTGCTTGATTTGCACGCGCTACATGACCTTCATAGGACATGCTTATAATATTGTGGCATGTAAATATTCTGCAGCGTTTGTGAGTCTTCTCTGATGCACATCATAGAGATGGCATAGTCGTCACACCCATTGATGATGTTGCCAAGTTGTCATAGTCGTTAGGGCTTTTCTGGCCTCACTAGTATGCATCACATAGCTCGATCTGTGGCTGGTGCTCCTTGCACCAGGAGCAGCATGTACTCATGTGCTGCTGCTCTTACTTCTGGCTTCTCTTACGCAGATGCCAATAAAGGACATGCCGCAGCCAACCTTGAGGCTGAGCTTACAGAGGAGCAGGAACAGAATATGGTGTCGCAGGCTCTTGCCAGTGCCAAGGACGTCAAGGAGGCCGCTGCCATTGCTGCGCAGCATGTCTATGCTGGCCCTTCGCGGCACTCGGCGCCGGCGGTCATGGCCCGGCCGCTCGAGCTGGAGCATCTTGGTGCATTGCCCACGGGTGGGCCCCTCTACCGGCCGCGATCTTATACTCCTCGCGTCATCGAGGCGCCGTCGGCATCCTCTTTGCACATGGCGCCGGTCATGAAGGTCGCGCAGATGGCAGCCCTCCCGGCACCGAATGCTCCCCTGTACACGCCGCGGCATACGAGTCTGAAGGTCAAGCCCGGCGCTTCATACCAGCCTATGGTGCGGCCGCAGTTTGCGCCAGCGCCTCCACCGCATGGCACCCCCCGGTCTTCTGGTCGGCCTGCGGGTGTGCCGCTTGGGCCTGGGATGAAGGCCTCTGTCGTCACGACAGTGCGCCGGGAGGTCTCCGTCGTGCAGTCGGATCATGAGGCGGACGAGGAGGCGTGGCTCCAGGGCGAGGCCCTCCAGATGGAAGCGATGGCTGCCGACATGTCGATGCCGCCCAGCATGGTGTGGCAGTCCAACATGGCAGCGGCGGCTGCGGCGCAGCAGTGGTGGGGCCAGCCGCCAGCCTACCTGCCAGCGGGGTCGGCGTCGGCCCAGATGGCCGCCGTCAGCATGGCGCAGCAGGGCATGATGCATCACCACCACTCTGCAGCGGCCATTGCTGGGCCTGTGCGGCTGCGCACCATGGTGCCCGTGCACGCCACGCCTCCGCGCCTGGTCGAGGAGGAGGAGGAGGAGCGCGCGTCCACAACGCAGGGTGAGGCTGCCACCCGGCAGGTCCTCAGCCAGCTCAGCCTGTGAGCGTGTGCATGCCGCTGGCAGCCCACTCTGGTGCTGGCGGCGATCCCTCCTGGCCGCCAGGCAGCTGTCACATGTCGCAGCCCCACACCCCCAGGTTTACCCAACACTGACTACACGGTCCGGCCGGTTGGATGGAGACGTTCCTGCGATACCATGCTACTTGGATCAGTGGCCAGCCTGGGGCCGTGCTCGAGACAGCTCAGCCCGCCCGCAGGTGCTGTGCACGCCTGCCGGAGCCGAGGCCAGAGCCGCAAGCTGCGGGTCCGCAAGGGCTTTGCACCCCGCTGCTGCGCAGGCAGGCAGCTGCTGGCTGCTCGCCTGCCTTCCTCGCCTTCCTATCACCCCTCCCCTACCCTCCTCGCTCCTCTTCTCCTTGCCGGCCAGTGTGGACGTGAAACGCATGGATGCTAGACCCCATCTCGCACTTGCCGCTGCCCCAACCGTGGTCAGTGCCGTGAGCACTCTAGAGCAGCAATAAGCGCCTCCAAGCCCCCAACTTGCTGCCGGGGGCGCTCGCCGGGGGCCGCCACTCGCTTGGCGACCCTCTCCGAGCTCCCTCGGCCAGCCCCTTTGCCACTCGCATCCACCAAATATCTGCTCCTCAGCATAAGTCCTGCTCACGGTTTTTGGGATTTGGCATCCATGTCCAGTTCACGCGCATCACGTTGTCCATGCACGGCCTAGTGCACCTTGTGTATCACCCTAGCCTGAAACAGTGGCCCCCTGCAGGCCTCCTTTGTACTGGCACTTCCTGCCATAGAAGGGGCCTACTTACAAGAGCTCCTTGTCTATCACGGCACAACATGGCAGCCACCTTGGTGCCCCCATCCACCAGGAAATTTAAGTTGTTCAGCCAGCGGTCTCTCAATAACTTTATTCCTTTTAGCCGCCTTGGGCTGTTTCAAATGTACGCACGCACAAATTTGGTGCAGATATCTGGGACCTTGTCAATCCCCTGAGGGGTTCTGTGCCAAATGTTTGTACGTGCCAGTCTTGGTTGTGGTGCAGTGCTGCTTCTCTCAACGTGGTGCAATCTGAAATCTCCTCGAAGGAGTCCATGCCACAAAGTTGCTTCTCGTGCTGTGCTCCTGGGGATTGCGTTGAGCTGCAAGCGTTACCTTCATCCAACAAGCAGTGACTTGCCCTTGTGGTAATAACTTGGCTGCGAGATACTGAGCTGACAATGGGACTTCTTGCCCATCTTGTACTCGCCCAGGCGCACTTGTTAACCTGCTTCAGTCACTTCTGTGTCCCACGGGTTCTTCTGTAGGGATCGACTGCGCATACGTGACACATCTGTTGCGTTCTTCGAAGATAAATGACCTCAACAGCCAGTATTTAAGTGAGGCCCGAAAGTCATTGCTCGTGTACAAGACAAGCAGGTGTGGTAGATGCCCTTGCCGAAGAGATATCAGATATAGTATCAAAATCTGAAACCAGAGGATATTGAGTACACCTGATTCACATGGGTTTGGTGGTCCTAGCTTTCAAAAAGGATATCCTGGACGCCCACCACTTCATCAACCCTGTATCACAGTGGGTGGATGAAAAGTTACAAGTGGTATAGGACGTTACATAGTTTTGAAGTGACATAGGCTTCAAAGCTACAAAAATTATTGCCAGGAGTGAGGAGCTCTTCCAGAGGCAGTGAGTATTTAAGGAATGATTCAGAAAGTCGACGGCAGGGCATGAGTGGACGCCAATATGTGTCATGTTGGAGGTGGGCTTGTCTTTCTGTCAATTGTGCTAGTAGACAAGTCCGATGTGAGTCTGATCATTGGGGTGATAGCCAAGCAACTCCCAGAACACGTTCCTTTCAAGGAGCAGCACTGTAGGGGATAGCAACTTGAAGGAGTAGCATGATGGCATACAGGTGCCAGCAAGTCTGCAAAATTTCATGTTGCTCAACCTTCCTAGTCTGCTCTTCTGCTCACAGCCCATCAACTGCTACAATGCGCTGACTTCATCACTGCAAAGTCAAAGATTCATCTCCCCTCGGAGGACGTCGGTGCGATAGCTTCCGAGTGCCCAGATGGGAAAGATGTTTCGGTATGCCGAGTACGAGATCATGCAGTTGCGGTTGAACACGCCCATGATGCTCTGCAAGACGGGCGGAAGACGAGCGCATCTTGTGTCATCCTTTGTTGCCAGCATGTCGGGCCATCTTCTGGCTGCTGAGTCAAGTGCTATTTCAATGCTGCAGAGAAAGCAGGGTGTATAATATATCTGGCAGGTGTCAGGTTGTATCACCTCCTGGGGGTAGTCGCCGTTGGGGAGCTGCGCTTTCAGGAGGTAGCGCGCTGCAGCGTGCAGGGGCTTGGGGTCTCGCTCGGCCTGCATGCTTGCAGGTAAGCAGTTTTCCTGGTCCAGTAAGGCGCGCAAATATAGCCATGGGCTTATACAAGTCAGTGATCAAGCAGCTCCCCCTTGTACTTGACAGTCTGCCGGTTAGCCAAGCAACAGTGACTCAAAGACTACGAAATGGGTAGCCGATGTCGCCGCTCGAACAAAGCAGCACAGCCAACCTGGCCAGCTGTGATGAGCGACAGGAGCGCCCAAGAAGTGTTCACAATGTGGGCCTTGCCCTCCTCCAAGTTTGTGTACACCTGCAGTTTGCGCCGGCGCACACAGGAATCCCGTAGGGAGAAAAGTCCCTCAGCTGCACTACTCAACATAATTCGATGCGGCAGATGCGGAATATGGACGCGGCAGGCAACAGTGGCTCTCACTTCTCCAGCAGTGGTGCGACGATGTCAAGGTCCGAAGCATTGGGCATTGTGACCGCAAGTATTAACAAGATCAAAACCATATTACGACTTGTTTTTGGCCGCCAAAGCCGCAAACCGACGGTCATGGAAGAACCCCAGCACTTTCACACTGCACCTTGTTTTGGCAGGAGAGGTAGCTCTCGCCCCACCCGCCATTTGGCAGCTGCTTGCATAGCAGGAAGGCGCAGGCACGCCGCAAGGTATCCGAGGAGGCATACGAGTCGCCGGCCGCCACGAGGCCCAGTACGCCGAACCACGTCGCATAGGTAAAGCAGACGCCCCACGACCCATACCTGCGCTTGTTAAGAACACATGGTATCTGGTGATGTAAGACCTTGCCCGGTCACGCGACCAGGACAGCTGCAGCTTGACATGCCTACAGGCAGAGAAGGGCAGCACCGCTGGGTTGGTCAAGCAGTATACTCTTCTGGAAGTGGCGGTGGTCACGTCGAAGCAGACGTCTCACCAGGAGCCATCAGGCCGCTGCGTGGTCTCGATGTACCATCGAGCCCGCTGGATGGCAGAAGCGACCTCCCGTGCACGGTGGTGCGGGTGCCGCTTGGCGAATGCCGCCAGCGCTTGGACGCATGCCGAGGTGCACTCGACGTACCTTTAAGCGCAGAGTTCAATCCCAAAAACGCAACACTCTCTCAGTCGTGGCACACATGACAGTGTGGCTGCAGAGATGCTATCTGGCGCCTCTTGTGATGGCCGTGGTCAACTCGCGAGTAATCAATCACAATGTCGCCGAACGTCTCCGCGGGGTTGATCAGCTACACGGAGTCGGCACGCAAGACGAGCAGTGCCAGTCATCAGCGAGCCGCATGCAGGAAGGTCTCACGCGGAAAGATTGCATTCGACACAAGCAGTGGCGGTCCTGCCTCTTGCAAACAGTTCCAGCGGTATCAAGTCGAGCCGCGCAGCACGGCAAGAGATTGCATGAGATCGCATGCAGCATGATGCTACCCCCATATTTGAAGCATAATCCTGCATACCTCTCCCTCTCTCCTGCATCACCTCGCTGGCCCTCTCCTCTCAGCCATGCCTTCTAACTAAATTTGGTATGCCTCACCCAAGGCTTTGTGCTAAACCCGAGCAGAAGAGAAATCGGAAACTAGAGAGTGCGGCGTGCTGGGCCAACCTCAAGCCAGGCAAAGGACCGTGTGTTTTCATATGTGGCCATGCCGCCATCTGCATTCTGTGGCCATACCCAACAAGCTCAAGATGATAAGATGGACCGCCAGGCTTGATGCTGTAGATGACTCTTACTCCAATTAGTGAACCGTCATGTCGGCCAAAGTGTCCAGACAGAGCTACCTGGTATGACATGATGACATTGACGCAGTCTTCGAGCCGCTCGCTGGCGATAGGCGGCCCAACCAGGCCCTCCGGGAGGTCCGCGAGGATAAGCGCCGCCTGTCAGGCTATCAATGTAGTCAAGGTGTAAGCGTCTTCCACCATCTCATGGCACAGTAGGTAACGCGGTGCTTGAAGTCATGCAGGCACTTTGTGGGAATCCAGAGAGTTCAGAGGGAGGGAGGAAAGCAGAGGACAAAGAGAGGGAGGCAAGGAGGACAGACGTCACCTTGAGGCCCTCGGCTGAGCAGTCTGAGATGGGCCACCCGTGGTCCCGCGTTGAGAACGGCCATGCGCCCTTGCTGATATGGCGGTACCACGCCCCGAGGTCGCCCGGGCAGTCGTCCAGCACCTGAGGCGCCGGCCACGCGAAAGCCTCAGAATCCAAGTCCAAGTCGAAGTTGAAGGATCACGCAAGCTCTGCACTGCTGTATAGCCACAACCCTTTGTCTACATTCTGAACTGGTGGGCGGGGCGTGCACGGGCACACGGACCTGCGTGTCGGCAATGTAGTCGTGCGCCGAGTGAAGCGCGGGCGCAGCCTCGCGCACGAGGCCTGTGGCCACCAGCGCCTGCACGCCGAACGCTGTGTCCCACAGCTGACTTCCATTGTATCCCTGCCGGCACGCACCCAGCCGGTCAAGCGGTGTGAGGTTGCACGCCTCATTGCACGCTGAGCAAGGTGAGCCCTCCACATGACAAAGCATCAGGCAGTAATTTTATAGTAATGCCTAGAAATGGCGAGAATTTTCTATGAATGCCTAGAAATGGTGTGCAATTAGATATCCTAGATATCCATGCATAAGTGAAAGTGGTAGTGGATGAAAGAGAACGAGGAGGGAAGGAGGAGAGTGGAGAGGGGGTTGGCTTTGATGCGCACTTGCATCTTCATGCCATCCTCTGCGAGCCAGAGGTAGTCGTGCAGGCGGGGGAGGTGGCTCTTGAAGGCCGCCGAACGTGGGTCCTCGAACCAGCACGCCAGCATGTTCAGAACCTGCGGCCGCCGGCGGCGCCACCATTCAGCAGGCCAAGACCTGCCCTCCCTCCTCAGCGTGCGGATGGACGGAAAGAGGGAGGAAGCGAGACGAGGAAGGAGGGAAAGCCGGCGTGCCTTGTTCACAGGGCCGATGCAGATGTAGAGCGTGTTCTCGTCCTCGTAGTGCACATGACGCATGGCGGTCGCCAGCGCGGCGCTCCGCAGCCCCCGCCCGAGCTTGCCCAGCAGCAGCGGCTCGGCAACCGTGTGCAGCGCCCACCACAGCACGTCCTGGAGCCAGGGGTGGGGGTAGTAGAGGTCCTCCTAGAATGGGAGGGAGGCAAGGCGTGGCGGGAGGAGGGAGGGAGAGGGTGCGGATGGAGAAATGTAAGACTGAAGGATTTATTGATGCCAATAGATGGGAGGGAGGGGGCGGAGGAGGGAGAGAGCGGGAGAGGAGGGGGGTGTAAGGGGCTTAGGTGCAGGCCGTGCCTTGGCGCAGGCGTTGCGGGCTCGGCCCCAGTCCACGGCGGCGTACGGTGTGGCGTAGAGCTCCTCGCGCAGCTCCTGGATGAGGGCCGTGACCGGCCCGACGGCTCGCCGCCCGTACAGGTACGACATGGGCAGGTACACCATGCGGCAGTGGCACCAGAAGCGGCCTGGAGGAGGGAGGGAGAGCAGAGAAGCTGTTGCTGATAATTGATGGGCGGCTGTTAAGACCAGCAGAGTGCAAGACGGCTCGTCGAGGGTAGGACAGGGGGGCACAGCTTTGAGCTTGCAAGTGCCGAGGTATGAGAGTGGAGGAGGGGGGGGGGAGGAGAGAGGAGGTCAGAGAGAGGGAGGTCAACCTGGGTGCACGGGCAGTGCGTAAGGAAGTAGCCACATCTCCGGTGGCAGCGGATTGTTGCCAGCCCAGTCGTAGACTCCAAGGACCTGGCGTTGAGCGCCACGTTGGCGGCGATCAGCCGCTGCCATGGAGGAGGGAGGTAAGAGCAGCGGAGGGGGAGAGGAGAAGAGGGAGGGAGGGAGGGAGGGGTGGGGGGCCCGCACCGAGAGCCAGAACTTGCCCCACGAGGTGACGTGCGTGGCGGAGCCGTGGCTGAGGATCCAGGCGCGGCCGGCCCGGAGCTGTGGGTCGCCGGCCGCCGCGCCCAGCAGCCGCAGCGCAACGTAGCTCAGCGCTGACCCGAACATGGTGCTGCCGCCCTCGATGTGCAGGCCCCAGCCGCCGTCCGCGTTCTGCGAGGCGGCAGCGACTGCGCGAGGCAATCGTGAGCCCCAGGCGCTGACATAGATTATGTGGAGGGAGGAGAGTGGTGCGGGCGGCTGCGTGTGGCAGACCTGGTGGTTGAGGAGGTAGCGCCGCATCTCGGCGCGGTGCTCCGGCGAGAGCACGGCGTCCATGGAGCCCGTGACGTGGCACGCGATGATCTGGCCGCCACCGCCGCCGCCGCCGACAAGGCAAGAGCCGGGGTTTCAGCAGGGCCTTGAGCCGAGAAGCGGGCAAGTGTTCACAGGCAGGGTTTTGGCAAGTCAGGCGTTGGGCACGGACGGAGGGCGGGAGGAGGGAGGGAGGAGATGGGGTCTCGGCTGCCGACCAGGCCGGGCATGAGGAACATGGGGCCGCCGTAGTCGCCCGGCCAATGGCCGTCGTCGACCTGCAGCTCCGTGAACGCGCCCACGGCGCGGCGCAGCGTCGCGTCCACGTCGCTGGCGGCCTCGGCACTCGCCACCTCACCCTCCTCGGTCGCCGGCAGCGGCGGCGCCATCGGCATCGGCGGCTTCCCCCGGCGGCTCTGCAATGCTTCGGCTCAATGGCGGATCCGGCGTAAGGCCCGGAGTCACCAGGGACGGCGGCGGCGGTGGTCGCCGACGAGGCCGGCGACCAGACCTGCAGGCGGAGGAGCTCGTCGGAGCTGTGGTGGCGCCCGGCTTCACGGCCTTCGACGAAGGCGGCGCGCGCGGCCTCCACCGCAGCGCGCTCCTCGGCCGTCCCTCCGGCGGGGTCGTACTCCCATACCTGGCGCCCCGCATGGCCGTTGAGCGAGACGAGGTCCGGCCCGCCGCTCGCCACGCGCAGGGCCCACATGCGGAGTGGCGACGGAGGCGGGGTGCTCAGCTTCGCTGTAAGCTCGGCAGACAGGGGGGCCGCTGCGAGACACAGGTCTGCCCCTGCCCAAGCTGCCGCCGCCTGCTGCCGCTGCTGCAGCTCGTGCTCCCCAGGCTGCTCTGTCCGGCCCCTATCTCTCACTCTGTTGGGCACACACTTGCTCCTCTCGCCCCCCTCTCTCGCTCTCTCTCTCTCTCTCTCTCTCTCTCTCTCTCTCTCTCTCTCTCTCTCTCTCTCTCTCTCTCCCCTCTTTTGGCACCTCTTTTGTGGCCTTTGGATATTGTTCATTCTTTTCTGGGCTGGCTTTGCTAGCCCCTCTTTTCGGCGCAAGCTGCCTTCCTGGGCTGCTGGCACCAGACCGCCTCTCTGCTTCCCATGCGCTTCCCTTGCCTCCACGACCCTGTACGCAATGTGGAGGAAGGTTCCTTGTGGCGCAAAGGAACGGAAATACTCCGACCACCCGGTGGGCGACGAATTTGCTTTCTTTCTTTGTGTGCTTTGTTTTCTTAGCGCTTCCTCTGGCCCCCCTTCTCGTACTTTGTTCATTCATTTTTGGGCTGGCTTTTCCAGCCCCTATCCTCAATGGGCGAGCCCTTCTCCAATTTGTCGCACTGGCTGTCGACGTCCACGGCGCCTTTTGGCACCAAGTGGCTGGACCTGCTTCACCGCCTTGCGCGGCGCGCAGCGGCCCGCCGCCACGGGCAACAGGGTGAGCAGCCTGGCTTTAACGTGGCCGGGCTGCTCTGGCTTCCTCTGGCAGGGGTTACTGAGTGTCTCGTAGCAGCTTTGTTTCTGTTACTTAGCGCTTCCCCTGGCCCCCTTCTCGTACTCTGTTCATTCTTTTTCGGGCTGGTTGTTCCAGCCCCTATTCTCAATGGGCGAGCACTTCCTCTGGCCCCCTTCTCGTTCTTTGTTCAGTCTTTTTAGTCTGCACTCGACTCTGCCTGAACAATGTATTGGCTTGAATTGGCCTCCCTTTCAATTCATGCGCCCCGCGCGCCTTCTCTCTCTTTTTTGGGCTGGCTTGTCCAGCCCCTATCCTCAATGGCCGGGTCCCTCGCTCAGGTCTATCGGATGCGTTTGGCTATCTCTTTGCAGCAGTCCCGTGCCTTCGCGGTTTACCTGAGCGCCGGCCGCCTTTGGCTGCGGCCTCCGGCTACCGTCAGGGCGACGTCTGTCCGCCGTCTAGCTATTCCGACTTGCATCTTCTGACTAGAGGTTACTGAGTCCCCTTGCTGCTGTCTTTGGCCATTGTCCATTCTTTTTTTGGGCTGGCTTTGCCAGCCCCTCTTCTCTATGGGCGAGCCCTTTCTTCTTGTCTCGCACCCAGGATTCTTCTGTCCTTGTCCATTCCTTTTGGGCTGGCCTCTCCCAGCCACCAGTCAATCTGGCCGCGCTTGCTTCCGCTTCCAAGCGGATCTGAGGAACATCCGCGAATCAACAATCGGCTCTCTTCCCTCTAAAATTGAAAGAGCGGCTGTAAAAGAAATTCATTGTGGCCCCTTGGAACCTCTGTCGATTCTTTTCGGGCTGGCTTTTCACAGCCCTTGCCCCCATTTGGGAGAGCAAGTTTTTTCCTTTTTTTCCCCCTCTCTACAACCCCCACTCACGCCATTCTCAGACCTCGCCCAAGCTTCTGATAGAAGAAGAAGAAAGGGCTCGTCCATTGAGGATAGGGGCTGGAAAAGCCAGCCCAGAAAAGAATGAACAAAGTACGAGAAGGGGGCCAGGGGAAGCGCCCCTCTGATAGAAGGGCACAGTGCAGACTGGTTACGGCAGTGGAAGTTGAGCGCCGCAGAAGGTTGAGGAGGCTGCCAGAGATTCAGAACAATCCAAGGAGCCTGGCAAGACTTACTTCTCTTGCCACACCTGGTGCCACCGACTGGATCACCTCACACGCTGTCGCCAACGCCTTCAGCTTCAGCTCCGAGGCCTTTTGGACGTTGCATCAACTCTTCCTCGGCCTCCCACCTACCTGCCTGATTGAGGTGCGCCAGTGTGAGTGTGGCTTCCGTGCAGAGGGTGCTGAGCTCGCCACTCACATGCTGAGATGTCCCACTGGACCAGAAGTGGTGGACATCCACAACCTCCTCCACGATGCCCTGGCAGGCTTGATGCGCGACGCCGGCTACCGTGTGGTCCTGGAAGTCAGTCATGCCTATCACCACGGACGCCCAGAGACGTCATCATCGCCGCACACTTGATATTGTGGGCGTGCAATCTGGTGGAGGACCACGGGCCTTGGTCGATGTTGTTGTTAGGGAGGCGTATAAAGGTCCAGCATCGACACACATCGCTGGCCACGCAGTCGGCGGTGCAGAATAAAGAAAGCTGCAGCGTTACTCCGATTACCCCCAATGCGATCAGCTCCTGCCAGCGGCAGACATCTTTGGCTGTTGGGTCCTCGTTTCCACACTCTCCTTCAGAATATTGCCAATCTCGGCTACATACCACGTGCAGATGTGTTTCCGGCTGAGATGGGCCTGCCAGCTGCATATCTGTCGTTCTTGCGTTGACGAGTTTCGGCCTGTTTGCAGCGTGCTCAGGCTAATGCTACTGCAACCAGAAAGCTGGGCGAGCTCTAGCTGGTGGCAGAAGGGCTTCGTATCTGACATCTGGTATGCAGGCATCGATTAGCGACCCGTGGTTACTGAGCGGGTCAATCTGCTGAAGGTCATGCAGGTCTTCAGATGTGCTTGCCTTTGTACTTGGCCGTCGTTTGGCCTTCGTTTGTTTTCGAATACAGTACACGAAGGTTTCCCAGGAGCGCCGCGGCAATCCCCGGAGACGCCGGCTCGGAGAAGCCGAGACCAGTGATTGCAGGACGCGGCCCCTCGCGCCAGCGAAGTGTGCGCGCTCCCGTCATCCCCCACGCCCCCCGTGGCCCGACTCGCCGGGCGGGGGGATGGGTGACCCCGCCGTCTCCCCCAACTGGCAACTCCGACGTCAAACCCGCACCGCTTTCCGCCGTCTCCCCCAAGTGGCAACTCCGACGTCAAACCCGCACCGCTTTTCCGTCGTCAGAAGTGGCTGGGCCTTCCTTCTAGCCCCCCCCCCCGGCGGCCGCCGCTCGCGGGCCTTGGCGCCGTTGCGGCGGCGGCGGCGGAGGCGGCGGCGGTCGCGGCGGCGTCGGCGTCGGCGGCGCGATGGCGGCTAGGGCAAATCTGGTGGTGACGGTTGGTCAACGGGACGGGTAATCAACGTTGCCGCTTCGTCGTGGGAGACAACGACAGAACGTCTCTGTGACGGTGAGCCTGACGACGGGATGCATCGGCCGTCACGTCGCGCCTTTCGTCCGCCGGGAAAGGGGAGGAGGGTTGGCGCGCCAACGTCACCAGCCACTTGGCTGACGCCAGCTCCATCAACCGATTGGCATGCTCGCAAACCTCCCCCTGGGCTGTCAACCTGTCTGCAACGAGCTCAGGCGTATGCTCTGCATCAGAAAGCTGGTCGAGCCTTAGCTGCTGGCACAAGAGCTAGTCAATTGCCGTCCGGTATTCGAGCGTCA
>WELB01000001.1:959565-985254 GCA_009602725.1 Spirogloea muscicola | reverse complement strand
GCAGGAACGCGTACAACATGGTGCTGCACAAGTACGGCGAGAAGCTGTACAGCGGGCTGGTGGCGACGATGACGGCGCACCTGCAGCGCACGGCGCGCGAGGTGGAGGCGGCGGAGGGCCGCTTCCTGGAGGAGCTGGACGCGCGGTGGGTGGACCACGGCAAGTCGCTGCAGATGGTGCGCGACATCCTCATGTACATGGACCGCACGTTCGTGGCCAACCAGAACAAGGCGCCGGTGCACGAGCTCGGGCTGGCGCTGTGGCGCGACCACGTCGTGCGCGCGCCGCCCATCCGCGACCGCCTGCGCTCCACGCTGCTCGGCCTCGTGCACGCGGAGCGGCGGGGCGAGGTCATCAACCGCTACCTCATGCGCTCCGCCACCAAGATGCTCGCCGACCTCGGGCCCAGCGTCTACCAGGTTGAAGAGCGCCCCCCCTGCCGCCGCTGCCACCGACGTCGCTGCTGCAGATGCCGGCCGAATGCTCGTGCAAGCGCTGGGCTTCGCTGCACTTGTGATGCTGGCTGTCTCTGCTGGCTGTCTCTCCCTCTCTCTTTCTTTCTCTCTCTCTCCTCTACACAGCTCTCTTTCTCATATCCTTTAGCTCTCTTTCCTTCTCTCTAGCCATCCTCTCACTCCCTCCCTCCCTCCTTTCTCCCTCTCTAGCCTAACTCCTCTTCTCCTTGGCTGCATCCCTCCTTCCCCTGGCCTACTTCACTCTCTTCTGGGTCCAGGAGGACTTTGAGAAGCCATTCCTGGAGTCGGCGGCAGCGTTCTACAATGTGGAAGCACAGGAGTTCCTGCGCACGTGCGACTGCGCGGACTATCTCAAGCGCGCGGAGGCGCGGCTGAACGAGGAGATCGACCGCGTGTCGCACTACCTGGACGTGAAGACGGAGCCCAAGATCACAGCGGTCGTGGAGGCGGAGATGATCGGCAACCACAAGCGGCTGCTCGTCGAGATGGCCAACAGCGGCCTCGTGTCGATGCTGCTGGACGACAAGACGGACGACCTCGCGCGCATGTACACGCTCTTCCGCCGCGTGCCCGGCGGCCTCCAGATCGTGCGCGACGTCATGGCGGGCCACCTGCGTGAGACCGGGCGGCAGCTCATGACCGACCCGGACCGCGCCAAGGACCCCGTGGAGTTCGTGCAGCGCCTGCTGGAGGAGAAGGACAAGTACGACCGGCTCGTGGGCGGCCCGCTGGCGAACGACAAGACATTCCAGAACGCCCTCAACTCCGCGTTCGAGCACTTCATCAACCTCAACCCGCGCTCGCCCGAGTTCATCTCGCTCTTCGTCGACGACAAGCTGCGCAAGGGCCTCAAGGGCTTCAGCGAGGAGGACGTCGAGACCGTCCTTGACAAGGTGTGTGCGGCTTGTCTCCTTCCCTCCAAAACGTTACTTCAGTTGACTGTTTACCTCCTCCACCCTCCCGTCCCAATTCGCCCCTCTCTCCGCCTCCTTTTCCTACATTGATGTGTCCTCCCTCTCTCACCTCTCACTCTCCCTCTCTTGCTGATACGCCCCAGGCTGTGCTAGGACGAACGTGCAGCCCCATCGCTGCTGCCAAGCGTATCATGTGAACCAAATTGCTGCGCCACTGCCGTTGCGCCTCTGACTCGCCGGTGGCGGCGGCGCCGCAGGTCATGATGCTGTTCCGGTACCTCCAGGAGAAGGACGTGTTTGAGAAGTACTACAAGCAGCACCTGGCCAAGCGGCTGCTGTCGGGCCGCACGGTGTCAGACGACGCGGAGCGCAGCCTCATTGTGAAACTCAAGACCGAGTGCGGGTACCAGTTCACAAGCAAGCTGGAGGGCATGTTCACAGACATGAAGACGTCGCGCGACACGATGCAGGGCTTCCTGGCCGCGCTGGCTGATGGCGGTCCCGGTGGCAACGACGAGCCTGGGTTGGCAGTACAGGTGCTGACGACGGGGTCATGGCCGACACAAGCGGGCGCGCGGTGCAACCTGCCTGCTGACATCCTTGGCGTGTGTGACCGCTTCCGGGCATACTACTTGTCAACGCACACGGGGCGGCGGCTGACATGGCAGGCCAACATGGGCACTGCAGATCTGAAGGCCACGTTTGGCGCCGACGCCAAGCACGAGCTCAACGTGTCCACATACCAGGTTCTTTCAGACTGTTGCAACTGATTATGAGGAGGAAGCTCGATTTTATTTTTTACAGGAAGCGAGTCTTGGGTTTGGGGTTTGGTGCTGGCTCCAGGGTCGCAGCACGAGGACCTTCATTGAGGCAGGTCATGTTAGCCCAGTGCTCGCTGCGAGTGTTCATGAAGCTGGCAGGCGAAACGGATGAGCTCAAAGTTTCCCCCCTCCCCCCCTCTCTCCTCCCTGCTCTCTCCGTTCTCTTCCGGCTTGGCTGCGCAGATGTGCATCCTGATGCTGTTCAACAGCGCTGATCGGCTGACATACCGGGAGATAGAGGCAGCCACCGACATCCCTGCCGCTGACCTCAAGCGCAACCTGCAGTCATTGGCATGCGTCAAGGGCAAGAACGTGCTTCGCAAGGAGCCAATGAGCAAGGAGATCATTGAGGATGACGAGTTCGTCTTCAACGACAAGTTTACAAGCAAATTTTACAAGGTTCTTCGCTACCACATGCTCTTTTTTAACTGTCATTGCCTGCCTTGTACTTACTAGCATCAACTGCAAGTTGAAAGCAGGGACGTGCGTTCATCTACTGGCTTGGGCAACTTATGTCGCAGGTGAAAATTGGAACGGTGGCGGCCCAGAAGGAGACGGAGCCAGAGAAGCAGGAGACGCGGCAGAAGGTCGAGGAGGACCGCAAGCCACAGATTGAGGCTGCAATCGTGCGGATAATGAAGTCGCGGCGTGTCCTGGACCATAACAATATCATCTCTGAGGTCACGAAGCAGCTTCAGGTGCAGCACAGAGAGGGCCCGGGCAGTGCAGGGCTGCATACGATGTGTTGCAAGTGCTGGTCATCTGCTTCGAGTGTGGCGGAGTTCAGTCATGTCTCAAGATACTGCATGTCTTACTATAGTGCATATTGCCGCCAGGCGAGATCTATGTCCAGATAAGGCTGTGGTGTGATTGCTGGTATCCCAAGGTGCATAAGAGCTCCCTTCTGCACCTTGTTTTGCTTGCCTTGTTGCAGGCTCGCTTCATGCCAAACCCGGCGGTCATCAAGAAGCGGATAGAGAGCCTGATCGAGCGGGAGTTCCTGGAGCGCGATCGGAGTGACCGCAAACTCTACCGCTACCTCGCTTAAGAACCTCCCTTGTCTGCTGTCTCTTGATAGGTCCTCTTGCCCAGAATGGTAAAGATAGTCTGCACACAGCCTGGCCTCCCTGCTGCGCCCCAATGCAAGCTGCAAAGCTACTGTGTCATCCAGTAGCTTCGCAGCGCATGCTCCCGCGCATCAGCCTCCAATGGCTGCTCTGTAAATTGTTCATGGGGAGGGGAGGAGTTAGGCTTGGGCGCTCTGCAGCCGCCTGCCATGGCCAGCCACCTGGTTCTTATGCAGCATAGTCATCTGGCGAGGAGGAGGCCTACAAACAGCATGGCCCTGCAGGTTGCCATCGTAGTTGCACTTGGGTGCATTGGTGCATTTGATTGCCATGATGACACTGGGCAGTGCTTTAGGATCATCCACTCTGCACGGATGGATGCCTTGTCTCAACGTACTGATGGCACAGCGGTATGCATTTACACGACACGCCGCTGCTGATCTCCTTAAGTTGACCTGCTGACTGGGGGCTAGAGATAGATTGGATATCATGCCAGGCACCCTGCGCAGGATCGGTCAATGGGTAGGTCCTATCCAAGATCTATGAGTGATAGCCGCTTTGTCGGACAGGATTTTACAGCAGAAGACTTGCCTTGCTGCACAGAGGTTCACATGGGGGCAAAAGACTAGGAAATCTTGGAGATGATGGCGTCCGTCATCTCCTGCGTCGTTGAGCTGCCGCCCAGGTCCTTAGTCCGATACACGCCCTCCTCCATGACAGCCATGACGGCCTTCTCTAGGCGGTCAGCAAAGCTTGGGAACTGCAAATGCCGCAGCATCATGGCAGAGGAGAGCAGGAGCGCAACAGGGTTGGCACTTTTCTGCTCCACCAGCTTCTGGTTGCCGACATTGCCTGCTGACGCCCCCTGCTCAAATACTGCATAATCCATGCCCACGTTACCTGCATTTCATTGAAAGCCAGCAACAAAATGTCAATGGAGTCTCCTTGACATATTTGAGTTTACAGACTTCTTGAGGCGTGGTGCCTAGGAGCATTACTTGGTCAGATTTGGAGGATGCAATGCTGAATGGTATACGCGACTTGTTACTGTAGATGACAGTCTATCTGAATACCTTTTCAGCACGTGCTCATGGGTGGACCAAAGTACTTACCACCGGGCATGATTCCCGTGCCTCCAGCTATTCCAGCCGCCACGTTTGCGACTAGGTTGCCGTACAAGTTGGGCGTCACCTGAGAAGAGACAGAAGAGCTAAGGCTTGTCAGTATAACCAGGCCAGGCCTGAAGCTGCACTGAGGCGGTATGAAGAGCAATCATACTTATGAAAATCGTCATACATAATATCAGATGAGTTTCTTGTCTAATTGCTGTCATGGAGCGCGTCTTCATTTTCACCATTGGTATCTCATTCATGACTGCATTGCTGCCAACATGCTGCAAGAGTTGACCTAAGCATTGCCAAGATAGCTGCAAAGGTTCTACTGATAATTGTCAACTGCAGGACTGCCTGGGGAGGAATGGGTACCAGCTAACCTCACCATAACATCGAATTGCTCAGGTCTGGAGACAAGCTGCATGCAGCAGTTGTCCACGATAACTTCGTTGTACTTTATGCTTGGGTAGTTCTTGGCCACCTCTCGACAAGACTCCAGGAAGAGCCCATCAGCGAGCTTCATGATGTTGGCCTTATGGACAGCCGTCACAGCCTTCCGATTATTGAGGTACGCATACTCAAATGCATACTTTGCGATCCTCTCAGAGCAGAACTTGGTAATGACCTGCACAGACAAACAGACAAACAGACAAACAGCTCATAACAAACTCAGAAATCTTCCCGCTATTGACCTGCTCGCACTTGACACAGACAGTGTGATCACCAGCACGACTGCAAATTATGATTTGAGGCAGGCTGCAAAGTACTGACTCAATGGGCTTATGAAAGGCCTGTGCAGATGGCATCTTGTGCGGGTGGCCGTTGAAGCAGCAGACCAAATGCCTTCTCTGTGAAAGCTTCATGCCATCTGCTATTGCCGTATGCCATTGCCCAACTATCATCTGCATGCTAGAACCAGGTGGTAGAAGGGAAGACAAGGATTTACAGTCAACGCTGTTGCGCTGGGTACCTTGAGGCTTTCCACCACCCCAGGCACCACCTCGTGCTCCAATCCTGCATACTCGCCTTCTGTGTTCTCACGGATGACCACAATATCTACACCCTCGTGCCGCGTCTTCAGGCCTGGCAAGTTCACGCAATGCGCCAGACTCGCAAAAAGGTCAAGGTCTTTCCGCAGTTGCACATTTAGGGAGCTGACTCCACCTCCCACGGGTGTCGCTAAGCCTCCCTGCAATCGAGAACAAAGACCAATCTTAGCTACTTAGACATGTTGTCCTTGGGGAGCACCACGGAGCCAGACGAAGGGCGCCCTGACTGCTTCATCGTCCAAACAAGACAAGCTCCCCCGTCCAGGAAAGGAGCTTCTGCCCGTTAACTACAAGCTGCATCAGTACAGCTTGTATCCAACCACACATATTGCCTCTACTGCAAGTTGACGAGATACCAAGAAAGGTAAAACCTGACAAGAAAACATGCTGGCAAAGATTGCAGGATGCTGCTGTTGTGCTGTCCTACGAGTACTTCAGGCCATTTTCGTAATGTCATTCACTATTGACTCTAACTTCCTGTTCTCCAATATACCCTTTGAACGCCTGAGATATGTCATAAGGCTATTGCTGACAAGGACAGACCGCTCCGTCGGCACCACAGTCCAGGCACCGACCGATAACCCAAGCTTCTGAGGCTGACCTTGAGAGCAACTTTGTTCGTGTGTATGGACTGAATGACCTCCTGAGGAACGTGGGACATCCTCCCACTGATCTCGAACGACTCGAAGTAGACCGGCGCGTGCATTGCGCTGAAGACCTGCAGGTACCAGCGATGCCGCCACTTTAAGCTCCCGCACCGGCCAACATTTGGACTACTAGAGTGAGCCTGCACTCACGTCAGGAGCACCAGCTCCTACATGCCGATGCGTCAAGCCTGGAAATCGTCAACGATCGCGGCGAAGGAGTATTGTGCACCTCGACGACCGAGGCGGTGACGAGCGGCCCAATGCCGTCACCAGGGAGCAGCGTCACGGCCCGCGGGGCCCCGTCGCCGGGCCTGGCGTCACGGCGAAGCCGGCATCAGCTCGCGGAGAGCAGAGGAAAGCGGCGCGCGGAGCGCAAGCTGGCCGCGTCACGCAGGCGGGGCCCGGCCGGAGCAGACCTGGGCATGTAGCTGACGGATCTGGTCGCCGCAGCGGGGGCCGGCGTCGGCAGCACGCTCCCCAGATGCGCCCGCGCCCGCCGCGCCGCCGCCCTGGCCAGCGACAGCGCCATGGCCGGCCNGCGGCAGCGGCGGCGGCGGCGGCCTGGCCTGTGCGCGCTGAGGGCAATGATCACTGATGGTTTCGCGAGTGGGGGGGGGGAGCCCTTGGCTGCCCTGATTGCCGGGGGCCTCCCCCCCCTCCCCGCCGCCCGCCCTCCCTCTCCCCGGCTTCTCATCAATAACTTGCCGGGCCCCTGCCCCACGCCTCCGCCCTCCCTCCTCAAGTGGCCTCACGTGGCCTGTGCGATCCTCTGCGTTCCTGCCTGCTCGTTTGCCACTTTCCGGCCTGGCCTTTCACAGCCTCTTCTCCCGCCTTTCGGAGAAATGACGCTTCCAGGAGAGGGCGGAAGAACATGTACATCTTGTCTTGCCAGGCCCTGCGCTCCGAGCATGGGCCCTCAAAGCTTGCACAGTCTTTGGGCTCGCCACTCAATGCCACTGCCTTACATTGGAAGTGCTGTTTCTTCGAGCTGCCGCTTTGTAGTTGACCTGTTGGATCCATATGAGCTTACTTGTGATACTGAAGTCGGCCTACAGCCGGCTATCGCACTGCTCCTTAGCCTCCCTTGACAAAGGGCTTTGCTTTGTGTAGCCCCTTTCTTTGCACTAGCTTTTGCCAACAAAATATATTGGCTGATTCTGTCTCCCTTTCAATTTTGTGCATTGTGCACCGTCACTCTCGTCTCATTATTTCCTATTGGCTTAGTCCCACTTGCCAACCTCTCTCTTTGCTAGAGTAAGTCTCTTCTCTCTCTCTCTCTCTCTCTCTCTCTCTCTCTCTCTGTCAACTTCTTGCCAGTGTGGCAACCTCACAACAACAGATATTCGCCATCTGCACGCCTGGACACCACTGTAAACTCTCTCACACGCTGGCCATTTACAGCAAGTGGTCACTAACAGGGCGGGGGGGTTGGCGGGGGAAGGGGCTTTGCGAGAGCAGAATTTGACAGCTCTGCTGAATTGGGCCCTCGCAGGGTTCACAAATTCGA
Organism: Spirogloea muscicola; assembly: GCA_009602725.1. Lineage (NCBI taxonomy): Eukaryota > Viridiplantae > Streptophyta > Zygnematophyceae > Spirogloeales > Spirogloeaceae > Spirogloea > Spirogloea muscicola. The sequence goes on along the minus strand of WELB01000001.1, from coordinate 977,661 downwards.
CGATGTCAATGGCTTAATCTAGATATGGTACTTCTGTGATCTACTACCAACTGCTCCATCTCACATCTAAAGGGGCAATCAGCAACCTGCTCCGCCTTCTTGACTGCACGGAGCAGTGAGGGCACCTCTACATAAACTATGTGGCAAGCACTGAGACCTGTGCACGCCCAAATGCCAAACCTGCTCAACAGTCCGGAGGCACTTCCGCTGCACTGCAAGCAATAACTGCAAAAAGAGCAGCTAGTACATGCAACACAGCACCCAATCTCTCAGCCATCACAATCATGTCAACGAGCTGATAGTACCAGCATACTAATGTGAACGCTAAGTACTACAATCATCAATCTAGTCATCAGCTATACCAAACATTCAAAATCTGTCAAGAATGTGAGCTCCCCCCAGCAGAATTACTGCGCCGCTGCTGGGCATCAGCAGTTATTACAGGAAGCCAGAGGTTGGAGCTGTCTTTTAGGATGTCAGTGACCAGAGCATCAGATGTAACGGTGCTGATTTTCCTGTCTAGCGATACTAAACGCTGCTCCAGTTGATCCAAGCGGCTGGCCAACTCCAGCTGTTCAGTGCAGGATGAGAAGGCATCAGTATTCTCAGCCGCCAAGCATATATGAGTGGAGCTTCATCTGCTGTTCCAGCTGAAGCACAAGTGAGAGGAAAAGGAGCATATTCGCTGGTTCTCAGTACATGCAGCAAGCACATAAGAGATTAAGCTGAGCCACCCTTTTCACGATGCTTGATAGGCGTACTGACACCCTGAGCAATTTCACTGCGAGCTCAAGGAACATGACATATTGATGCACTGATTGGAAAGATTGAAGGAGGACCTCATTCATCTGGAAGCTGGAGGGGTCTGGTAATCGTCTTGTCTCTACTTTGAGAGCCTCAATCTTGGATCTCAACTCCAAATCAATATGCCCCGTTGCACCCTCCATCTGAAGCAGGGCAGTCAAGCAGCAGCAATGGCTTCAAGAAGATAAAGCAGAGAGGGAAATGAGAAGGTAGGCGGGTAAGACCTGGCCACCCATGACCAAATGCTGCAGTCTACATTACACATGTCATATGTCAAGTGCTTAGCGCAGCTGAAGTAGTCCGCTAAGAAAGTGTGAGCAGGGAGGACAGACTGAAGCCTTGTGCAGGATGTGGAAGTTGTGGAAGGTGGTGGGAATCTCACGTCCTCAACGACACCAGTCAAGAAAGAGAACAAGTCTTGAGCCCGGCTGCTGGGCTCTGTTGTCAGCAGCGTTGCTTTATGCCCATCTTCCAGCAAGTTGCTGTCATCCTTCATGCTGATGCTGCTGTAGGATAGCAGTACCTCGACTAAGCGGAGCCAGAGACAGCCTCCTGCAGGCCTACGCTGAAAACTTCCCCGGTGTCCTCGTACTTGGTTATCGCTAGAGCCTCCAGCCACGGACACCGAAGTGTTGAGCTCTCACACGAGTCCCTGCCTCCTGTACAGGCTCCTTGTTGGCCTGACCGCTATCGAATTTGCAACCTCATCCACCATGGCTAGCAGCTACATCCATCGTGGAGCCTCTGACTGAAAGCGGGCCACACAGGCCGTGTCTCCGGCTCGTACGTGAGGGCACAGCAAGAGCGGCTTGGCCGGCAGCAATCGGTCGTCGAATGAATGTAGGCAATGTGCCGAGCAGCGCAGCAGCTCGACGAAATGGCACAGCTTGCAAGCGTGCTGCAGCCGAGGCCGCCAGGGTTGGCGCGCTGTGGCCGCGGCAGCTGCGGCGGCGGAGGCGAGGGTGGCGGCGAGAGGGGCAAGGCGCTCGGGCGAGCTTCAATGGCCGCGGTGAGAGGGCCGACGTGGCAACGCGACCCTCGGTACTATTGCCGACGTGGAGCTGAGTCCGCAGCCACACAAGTGCCAACGTGGCCTTGACGTGGCATTTAGTGGCATCAGAACGGCGCCTCAAAAGGCAGCAGCGGCGAAGGCGGGCGGGGGTGTCCCGTCCAGAAGGCCGGGGGGAGGTCCCGCCAATCCTCTGCGGGGCCCCCTGGTTTGGGTCTGCAGAGCTCTGGGCTGCGTCGCGCCAAACAGCCGGCAGGGAACAAATACACGCAGAGGACTATCTCCGTTCGCTCCGACCCGTTCGGCGTGCTCTCGCACCCCGGTGGGCCTTATCCTTGTTTCCGTCCCTGCCTTGGCAACGGAATCCAGCATCCCGGGCGAGTTTAGGGAGCCCCAGCCCGCGGTCTCCCCCCGGGAGGGGGGGTCCCTCGGCCCCGTTTGGCGACACATAGCCAACGGGCCGGGCGTCGGATTCGACGGCCCCGGCGGGGCCAGCGGTGTAATAACGCGACAGCGGATTCCGAGCCTCCCTGGGATGGCGCCAACTGCCGGGCCGGGGGCGAGAGCGTGCCGTTGGGAGGAGGGGGGTGCGGGAGGAGGGGGGTGCTAGGGCGGGCTGGCGCGCCGCGGGCGGGGCGCCCTCCCTCCTCCCTCCCTCCCTCCCTCCTCCCCGGCGCCGCCACCAGCCGTCCCCTCTTTACTGCACACTCCCTCCCCCCCCCGAGGTCGCCNCCCCCTCAGCGGCGGCCGCCTCGCGTTGCCCTGCGGGCGCGGCTTCCAAGGCCTTGTCCTCCCGCGAGCCCGCCGGCTCGCTCGCCGCGCTCGTTCGCGCCCTTGTTGGCGAACCCCCTGCTGCAGCCGGGATGGCCGAGCAGGCGTACACGCCGCGGACGATCCTCATCACCGGCGCCGCCGGCTTCATCGCCTCGCATGTCGCCAACCGGCTGGTCAAGAAGTACCCGCAGTGCAAGATCGTGGTGCTGGACAAGCTGGACTACTGCTCCAGCCTCAAGAACCTCGAGGACTGCTTCCGTCATCCTAACTTCAAGTTTGTCAAAGGCGACATTGCCAGCGCTGACCTCGTCAACTACGTCCTGCTCACCGAGAAAATCGACACCATCATGCACTTCGCGGCCCAGACTCATGTCGACAACTCATTCGGGAATAGGTCTGACACCATATCCTACAAGCCAATTGATGAGAATCTCTAGCATTCCAAGCATGTCATACTGGTGCGTTGCACGCTCTGATGACTGTTTCTATCCTTGCAGTTTCGAATTCACCAAGAACAATATCTACGGTACTCATGTGCTGCTGGAGGCATGCAAAGTCTCTGCACCTGCCATCAGAAGATTCATTCACGTCAGCACAGGTCCATATCGACAAAGACTCTGTCGTCAATGGCAGGGCACAGAACGTATACAACTCCTTCTCCAGCACACTCTTTTCTAATCAAGCTTGACTTCCTCTTTCCTGGGGTTGACACTACTATTGTGCTGTTTTGCAGACGAGGTTTACGGAGAGACTGAAGCAGATGCCATTGTTGGGAACCACGAAGCTTCCCAATTGTTGCCTACGAACCCTTACTCTGCAACCAAAGCCGGAGCTGAGATGCTTGTGATGGCATATGGTCAGTCTTATGGGATCCCATTCATTACAACTCGTGGAAACAACGTATACGGACCACAGCAGTTTCCTGAGAAGCTCATTCCCAAGTTCTTACTTCTTGCAATGCAGGTCAGTCTATTGTTGATGCTCTAGCCTTCGCAGTGACACGATGCATCAATACACCTCTAAGCTGTGCTCCTGCTTTCACGTAGTTGACAGCCTGGCAATCTTCTGTTTCTTCCCAGGGTAAGCCCTTGCCCATTCATGGAGACGGCTCCAATGTGCGCAGCTATCTGTACGCAGAAGACGTCGCTGAGGCCTTCGACACTATACTCCATAAGGTGAGCAAGAAGCAGCTACTGCACTCCTGCATCAATTCTGTTCTAACTGTAGCGAACCTGGCTGTTCCTTCTGAGCTTAGTTACTAGTTATGCAAGTCCTATTCATGTCAGGCGGAATATGCCATCTTGTAAGCAGTGTCTGAATGAGATGTCCTTTCTCCAACTCTGAGAGATGCCTCAGTGGTAACTGACATAACGTCTTTGCTTCCAGGGCCTTGTTGGCCACGTGTACAACATTGGAACAAAGAAGGAGAGACGTGTAATTGATGTTGCCAATGACATCTGCAACATACTTGGCTTGGACTTCAACAAGGTGGTAAAGTTTGTTGACAACAGGCCCTTCAATGACCAGGTATGACAACCATCAAGCTTGCCACAGGGTCTTGTCTGCTACAATGCCACGCCTTTGTATTCAGTCTCAAGAAGGTGACAGGAAGATGTGCAGATGCTTTGTTTGACTCGATTTGTTGTCTTGCACAGCGTTACTTCCTGGATGATGCTAAGCTTACTGCTCTGGGTTGGAGAGAGAGGACCACTTGGGAGGATGGTCTGAAGAAGACACTTGAGTGGTACAGGGGGTAAGCTTTCGCAACTTCAAGCCTAGGGGGCAATTGGATGGTCATGACAATGTCATTGTGGTCTTTGTGGCAAGCTTGTTTGTCAATATGATGATTTGCATACTTCAGGGTTGTTTGGACTTCCAAGTGATATTGAGCTGTTGTGAGACGTGTGATTATGCAGGCATCGTGACTACTGGGGTGATGTTTCTGGCGCTCTTGTGCCTCACCCGCGGATGCTTACCATAGCAAACTTAGAGAAGAGCGTCAGCAGCACGCAAATTGACGAAGTCAAAGTGAACAACGAGAATGGCCCCACTGCCAATGGACATGCTCCATCTCCATACAAGTTCTTGATCTATGGAAAAACTGGATGGATTGGTGGTTTGCTCGGGGAACTCTGCACAAAGCAGGTGTGCACAAGCTTGACATGCTGCTTCAGAAGAGGCATCTACGGCAGCTGACCCAGTCTGGTCCTGTTGAGCTTCATAATTGCAGTCCGCCGCAAGATGGGACTGACTGTTTGTGAGTACGTGTTAGGGCATTCCTTGGGAGTATGGAACTGGTCGCCTGGAGGACAGGTCAGCCTTAGAGGCGGATATTGCAAGTGTGCAGCCTACCCATGTCTTCAATGCTGCGGGAGTCACAGGCAGGCCAAATGTTGATTGGTGCGAAACTCACAAGGTGGATGTCATCCGTGCCAACGTTGTTGGGGTGCTTAACCTTGCCGATGTCACCAGGTATGTACCTCATCTGCGGATCTGGTTTTGGGGTCAGAAGTAGAGTGCAGAATGCAACTGCTTGTATTGTCAGTCAGCTAAACTTGGGTTTTCATCTACAAGTACTTATCAAATTGGATAGGTGTTCACCACAACCCTCCCAAGAAGCTGATTATTGTGATGTGACTTACATTCTCTACTGCAGAAGCCACAACCTGACAATGATCAACTATGCCACGGGTTGCATCTTTGAGTATGACGAAAAGCATCCGGAAGGTAGTGGAGTAGGCTTCAAAGAAGAGGATATTCCTAACTTCTTCGGCTCTTATTACTCAAGGACAAAGGCCATGGTGTGTCCACCTTGTCTTGAAGCTTTTTTTGTTCTTAGACTTTGTTGTCAGCAGCTTGCAACTTCTTAAAGTAAGCTATAAAGATTGTGTGCTAAGCTGAGCATTGCAATGACCATTGTCACATAGCTCACAACCAGCTATGGTTCTTCGTTCTGATAGAGTGCTTCTTGTGACATCAATGGCCAGGTTGAAGAACTTCTGCAGCAGTTTGAGAATGTGGCCATTCTGCGCGTGCGCATGCCTATCACATCTGACCTAGCAAATCCTCGGAATTTCATCACCAAGATCAGTCGCTATCAGAAGGTAGGAAGCGTGCTTCTACCTCCTCTGTCTTTGTGCTTAACAAGATCTCAAGGACAGGGCATTGGACAGCAGAGAATGCAGCAAATGCTTCCTGGGACATACGTTCAAGCTGAGAAGCTGGTTTGTCTTTGGCAGGTTGTCAACATTCCGAACTCAATGACTGTGCTTGATGAGCTCCTGCCAATAAGCATCGAGATGGCCAAACGTGATTTGCGTGGTATCTGGAATTTCACCAACCCGGGTGTCATCAGTCACAATGAAGTCTTGGAGCTTTACAAGGAATACATTGACTCTTCCTTCAAGTGGACAAACTTCTCGCTTGAGGAGCAGGTCTGCTATCCTCCTTGTCAAGCAACACATTGCTATACTGGCAAGGATGTCCAACGATTCTTCATTGATTGCCAACTGAGTGTCATCTTTTAGTACCTTCTTCAGTAGAGTGTCTGACACACAGACTGTCTGACTTGTGATGTCTCTGCCAGGCCAAGGTTATTGTGGCTGCCAGGAGCAACAATGAGCTCGATGCTACAAAGCTGCAGAAGGAGTTTCCAGAGATCCTCTCAATCAAGGAGTCCCTCATCAAGTATGTGTACGAGCCAAACAGGAAGACGCCAAAGACGTGAGGAGATTAGGCTGCACTTCGACAACTTGTTGCTGCAGGTTTACTTCATGTTGGTTACTGTGCCATGCTGCCACTGGTGCTCACCAATTGTGCTGTTAGCCAGATTTATGGCAATCATGGCAATTGGCTCATCTCAAGCAACTCATCATGCTCTCACTGTAGCTTGCGCTCAAAGTGCTGCTGCAGTAGGACAGCAACATGCACTGGAAGCCATCTTCTCTCTTTCCATTCCGCTAGCAGCAGCCCCTCATAGACGTGCGTCAAGATTAGAGTTGTAACACACTACAGCAGCTTCATCCTCCCTTGCTGCATGAAGAGATCAAGTCGTTCGTCTTATGGACAGCACGTCATATGTTGATCGTTGCTCGTCTCCTGACAGTAGCAAGTACCAGCTATATAATGATACGTCCCTCCATAATTCATCCAACCTGTTAAATTCATACGAACAGATACTCAACGCACACAACATCAAAGAGTCAGAATGACCACTAAATGAAGGCAGCACATGTAAGAACCGGGGCAAGTTGAAGTAGCTAGCACATGTGCAAACCAGCCGAGTGCGCGCAGAGGAGGTTGTGGAATTGAGAGGGATCAGTGGTGCTCTCAAGGTGGACGAGCTTGTAAAGAAAGGAAAGAGCTCATTCACCCTACTGTGGCGATGGCTGTGGAAGACCAGCCCAAAAGAGGAAAATTAGCAGCTCGGTAGAAGAGGGCGAGGGCTGTGAGGTGCCAGCCATAATAGAATGAGAGGTCAGGTACAAGGCCCCATAGACAGTTTCTATAAGCGAAGGCTATGGCTGTAGAAGACCAGCGCAAAGATGAGGAGGCGCGGGGTGCGCATGACCTGACAGGGGAGGCCAAACAATGCCAATGCGGTGCTTGGGGTGGAAGCGACTGCAAAGAACGGGATAACTAAGAGCAAATTCTATGCTAGAAGGGCTCGAACGTGGGTCAATGCTCGCGCCACTGGGCACGCAGCGAAGCCGCCACTGTCCTTACCCCGCCTGCAGGCCGCCCCCCATGGCCATGCACGCCGCCGCGGCGGCGCCGGCGGCGGCGGCGGCGGCGGCGGCGGAGGCGGCGGCGGAGGAGGCGACGGCGGAGCTGCTGCGGATATGAGGAGNGCGCTGCGGCGCGCCCGCCGACGCTGTGGAGCTGCAGCAGGCGCTGCGCGTCTGCGCGCTGCCGGTCTGGCGCTGGGGTCGGCGCCGCGGCCTCGCCTGACCCTCCTGCGGCCTCGTCGCCGCCGTCGACCCCGACCAGCTTGCGGTCAGGACCCCCGCCGCCATGGCCGCGCCGTCGCTGTATTTGCCGGTGCCCAGAACCGCCTTTTCATGGAGGGCTGCGCGGTTGGTGTCAGCTCGAGAATCGAACGTGGCTCTCCTAATGGGGCCGAGGGCTGTGAGCAGCCCAGCCCGGGAAGGAGTGACAAGGTCTCAAAGGGCCACTGAAAGGCACTGAAAGACATCACTCAGCAAGGGCCAAGAAGGATAATCACTTTGTAACCTCTGGTTAATAGCGGCAAGTCAGGAAGACTAGCCGAGCTGGCCCTGCCGCTTCTAATCCCCACCAACCCACAACCCCTGACTTCACCTGCTGCTCACTCGCCATAAGCTGTCGCCATGCAGGCCACGCGGTAGCCGCCGCGGCCGCCCCCGCCGCCGCCGCCAGAAGCTGCTGCCGACCTGCGGTGCCCCAGCTGCGGTGCCTCACTGGCGCCGAACTTCAAGTACTGCCCGCAATGCGGTAAGCCACGACGACCCACAGCCAAGTCGGTCCTCAGCTTCCAAAGGTCGACATAAAGCCAAACGTTCAGTGAGGCAATATGGGCCGAGCACTTGCAGAGCTGGGGGCCTCTTGCAGGCGCTCTGGTCGCACAGGGGCCATCTTACAGGCGCTCTGGTCGCACAGGCCCCACTACTCGGCATGCTGGTTCAGCAGTGTATGCAGCAGTGCGGCTTGCTACTGGCTGCTGCATTGGGGCAAATATGCAAGTGTGGCTTGATAGCATTACCTGGTTGTGCCTATGCAAACAGAGTTGAAAGCTGGAATAATCTACGGTCTATAAGCCAAGCTTCATGTCTAGTTGGAAAGTAATAGAGTGTCTCTGCTTGCAAACGGAGGCAGGTCGTCTATCTATATGCTGTCTCTAAGAGGACTCTGTGTGCTACATTTGCACAAGTGCATCTGGCAGTGGTCACATACTCAGCATGTGCTACCGAAGAACAGGCATTTTGTCTCTTTGAATCGATTTGTCTTATGATTGTTAATATTGGGTACAACGGCGAGTACAACAAAAGAGTAAAGGGTGTGACATGAAGAGAAGCATTAGGGAACATGAGAACAGAATAACCGCAAAAAGCATACATTCCTGACTTCAATAGTGTACCTGCTACTGTGACAGAACCTGCAGTAGGTGCTTGACACTGCTCTGTATGCGTCAGGTACTCCTGTTGCTGCTTGGAGAGTGGAAGAGTGAGCCGCAATGCCATAGCATGACCTTGTCACGTGCGAGTGGAGGCAGCTCTACTCTGGAGCAAAACCAATTTAGCAGAAGTGCCAACTGTACTGCCTGGTACTGCACTTCAAAGCATGGAGGTGCTCGGGTCTGGTGGCAGAGCACTGAATGCTTGACCGGCTTAAGTCAGGCTGGCTTACCGAGTTACAGTGCATGAGAGTTTGCCTGCAGAAGCATGTCGGATTTTGTAGAGTTAGAAGGCATGGGACCACCTGCCCAGCATCACAGGCTGTGCGCAAATATGAGCTTGTCTACCAAAAGATGATCAAAGTCGCACTCACTAGCTCCTTGCTGGCCAAGGAGGATACTTGGCTTGTGAGGACAAGTTAGTGGCCACATATCTTGATGCTTGAAGAAAAGAGGCACTCGTCACCCCCTAAAATGGGGGTTCGCATACCAGGACCTTGTATGATACATGATCTCTCTTCTGAGCCAATGAATGACGTGGCTTAGTTCAGAGCCATACGGGGGGCATCAGGCTGTCGTTTACACATATTTGTCAATAAATAAAATGCAGTGTGCACGTCCTCCTTTGTGTGGGGATTGACTGGGTCGATGCTGGCAACTGCGCTTGTGAAAGTAGGGCCACGCCGCAGTCTTGCATGTCAAGAAAGCCCGCCTTTGCCGTCTTTATTGTGTTGAATAGCAGCCAGTAGAGCCGCAGCATCCTTCGGGATGCCTCCGCTGCCCCGTCTGCAAGACCTCTTGGCGGTGGCTCAGGTGATACTCTTGCTATTGCCACAGTCCAACAGTAGTACTGCAAATTGATAACGCCATAGAAAGATGGCTACTGACTGAAGGGTAATCGCGTACTTACTTGGCTAGCTCAGTCAGCCTGAGCGCGACCTCCTTGAAGCCCTCCAGGCAATTCTGACATCGTTCCTGCCTGTTCCACACTCTCCAACTAAAGGTGAGGTGCAGACTGATGCAGAGAGAAAGGGTGAGTCAGAAAGCTCCAGACCTGCAGCCAAGTCCATGTAATTGATAACATTGCTGGCGTACAAACTACTCAACTGCTAGGGATCGAGTCATGTTCTAGCCTGGAACCCACAAGCTCCAAGTCTCTCTGTGATAGTCTTAACATCAGCAATGTGTTGTTGAAACTACAAACTTGCTGATACAATTATACACCAGAGGACAACGCCATCATTGTATGGCACTGACCGTTCTTCCGCATGGATGTCAACGCCAGGGGGGCTTGCTGCCACAGTGGACGCTGTGATCATGCCTCCAAAGCTCCTCCACAGGCTCGCAAGCCCCGCAATGCCGACCTTCACATGCCTGCATGTGCGTGTCCCAACATGAACAAGCTGGACAATCTGGTACTGAGGCTGGGAGCCCAGAAGCAGGGGGGTAAAGGAGGGAAGTGCGCGGTGCCAAAGACATGCGCTTCTTCTGCTCTTGCCTACAATCAGAGGCAGAGCATATCTGACAGAGGACATTCTGCCCAGCTTTGAGGCCTGTGTGAAGCTGAGAAGTCTTGACGTGCGAACCTTTCGTGGGGGCTGTTCAGGAGGCCAAGCAGCAGAGGCAGGATCAAGGTGCCCCACTCGAGATCCAGCTGCTTTCCCTTCTGCTCCAGCACGTCTACCACAATCTGCCACGTGCTCAAATGGCAACAGAGTCCTCACAATGTGGCAGGTGAATCTGGGCATTGGCAGTAGACGCGATGCAGCGGCTCAAGAAGGCAGCTGCAAGATCCTGGATCATACGTCCAGACACCATCTTAAGAGTGTTGTTGTACGAGCTGAGTGTGGGATCAGTGTTGGTAAGTAGAAGTATGACTACTGCAATCCGATTTCACGTCACTCTGCGCATGCGACAGCCACTGATTGAAGACCTACTGCATCGTCTTGCATCCGTTCCATGGCCTCAGCGGCCCCCTTGAGGTCACCCTTTGACCAGAAACTCCTGATGACCTGCGTATTGCAGGACCTCCGTCATGTTCTGTCAGCTCATAATAAGCTCCGGGAATCACAGCTTTGGAAGAAGTGTTTCGCAGTCAGCGCGACAGCGAAGGCTGACCTTCAGCTTCGTGAGCCTCCCTTGAAGAACGCCCGACACTAAGTCATGCTTCTCCAGCAGATCCTTGATGATGTTGTCTTCAGACTGGCGCGAATCCTGTTGCCAACCCTGCGACCCTCTCTGCAGCAGCAAGGACACAATTGCAGCGTACTGGATGAAGCTTTCCAGTAATTCTTGGAAGAGCAGTGCACAAAGACCATATAGGCGTACTCATTAGTAAAGCTCGTCTTGTAATGGCGACCAGGAATATAAAAGCCTAGGTACTGATGTGGATAGTGGTTCTGAGCTGCAGGCAACTGAGCACATGGTGGAAGTCAATCACACAATTATAGCCTGGGTGGGCAAAGAGAATGGCTTAGGGTCTAAGGCTCCTAGTGCAGGGATATGACGTCAAAGCGAGGCACCTGCATGAAGCCAATGTCAAGGCCCAGCAGCTGCTGCAATTCACCGCCGCTCACGCCCGGTGTTCGGGGAGGGCTGTGCTGGACCCGTGGCCGAACAGCTGGCTCGATGGTCTTGTCCACCCAGGAGTCGTCCCTGGAGACTTGACAGCCCTTGAAGGACGGTCTCAATGAAGCAAGGTGATGCTCCAGGCCAGCAGCTTCGTAGACGCCTTCGCTGGCAGTCAACAGCTGCTCCCCTCCTGCATTGTGAGCTCCGCCGCCCTTCGCTTGCAACATCCACGAGCTTTCAGCAAGCCCTACCACAAGATCATGTATGACGCCTGGCGCAGGCTGAGGTGAAGTCCGGCGCTGAGCTGGTGTCTCACTGGCGGGGGACAGTTTTTGGCTCCTGCTACTACCGTCGCGCATCATCGCCGGGCTGTGCGTGGTGAGCACGCTGCCGTGCCGGTAGGCGGTGGTCGGCTTCTTCTGTCCAGAGGATGACTGAATCGAGGCACCAAGGTGTGGCTCCTGGTACTCAGGCCCTGCGTGCGAGGGCAAGGCAGGGTGTGAGGTAAATCCGAAGGACGCCAGTGGCACCATAGGAGGCCCAACAGCTGGAGGTACCAAGCACAACGGCACTGTCAATGGCGGAACTTAACAATGACACTGACCTCGTCGCGGCGTCTGAAAGGCCAGCTCCGGGGGGTCAGGCGAAGACATAGGGGCGCGGCTGTGTTGCATTGTGGTATTTACACGGCTGCTGCTTGAGGACTGCAGGCAATTGCGCCGCTTAGTCAGCGTCTTGGGATGTCGCATTGTCGGCATATAGCACACAAGACGGGTAAGCTTCGGCTGCGTCGGCATGGCCCACTCACCATCGACCACACGGCAAGCCCGCCGTTGACCAGCTTGCAGGTGACGACGTCTGGCCCGTGGCACGCCAAGGCCGCCACGTCGCCGGGACAGCCGACTGGGATGCTCCACGCGACTGTTACTGGCTCCCAAGTGCATGCCTGCAATCTGCAGAAAGTCAGCTGAATGCCTTGACTACTAGCACTTGCACTGAAGGTGATTTCACCTTCTAAAAACAGTATCGACCAATCTGCACTTCGTTCAATTGCTAACATCCAGCTGAGGTAGGTAGTCTTCATTACATCATCACGTGACTGTGATGACCAGGGCAAAGCAAGGCCCATGACAGAATGCGAAAGAAGAGGGCACTGCACATGCCATCAAGCTTTCAGCTGTGGCCGCGATCAGGCGTCCATCACTCTCCGAGGCCGCCAGCGCATGCAGGCCAGGTGTGCCGGGTGTGGGCGACTGCACAGTGAAGTTGCCAGCTGTTACCACGCCAAAATTGGCGATCACATGGCGGCTAGTTCAGGCGCGGTCGTCAGTGGCTGGAGCATACGTACAATTCCTGCTCACCAGCGAGCTGGTGGACTCGATGAGCTCAAACTTCTCCAAGTCCCACATGCAGAGGGAGCCGTCGGCAGAGCCTGAGCATGCGCACTGTCCGAAGGTTGTTGACAGGAGACGTGAATGATCAGCTGATGGCGCAACCGGCAGCTGACTGCTGCAAAACGAGCGGTGGGCGCAAGGACGAAACCGGTGGCAAGGAGGCACTCCTCAGGGTGGTACTCAAGGCACACGACCGCCTTTTGGGTGCCAGACCCGCCAGACACAAGGCTGTGCATGAGTCGGCCGGCTTGCAGGCTCCAGACCTGCGAGGCGGTATGCTCACCGCGTCAGGCAGGCCGCTGCTCACAAAGCAAAGATCATGCAAATGCCTACACATTGCCTTTCGTCTGAGCTCAACGACAGCACAAGTTCCATTGACCAGAGCACCTTGATGCAGCCGTTGCGGCCGCCAGATACAACCCACGCTCCGTCGGGGCTGAACTTTACGCATGCCACGCCGCTGCCATGGTCCCAATGGCTCGTCGCCGCAGAGGCACGCTGCCGAGTGTCCCACAACCACAACCGCTCATCCACCGAGCCGGCCGCCACAATGTGACCTGTCATGTCGATGTCCACGGCGCTGCAACTTGCCGGCCCAAGCGAGCAGCGGCCGATACCTGCCCTGGGCCCCGCCGACAAAGACCCCGCGGCCAATGAGCTCAGGCCGGCGATGATGCGAGTCGCTGGCACCAGCAACTGCAGTCATTATTACTTCTATGGTCTCTGTATTGTCAAGGGACTCCAAAGACTGCGGAGCCTTTCAGCTGCATTTAATTAGTGCACAGTGTCGATACCTTGCGCCATCTCCAGGTCCCACAGCAGCACTGTCCCGTCTGCGCCACCGGCAGTGGCCAGCTGGCACCCCGGGCCGAGCGTGACGCAGCCGATGGCCGCTGTCGGAGTGCTGCCTCCGCCCACAGGCAGGCCCTGCAAACGCCGACGCAATGCACGGCAGCTCCATTGACATATGGATTATACAAATTAATGATATTACAAAATCTGATACGTTAAAGGCCAGTCGAAGCTGCTGTAGTGCCAGGGGCTTGAGCTCGTCGCTTACGATGCACACGTTGAGGCCCGCCAGACTGCGGAGCTCAGCCCGGCCGTCATCGCAGCCAGAGACGAGGACCAAGCTTCCCTCCCTCGTTGCCCCGAGCGCGGCGCACAGCGGCTTGCCGCCGTGCGCTTGCACCTCGTCTGCGGTGCAATCCACGAGCAAGGCCTTGAATCATCAGCCTGCGGCATCCTGCAGCTCAGGGCCGCTGGTATCACCGCCATCTGAGCTCTTGCACCTTCTGAGATAGCTTTGTGATGCGAGCAGGTAGCGTGATTGGCGAACCGGGAGCAATTCTTGGATCCAATGCTTTACGAGAATGCTGTAGTGACATCGTTGAGGTGTGGCGCAAGAGCTCACATATCTTCCGGAGGCGCTCCATGGAGGCCTCCTGGCGGTGCACCGCAGCCAGGCCAGCGCCACGGCGCCGCTAGGCCGCGGCCATGGACGGGCCGCTAAGCTCGAGCGCGCCGGCTCGGCATCGCGCGGCTTAGCCAGTCAGTGGTGCTGCTTTCAGCGTCGCCGGCAAGACTGATCGGCATGAGGCCTTTGGCAACGGCAGCAGCCACTGGTGGCGGCTCAGCTCGCCCGCGAGGCTCCGGCGAGCTCCCCGAGCTTCTGCTCTGGAGGCGCGGAGAGGAGCAAGGCAGCCGCCATGGCGCTGACGACTCCCACGACCTCGGCGGGCGCGCCGTGAGGTCCTATCGTCGACGGGCGAGTACTCTTGTACACTTTACTCCTAATTTTCCTTACTCCTAAGAGGAAAGCGCGGCCAGATTGACTGGTGGCTGGGAAAGTCCAGCCCAAAGGAATGGACAAGGTCTGAAGGAGCCGGAGTGCGAAGGACTAGGACGAAGACATCATCCAGGGGACGCTCAGTAACCTCTAGTCCTAAGCGTGTGATATCGCACGTATTTGTCTCTTGTGCGCATGTCAGGATGTTGTCGATTCAGGTACACGTGAGCCTCCATTTCATGTCAGGAACAAGCAAAAGGCCTTTTACCTTTCTTTTTCCATTGTGAGCGATGGCTGTGAGAAAGAGAGAGAAGGCGCGCGGTGCGAGAAAGAGAAAGAGCTCGCCCATTGAGGATAGGGGCTGGAACAGCCAGCCCAAAAAAGAATGAGCAGAGTACAAGAAGCCCAAGAAGAGAGAGAAGGCGCGCGGTGCGCATGAGATTACAGCTAGGCCAATTCAAGCCAATACATTGTTCAGCCAAGAAGAAGTGGGCCAGGCGAAGCACTAAGGCGAAGCACTAAGAAAGAAGCGCACAAGAAGAAACAAAGCAGCTACTAACTACTCAGTAACCCCTGCTAAGCAGTCGCAGGTCAGAGAGGCTATGTTCCTGGAAGGACGTCCCCTGGCCAGAGCCAGAGGCAGCAGCGAGGGCTCGGCCGGCACGCAGGTGCAGCGCACGGGCCATTGACCTCTGCACGAGACGGCCAGGCGCATGCGATACACCTGAACGAGCGACCCGGCTGCAGGAAAGTCCACCGGCTCCCCATGGAAGCGGCGAGCGACGGCGTGACGGGCAAGCTGGTGGAGCAGTTCGAGCCACCGAGCACCCAACGCCCCGTGTGTGTCGATAGCCAGCGGGAAGAACTCGTCGGCCGGCGGATGGTCAGCGTGCGAGAAAGAGACTCTTCCAGTAGAGGGCGATGGCTGTGATTGGCCAGCCCAGAGAGAAGAATGAACGACGTACTTTGTTGTCCATTCCTTTTGGGCTGGCTTCTCCCAGCCACCAGTCAATTCGGCCGCGCTTTTCTTTGTTGATAGTGACATGAAGTCTTTCGGTAAGACAATTGTGACTGTGCAGGCCAGCTCGGCTGCACAACAAGCCTACAGAGAATGTGGCTGCAAGCTGCGGAATGTCTTTTACAGTAGCTTGAATATGAAATGAGCTGTACAAGTAATCTACCCTCTTGTATATGTTGGTCTTTGTCGACCCATCTTCTTCTCTCCCATTCCAGAACTCTGAGTGGTTTTTCTCCTCAGGATTCTGGTGCCAGATGTTTCTTTGACTACTGGCTTTGCTCAAACAGTAAAGAGCTTGTCACAAGCTGCAAGAAGTGGCTCCTTGAATGGGTGCAGCAGCTTTACTTAGCCAGCCTCAAAGGCGTGTTGGGCTTAACAGGCGGGTCAAGGATGCTTCCACTCACTCAAGAGCTTCTACTCGAAGCTGATATCATTTCACTATCAATGCAGGTAGATAATGTCGTGTGGAGGCTCTTCGTTGAGGCTACTGTGCAGGGCATAATTAAGTACATAGAATCAACTTCTGGAGTAACATGAGACGCATTGATCTAACTCGACATCTTGGAACTGGCAAGGCATTCTCAGTCACAGGCAGCACTGTCCAGAATCAGAAAGCTGCACTGCTGATAATATAAGCTTACGCCCCACACTGAACTAGACTTCTATGAGTGACTCAGCTTACCACCTGCCTAACACTTACTAAATTTGTTAAATGGGCTGGCCTTTCCCAGCCCCTCTCCTCTATGGGCGCGCACTTCTATTTGATTCCAGGGCAAAGGAGGGCGCCGCCAGCACCACCAAACTTGTGCCGTGAGTGCCTGCTGGCCAGTGTGACAGCCGAATTGCCGCTCCAGTGAGTGGCCGAGCGGGACAGGCCAGCTGGAAACACAGAAGCAGTCGTGGGGGGCGTTGCAGAGGTGTTTGCTACAAGCCGGCAATGTTGGCAAGTGACGGCAGCAGGCCACAATCAAAGCAAAGAAAATGCTCTTCTGAAGGCGAGAGTGGCTGAGAGGTCCCCCCAGAAATCCGAAAATAATTCGGCGAGTAGGAATGGCAGCGGAACTCAGCAGAGCTTGAGACGATCTGGCAAGTGACAGCCTGTCTTTGCCCAGATCTGCGTCTGCTTGAGGGTCTTAACAAGTAGGCCTCAACCGCCAATGCTTGTCCGCTTACCTCCGTCAGGTGTAAACGTCAGAGTCTCACACAATCTCGGTCTCAACAATTTTCCAGAAAGAGGGTGTCTTGGCAAGGCGTAAAAGATAAAACGTCAGCTACAGTCAAAAGGAAGTGGCTTGTTCAGCACTTGTTGTGAGATCATATACACCGATCCGACACGACTGTGAGACTTTCAGACATCCTCTCAACAACCTTCGAGGACCAGCTCTGCCGTTTCTGGCAACAGCAGGGAAGCTTGTCAGATTCCCAATGCAGAAATAGATGAGAGACCATGAATTAGAAGAAGCAAACGTCCACCCAATCCACCCAATGATATCATAGGCCGCCTGCACTTCCACACAGGTCTGAAAGCAGCGGTTATATTAGCTGGTTCACACCATCTAAGAGCGCCAAAGGTCCATAGGAACCTTTTGTTATGCAGCAAACTCATCCGCGGTTCGGACGCTTTTGACAGGCATAGGGGATGCTAGAAGCTGCTACGAATCTTCTAGGTGACTGAAATGATCCTGAACAAGATTTCGTTGTTGTGAAGATTTGCAGCACATCTATGGTGCTCAGCCAGCCATGTAGCAATGCAGCAATGCTGCAAACAAATGACCTCCATTGCCAGCAAGGCAGGCAACTGTGCATGTTGCAAGATTTGACTGTGCCACAGAGGCTGGCGACTGCAACAGTGGGCTCAAAGCAATCAGGGTCAACCGCCTGGCAACCACTCCAATCTCGGCCCTTCAGCTGCTGCGCAAGACTGCCGCTTGAGGTCTCCTCTCCGCGACCATCCGCGCCTGACCGTTGTCAGCTTGGTGCAGGAGGTGCAGCTTGGACGAGCTCCTTGAGCCGCTTAGAGATGTCCTCCTCGCCTAGATCCTCCAGCGACACACTCTTCTCCACGCCGAGCCCTGCTCTTGGGGCAACAGCTAGCGCGGCCGCCGTGAGCAGCCACATGTGCCACAACGGATCTGGGTCTCAACCCGCTGTCGGCGGCTTACTAATCGCCCAGATCAATAAGCCGCGGTGGCGTAGCGCGCGGAATGCGCCGCGGCGGGCGGAAGTCGCGCCAGGGGCGCACCGTAGCGGGCGTAGAGGCGGGGGCGGATGCCGCTGCACTCGCGAATGAGGATGGGCAGCCGCGGGTTGAGCATCTTCAGGTCCTTGTAGTTGCGCAGCACGAACTCCCTGCCGCGCCCCTCGGTGTGGCGGGCGGGCGGTCAGCCGCCGTCATCGCGTCGACGAAGGTTCGAGCGCGCGCCGCAGCAAGGGTGGTGCGGGATGAAGTCGCCGGGAGTTGGCGGCTAGCGCTCTCACCTGGCGCCGGCGCTGGCGGGCGAGGTGCGGCAGAGGTGGATGCGCACTTCCTGCAGGCACCGCGAGAGCGACGCGCGCCACGCCATGGCCGCCGACGCCGCCGCCGCC
>WELB01000001.1:943381-958944 GCA_009602725.1 Spirogloea muscicola | reverse complement strand
GGCAGAGGCGCCGCCAGGGCCGGCGGCGGCGGTGGCGGCGGCCAAAGCCCCGCCAGTGCTGCCGTGGATGCGGGAGCCAGTGGAGGTCGACGCCGCCGCCGCCGCCACGCCGCTGGGCGCCGTGCCGGGCCTCGACGCCAGGTGGGGGCCCCGGCGCCGCCGCTCCGGCAAACCCTTTAGCGCAAACCCTAACGGCAGCAGAACATGCGCCGAAGGGTTTGTGAGATCATCATATGTTCTTTAATCAAATTTCATAAAGAAAGAATCAGCGCATTGCGCGAAGTCCTTCTATTCTCCATGTCATTTTTTTGTGTTTCTAGTTCTAAGCTGATAGTTCACTTCAATGAAGAGATCATTGGACCCCTCGCGTCGTTACACGGGGACTGCAGGCTGGCAGCGGCTCTGCTGGCGTCCGGCGTGGAGGGCCTGTTTCCCGTGCAGGCGGCAACGTGGCGCGAGATGGGTTCGGCGGCAATGGCTGGCCAGGCAATGGCCGCTCGGGACCTGTGCGTGTGTGCCCCGACGGGCAGCGGCAAGACGCTGGCGTACGCGCTGCCGGTCCTGCAGGCCCTCTCGGCGCGCGTCGTCCGCCGCCTGCGGGCGCTGGTTGTGCTCCCCACACGCGACCTCGCCGTGCAGGTAGTCCTCGGCCTTCACCAACTCAAGTTCCTTAAATCCTTCTTTTAACCCCAAATCTCACGATTGGATCCTGAAACCTCTTGTCCTTGACGTCCAATGCTTGACTTGGCCAGAATCTCTGGACACTAAACCCAATCTCAAGACACTATTGTCCATTAGTCCTGAGTCTCGATGTCAAAGAGCTCATGGTGTCATCGTGGGCTGCGGCAGGGCAGGTGAAGGCGGCCTTCGACCCCCTGGCCGCCGCCGTGGGCCTCGCTGTCGGCCTGGCAATCGGCCAGACCTCTCTGGGCGCCGAGGGTGCACAGCTCGTCGAGGCACCGAGCCCGGTGCACGACGGAGGGGCCCTGCTGCTGCCGCTCGGCCTGTGCTCAAGGGCTGACAGTGACGCCGGTGCAGCAGCGCCCGGCAGCCGAGTGGACATTCTGGTGGCAACGCCGGGCCGCCTGGTGGACCACCTGACGGAGACGCCGGGGTTCACGCTGGAGCACCTCCTTTACCTGGTACAATGCCGCTCCCTCGGCGGCTGCTGAGCAGGAGCTATGACCGTCCGCTAGCGAAGGCTTGCCAAGATTGCTGGAGCAATGGCTACAAGAGCGGCCAGTCAGCACCGGGTTGGCGTGTGTCAGCAGGTCGTGGATGAGACCGACCGGCTTCTGCGACAGTCATACCAGGAGTGGCTGCCATGCGTTCTGGCTGCTGCCGGTGACAGCCAGCACCATCAGGACCGGCCCCTTCGATCACTGTCAAGCCTCGGCGCGATCCGCACCGTCCGGAGATGGTGAGCACTCTGGTCCCTCCGTAGCCCCCAGGGCGTACTCAACTAGGTGAGGCTGCCTCCAGAGAGGCGAGCTCCAAGCTGGACTGTCCCTAGAAGTGAGAGCTCAAATGCTTCATATTGCCAATCTTTGAGGCTGATGGTTAACAATTTTCCCATTTAGTAGAAAAGGCCCACTGGATTCTCACATGACACACCATGACCTCAAATGCTTGCCAGCACCTGACAGGTGCCTGGAGAGGGGCCAGCGTGGGGAGCGCCGCCCAAGGCTGACCAAGCTGGTGCTCTCCGCGACGCTCACGCAGGACCCTGCCAAGATTGCCCGCCTTGATCTCCACAAGCCCCTCTACATCACCGCTAGTGCAGCCGAGCGCCGCTACAAGCTGCCCTCCCAGCTTCGCGAATTTAAGCTGGTAATCTTCTATACCAGCTTCAAGTGTCGGTGCCACAGCTAAACATTCACCTGCTCAGTGACATAAAATGTTTGCTGACTGGACCATGGCCCCCACACTTTGAGCCGCAGGTGTGTAGAGCAGGCGAGAAACCGCTGTGCCTGCTGGCGCTCCTGCACCACCTTCCGCTGGCCACCACGATTGTGTTCACGGCGTCGGTCGAGGCAACACATCGCCTCTTCGTCCTGCTGCAGAGCTTCGAAGGGCTCCCTGTGCGCGTTGTGGAGTACTCCAGCCTCCAGCATCAGCGTGCTCGCAGGTTACAATTTGTCATTGGGCTCCAATTGGTTGTCCCAGCTTACCCCCTGATAGTTGGAAAGTGTTGTTCGCTTGCAGGGCTGTCTGAAACTTCACTCCTCTCTTTTCTTGCAATCTGACGGGACAGCCTCGGCTGTTGGCTCCTGCAAATGCTTGGGCAATGTGGCAGCGCATCGCTTGGCGACTTCAAGTCTGGCAGGGCCCACGTACTGGTTGCATCCGACGCCATGACCCGTGGGATGGACGTAGACGATGTCGCCCATGTCGTCAGCTATGACGCGCCAGTCTACGCCAAGACATACGTGCACCGCGTGGGCAGGACGGCCAGGGCCGGGAAGCCGGGGACTGCATACACCATTCTTAGAAAGGAGGAGGTGCGCTCTCGCTTGCGGGCAGTCATTTGAGTCTTCACATTGTGCAGTCCAACAGAACCGTATGGTTCGTGACAGCTTGATGGGTGAGATGCTTGTGTGGTAGTGTGTATGACTTTAAGGTTGCACCATTTGCTCAACACCAGAGATGCTCGGCTGTTGACAACATGCACCCTTTGTGTGTGTGCTACTAGGTTAAGCACTTCAAGTCGCTCCTTCGAAAGGTGGACAATAACTTCTGCCGCGATTACAAGCTCCCCAGCACTGCCATGGAGGAGCTGCAGCCCCGTTTCTTGACAGGCAAGCTCCACATTAGTCACCTCTTCAGATGCCTGTGGAAGGTCTAAGAGCTGTTGTTCATTGCATCTTGCTTTACACGCTCTTTTGTGACAGGTTACTATCTTGTCTGAATTAAGCACCCGTAGCTGCGCTAAGATTTATGTACTGCTCATGTCAAACCACAGCTGTGGGTGAAAACTATTACACAAATGCACTTATCTGAGGAAACCACTCTGGCACCTGAATTCTCTTCTTGCAGCACTGGAGAAATTAAAGGCTACAGTTGAGGAGGAATCCTTAATCATCAACAGGAGACACTAATCATTTTGTGGCTGGAAGGACCTCCCACTTACAGTACAAAAGCAAATCCAAAGTCTTCTAGGCACTGGTTGCGCTTGTCAAGAAGAGCTGAGTGTCCTCTACACCTAAAGTGAAGCCCTTTGGTCCAGCACATTTGTTGCTAAATGAAGACAATCCATGGCTCATTCGATGAACTCATTGGCGGGTAGTTTCCAACACGGAGACATTGCTAAGTGCAGAACTTAATGAAGTAGGGGGCAAGCAAACCACACAAAACGGGGCAGGCGTTGTGAAGCTATGGGGTCCGTATGCAGGAACGAGAACATTCTCAGTAAAAGATTGCTTCATTGTGGAGATGCGACGTCAGATTGAGGGCCTGCAACATAGGCTCCCCTTTCTTATTGATCTTGAAGACAGAGATGCCTCCATTGTTGATGTCCACAGCCCTGAACCTGGAGAGAGAGAGACATGGAAAGACTTTCCTGCATAAGTTTCACAGAAGACAATGGAAGTTCTCGTTTGACCCCACTTGTTGAGCTACCTACCTCTTCCATAGTGATATATGAGAAGATCAAATGACAAACAACCAAGACATGCGCATGTCAAGCAGCCCACTGAGATGCCAACAGGCATGCAAAAGAAGTGTACAGACATCTACATGCATAGCCAAGAAGACAGGGAAAGCCAGCAGTGCAATAACAAACTATATGCTTACTTGTCTGGACCAAGGCCAAGTGCTATGCCAAGCATGGCCCGTAAGATGGACTTGTGGGTCACCACAAGCACCTGATCTCCCTGCAAAAGCGACGAAAAAGTGCCGATTGACTCTGTCCATGAGCTCATGCAGGGCCCTAGTATCTGGCACTAGTAGCCAAATAGATTCTGCATTGCCTTGACAGAATGCAGAAGTGCATTGCCTTGACAGAATGCAGAAGACAATGCTGTGCATCCTGCGTAATGAATAGAATGTGCTGTGTGGCCAATTTAGAAGTTTTGTGCCATACATCTTCTCTTAAAATGTCCACCCACGCAGTACGCGCTTTCTTGTAGAGATCAACCACTGGGTAAACACCTCCAACACAGAAATTAAGCGGATCCCCCCTCCAATTACCATACAGCTCCGGGTATAATTCATTTGCCTCCTCTGTGATCAAAGAAGCAGGCTGAACATAAGTACTGTCTCTGCAGACATTACGCGCTTGCAGTATTAACCTGCTTTGCTCTCCACCCATGGGAATATGAGTTGATCTTCTGTCGCACTCCCACAAATTAGACAAGGAAGTCCTTCACATACCTTAGTAAAGGGCCAAGAGCACCATTAGAATACGACCTCCATCTAGACAAATACGAGAAGAGGCCCCTCATCCCACACCACAAGTACTTAAGATGCCAGCAGATAGTGCAGCAATGTACCATTCTTCATGCCTTCTAGGAAGTGGAGATGAGCTTCACGCAAATTGTCCAAGAACACCAATGGCTCCTCGCGGCCCTCCCAGATAAGCTCAGCAGTTGACTGCAGAACATCAGGCAATCACTGCTTTGAGCTACAGAAAGGAAGAGGCCCTGTCGCGACTGCTTTTACATACGATCAACTGACACCAGCATTGGAACACCCAATCACACTGCATTGCATTTGGTTCTCCGCATTGGAGCGCTCACTGTGCCAGTCAGGACATAGCTCACCCTGGCTCTGGAGATAGGGCTCGCGAAGCACTTGTCAAAATCCATGTGGCTGAGAGCTTCCTTGCACTTGTAAGCTTGAGCCTTTCCTTTCTCTGACAAGATGGACTTGTCAGAGGCACCCTGCACATAATGCATTGCCGGATTTGCGTCCTTGAGACAACGTAGCTGGATATCGAAGCTACTGCCTCACAGATTGATTAATGTGAAGGTAAGAAGTTGGACAGCCACAAGACACGCAATCTGTGCTCGTAAGGGAAAGGGCCTCACAAGTCAATCAGGACACATCCACCCTCTCTCTTATGCCTTACAAAGCCTGGCCCTTCATTGAGATGCCCACTAAGGACGAGGGCTTCATGCAGATTACCTGCACACGGCCTTCCTCGTTCCACGAGCTGAGGCCGTGACGAACCATCACAATCTTCTTCTCATGCGCAAGAGGCCCCATGATCAGGGGAGCGGTTGCCCCGCTGACGTCGACAGACCCGCCGGTCACGGGGCTGGTGCCCCCCCGCTTGCGCTCAGCAGCACTGGCGCCGGCTGTTGCGAGCATCGCGCCGTTGCTTTGCCCGTTCACTCTGGCCAGCAGGACGCCCCCTGCTGCATCTGCAGCGCGAAGATGTGCATTCAGCGCCCATCTGACGAGACGGCCGGCTCGTCGGCCACCGTGCCCTCCGAGACGGTGCCAAATGCCTGCCGTTCTGCAGGTTCTGCTTGGTCGATCGAGCTCTTGAGATCCCTAGCAGCAGCAGGGGGAACCATGGCTTCCTCTGCCGAGCACGATTGGCGGCAGGCTGAGATCGTTGGTGAAGCCGACGCGCAAGCACGTCGGACTTGTGCACGCGCTTGCACAGCGACACAAAGCCCTGACACATCTGGACTAGCCCCAGCGCCAGTACCCGTGCCACATTAGAGAGCTCCAGTGAGGCCCCGGCGGCGGTCCGAGGAAGCGTAGCTCGTACCTTCGCGGACGTCCCCGCCGGCGTTGGCCTCGCAGAGAACGACGGGCCGGCCATTGCGCAAGCGTGGAGCCGCGCGGGCCGCTGGCGGCTGCACGAGCTCTGCCCGGAGGCCACTCCAGGCCGCGGCGTCGCTCCACGCGCGCGGCGCCAGCAGCAGAGGGCGGGCGCCGTGCAGGAGCGAGGCCTCCATGGCCGCGGCTGCACTAGTGCAGGACGGCAGCACCAGCCGGAGCAAGCCGACAGTCGTCCCGCGCCTGCCAGACCTGCAGCGGCTTCCACGCTCGAGCAGATCCGCCCTGCTCTTTACTGAAGCCGGAAGGCCGTGCTCGGCGGCGCAGACGGCGGCGGCGGCGGCGGCGGCGGCGGCGACGGCGGCGGGCCCGGCGGATCCTGATCCTAGAAGGAGAACGCGGCTTCTGATACTGAACGAGCGGCTGTGGAAGCCAGCCAAGGTGCGACCATGGGGTGATCACGATTAATCAACGGATTCAGGGGCCTCGGGGCGCTGCGGGGCTTGGTTGTTGACGCAACGCATTCCCTCCCAGGCCCCGCGTCCGGCAGTGTCCGAGATGCGCCGCCCTGGAGCTGCCACGTGCTCCCCCGCCCCGGGGGCCGGGATGTGTGGGCCATCCCGTCCGATTTGCAGACTGTGGGCTATGTTCAATCATCCCCCCCGACTGTACCTTGCCATCTGGCAGTGCGCTCCGGTGTCCAGGTAGAAAGTAAGGACGCTTCCAGTAGAAGAGAGAGAGAAGGCGCGCGGTGCGCATGAAATTAAAGCGAGGCCAATTCAAGCCATTACATTGTTCAGGCAGAAAATGCAGAAAGTGCAAAGAATGCAGCGCAAAGAATGTGGCTACATGAAAAGACGCCCTATACTAGGAGGGCCGGAGGTGCCACAGAGCGGGGGGAGCCGTGCTGACGGGGGCCATGACGACTCGACCGGTACCGCTTGTGGAGCTGCTAGAGGAGGTTGAGGAAGCAGCAATGGCAGGAGGGAGGGCGGGTGGGGGAAAGGAGGGTTGGAGGTGCCACACAGCGGGGAGAGCCGTGCTGACGGGGGCCATGACGACTCGACCTGTACCGCTTGTGGAGCTGCTAGAGGAGGTTGAGAAAGCAGCAATGGCAGGAGGGAGGGCGGGTGGGGGAAAGGAGGGCCGTAGGTGCCACAGAGCGGGGGGAGCCGTGCTGACGGGGGCCATGACGACTCGACCGGTACCGCTTGTGGAGCTGCTAGAGGAGGTTGAGGAAGCAGCAATGGCAGTACAAGAAGAGAGAGAAGGCGCGCGGGGCGCATGAATTGAAAGGGAGGCCAATTCAAGCCAATACATTGTTCAGGCAGAGTCGAGTGCAGACTAAACAAGAAGAAGAAGAAGAAGTGGCACTCCCAATGGGGGCAAGGGCTGCGAAAAGCCAGCCCAAACAGACTTGAGAAAGGTGTGGAGGGGCCTACAAGCGATTAGCAGCTACAAAGGGGCCGGAAGATGCTATGTCAGAACAGGGGGAGGATGGATCACTCAGTAGGTACGGGTGAGTAGCCTCAGATCCGACAGACTAGCTGCCGGGAAACTATCCCCCTGACGAAAGCCGGAGGCCGCAGCGAGAGCACGGCCAGCTCGCAGATGCAGAGCATGGGCCATGGACCGCTGAAGAAGTGGCACTCCCATACCTGAGCCCACGAGCCAGCGGCGTTGAAGTCAGCCGGCTCGCCGTGCCTACGGGACACAGCGCGCCGCGCAAGCCTGGCCAGCAGAAGGGATACAGACAATCTCATACGGTAGACTTGCGCCCACGACCCAGCGATGTTGAAGTCCGTCGGCTCACCGCGCCTGCGGGACACAGCGCGCCGCGCAAGCCTGGCCAGCAGGTCGAGCCAGAGAAACCCGAGGGCCCCGTGCACGTCCACAGCCAGGGGGAAACACCGGGTGGTCGGAGAAAAGAGAAGAAGTGGGAGAGAAAGCTTCAAAGCACACTGTGAATTGAGTAGCGCTTGAAAAAGCGCTGACTGAGTAGCCACGAAGCACTCAGTGACCTCTGCACTTTCCTTCTGATGTGGTGGATCGCTCCAATTCGGGGCTTTCTGCCTCGAGGGCCAGCCATGCAGCGGCGAACGCCGTACGCTGCAAGGCGGCAAAACACGCAGACCACCCAGCTGCGGACGGGTTCGTGCCCCTCGCCGTGGATGTGCACGGGGCTCTTGGGTCCCAGTGGCTCGACCTGCTTGTCAGGCTTGCGCGGAGCGCTGTGTCCCGCAGGCGAGGTGAGCAGGCTGACTTCAACGCCGCTGGCTCGATAGCCAAGTCTACAGCATGCAACTAACCATTTTCCTTTACCGGTCCATGGCCCACGCCTGACACCTGCGTGCTGGCCGTGCTCTCTCTGCAGCCTCTGGCTTTTGTCAGGGGAAATGCTTTCCGGCAGCTAGTCTGGCGGATGTGAGGCTCCTCACTCGTACTTATTGAGTGGTTCGTCCTACATTGGTTCTGAGATAGCGCTTCTGGCGCCTTCGTAGTCTGGCCCCTTCGAACCTTGTCACTTCTTTCGGGCTGGCTTCTCACAGCCCTTCCGCCCATTGGCAGAGCCACTTCTTCTGTTGAGCAGCCGCATGTCGGAGTCCAGGTCGGCCGCGCTCTGGCTGCTACTTCTGGGTCTCGTTGGGATGCCAAATTGTGTTCATTCTTTTTTTGAACTGGCCAACCCCAGCCATCGCCCTCTACTGGAAGAGTCTTCCTCTCCTTTCCAGCTGCAAGTATACTCCCACTTGCGGTGCTGGCTCGGGGTTACTAAGCTCCCCTTCAGTCTCTTCCTCTCTTTCTTGCACAGCCATGTGGCGCATGGGCGAGCCCTCTCTATGGGCGAGCCCTTTCTATGGCGCCGTCGGACTTATCCGAACGTTGTCAAAAGCTCTTTCTGGGCTGGCCATTCACAGCCCCTGCCCCCTTCAGCTCACTCCTCAGGCAGTCCACACACGAGCCGGCCGCGCTATGGCTGCTGCCTCTGGGTCTCGACAGAGTGCTTCTTTCCCAGCTGCGAGTTACTCGGAATTGCTGCTGCTCACTCGCGGGCACTGAGCTTCCTTCTGCGGAGCTTCCTTCCATTCTTTCTGGGCTGGCTTTGCTAGCCCCCCTTCTCTATGGGCGAGCACTTTTTCTTCTTCCTTCTGCGGTCGTATAGGGTCTAGCTGTGTGGGTTTTCTT
This sequence comes from Spirogloea muscicola, assembly GCA_009602725.1. Lineage (NCBI taxonomy): Eukaryota > Viridiplantae > Streptophyta > Zygnematophyceae > Spirogloeales > Spirogloeaceae > Spirogloea > Spirogloea muscicola. The sequence continues at coordinate 950,028 of WELB01000001.1, read as the reverse complement.
TATTCCGGGCTCCCTTTGGCCGGAATAATCCTCCTCCAAAACATTGCCAATCTAGGCTACACACGACGTGCAGATGTGTTTCCGGCTGAAATGGGCTTGCCAGCTGCATATTTGTCGCTCTTGCGACGTCGAGTTTCGGCCTGTTTGCAGCGAGCTCAGGCTAATGCCTTGCATCAGAAAGCTGGGCGAGCCTTCTTCTTCTTTTAGTTGGTGACAGAAGGGCTTCGTACCTGACATCTAGTATTCATGCATCGGTTAGCGACCTTTATGTTTTGACCCGTGGATTTTGAGCGGGTCAACCTGCTGTAGGTTATGTAGATATTTAGATGTGCTTGCTTGCCTTTGTACTTGGCCATTGGCCTATGTTTGTTTCAAATACACGAAATTATCTTTGGCTACCTGGACCTTGTCCAGTCTTTTTGGGCTGGCCTTTCCCAGCCCCTACCGTCTATGGGATTTCTCTTGGCGCTGTGGGTGGTTTACCTACAAGGTCTGATCCAAAAGCGTTCGCCGCCAAGTCACAGGTACCTTGGCACTGCGGCAACTGCGCCGGTGATGCAAGCGGCCAAGACCAACGCCACGCCCGCCGCCGCCGCCGCCGCCGCCGCCGCCGCCGCCGCCGCCGGACGCGNCCGCCGGGCGGCTGCCGCCAGCGCAGCCATGGCGCCCAGGGCCGCCATGGCGCGGTGATCCCGCGCGGCCGGCGCCGCAGGGTCCCGGCCCCCGCTCGTCGCTCGGCTCCCGCCGCTCGCCTCCAGGTCCAGTAAGAAGCAAGCCACGGGCCGGTGGCGACGACCAAAAGCCGGCCTCGGCAAGCACGCTGGGACTCCGCTTTGAACCCTCGCGTGACGATTGTCAAAGGGCCTCGCCGCCATGTGGCGCCTCAAGAACCTGGCGCCGCGCGACGCCGCCGGCGGCGCCAGCTTGGAGGGCCGGACCGTCGACGTCGGCGGCCTGCGGCTCCAGGTCCGCGCCGTCGTCGCGCAGGGCGGCTTCTCCTTCGTCTACGCCGCGCGGTGCGCCGCCACCGGCGCCGGCTACGCGATCAAGCAGATCGTGTGCGGCGACGCCGAGAGCCTGGCGCTGGCGCGCCGGGAGGTCGGCGTGCTGCTGGGCCTCCAGGGCCACCCCAACGTCGTGGCGCTGGCGGCGCACGCCTACGCCGACGCCGGCGAGCGCGGCACGGACTGCCTCCTGGCCATGGAGTTCTGCGACAAGATGCTGGTGAACGTCATGGAGGCCAGAGGCACCCGCCTGTTCGAGGAGCCGCAGGTCCTCCTCATCTTCCGGGACGTCTGCAACGCCGTCTGTGCCATGCACTCTCAGTCGCCTCCCATCGCACACAGGTGGGTGTCCTCGCCTTGCCTTGTTCCCTACATTGGTCAGCTCGCTCGTGACGGCACTCGCCACTGAGCACGCTAGCTCAGCAGCAGAACTCAGTCCTCGAACAACTTGTGATGGGTCTGCCCAACAATCAAAGGACACCCCCAGCTTGCGGGTAGTTGCTCATGTACAGTGCAACGCTGCAAGCCAGCTGAGTGTCCTTGCTCCACCACTTGATTCTCGTCAGAGCTCACTTGGTGGTGAACTGCTTGTGCTGCAGGGATCTGAAGGCCGAGAATGTGCTGCTCTCTGGTAACAGCACATGGAAGTTATGCGACTTTGGCAGCACGAGTACCACCCACAAGCGCTTTGACAGGGCTGAGGAGATGGGAGCGGAGGAGGACGTGATCAGAAAGCACACGACGCCTGCTTACCGTGCTCCTGAAGTAAGTAGCTCTTGATACCGTGCACAGCTTTAAAGGGTCACCGATGCACAACAGCCCTGCGACGTCTTTGTAAGTAGCCCAAGGCACAGGCCTCGCTTGGCTTTCGAGTCCTTAATTGGCACTTTGCTTGCAGCTGTGGGACCTATATCGTCGAGACTTCATCAATGAGAAGGTGGACATTTGGGTGAGCTGTTGATGCCCTCTTGGCACATTGCTATTGCGTCAGAAGTCAAGTCCTTGGAGCATACCAGTGAGATGTAGCAATGGTAGTCATGTATGCTTGTTCGTCGACATATGGCATTTGAAGATGAGAAGGGAGTGCTTGCCGTATTTATGTAACGAGTTGGCAAGCCATGACAGGTGTGTTTTAGCTAGTGTGGACATGCAATCTCATTCGGCAATCTCTGCAAATTGCAGGCGCTTGGTTGCCTCCTGTACAGGTTGGCCTACTTCAAGTCGTGCTTTGATGGCGAGTCCAAGCTGCAGATTTTGAATGGCAACTATCAGATCCCAGACTCCCCTACTTACAGTCCTTCCTTAGTAGCCCTAATCAAAGACATGCTCAACAGCAGCCCAGACGCTCGCCCCAATATTAAGCAGGTAACTCTCAAAGGTCTTGTCTATAGAACGATCTCAGGAGCTTTACCTGAGGGTCACATAACTGTTGGCAAATCTTATCTGTTGGGAGTGATTGCGATCTAGATTTGACACAGAATCTGGCAAGTCACATCATTATGATTTGCCATGAGCAATCATTCCTTATGTTCAGCTCACATGCCTTGATAGATGATGCTTCATACTCTTCTTATAGCGCCGTGCTCGTTTGGGTTTCTCGACTGCCTCAGGTTTGGCACCGGGCCAACGAGCTACTCCCTTTGGACAAGAGGAGAGCCCATCCCGATTTTGCCACATCCTCAGGTTCACCTTCAGGTGACCCTGCCAACAATGTGCATAGGTCATGGCAGAAGCTAATGAAAGCCTTCAGCATTTTCTGAAATGCAGACCTGGGCAGCTCGTCACTTACTAGCACAACGTTGACAAAAGCAGAACTTACCACTCCATTGCCTTTCTTTGCAGCTTCGGATATTGCGTCCTCAATGCCAACCATGCTGGGTTCCTCGAACCAGAGAGACAATGGTAATGTGGTATCCGCAAGAAGTGGAGGCAAGGGGGCGTTCTGGTCGACACCATATGCACAGAGCCAAGGTGTTGAGGACAATGCTGCCGCTGGACCTCATGCAAATGGCGTCAGTCCAGAAACAGAGCACGAGCGTGTCCGACGAAGCCCCCCTTTACCGGTACTGCCTCAAAGTAGTCAGGCAAACAGGTCCCCGCTCAAAGGCTTGGGTGTGGCTAGTCAGCTGAAGAAGGCAACCGGGAATGTTGTAAGGCGGGCAACGAGAGAGGTAGAAGGCTACAGCATGATGCTGGATGGCAAGGTTGTTGTCGAGGAGAAGAAGGATGATGTACCTCAAAGTGGCAGGAGAGTCAATGGCATCGTCCAAACATCACCGGACAGAAGAGATCAACGACCGCAGTCAAGGTCGCCTGAGCTTGCAAAGGCTGCGCCTAGTGACCATAGGCGTGTGAACTCGCTTGATGTGGTGCCTCAGCAGATTGTTGGGGATGACTTTGTGGCCACCCTGGAAGAGGCAAAGCCCTTCAACATTGCCGACAAGCAGGCGGAGCCGAGCAAGTCTGGCACCAGCTGTCCAGGGAGTGCGCAGCGGCATCCTGCAACAGACCTTGAAGACATCCTGAAGAGAACCCGCGCGGAGCATTCAGAGCTCCTGGTGAAGTGCGAGAGGTTGGAGAGGAAAGTGCAAGCGCAGGAGCAGGAGATCCGGGAGCTCAGACTTGCCTTGGAAGATCGAGGAGGGTTGCTGGACGGCAAGTCGGCTGGGGCGCTCAGCAAGGTGGGTATTCGGTTCCACCAGTCTAAGACTGATTGGCTGATGATTGCTCTTCCTATCTGCTTTGTCGTCCTTCGCCTTCCCTTCTTACTTTGCAAGCTTGTGCGGAGCCTCAGTTACATCCTCCGCTAGTAAGCACTTGGTCCCTTCACTTGGCAATTTACTAAGCTCTGTGCACAGTACCATCAGCGGCAAGCAGAGCTCGCTTCAAGAGCAGAATACTTACGGTCATTGCCTGCCTTCGATTTGTTTGACAGGTCGGATCTTCGGCTGTAAGGATTGTTCCATCCAGCCCAGCAGGTTCTCGCAGACCAACACGGTCGCCACCACTGCCACCTCCAGTCAGGGCTTCTAGCGGGACTCCTCACTCACCGACGTCTCCCAGCTGGCAACCCTTTGGCCAAGACGACCCGGAGGCCCTAACCAGCACCGCTGATCCACAGAGCACGCCCACTTCTGCTTTGGACCCTTTTGCCAGCAGCATCGGCTTTGAGCTGCTCGCCCCTGGAGCGCAGAGTGGCGCCACCCCCGCCTCGCGAGCTCTCAAGGCTGCTGGCGCCAACTCACTGAATTTTGGTGCAAGCCTCACAAGTGCGTTCACTGCCGTTGCGCCGCCACCGAGCAGCGCCGGCGGAGGAGGCGTTGGTAACGCCAGCACCAACTGTGAGAAGGCCAAGAAGGCGCCTCCAAAGACCAGCCAACCAGCGGGGTGGGCAGGCTTCTGATCAGGCGACAGTCAGCTTCCAAGGTCCTCACTGCACATGGCTGCAGATTTAGTGACCTGCCCAGCTTTCTCGCCTTACCGAGAACCCCACCTCACCTATCTATGTATTTACGTTATCCAGTGCCTTGCTAGCTAAACAGGTCAAAGGACCTCTTTCATGCCTGCAAGATGCTCTTAGTCAGATGAAGGATGTTGGGCTCCAAAACTCTGCGAATTTTGCAAAGCAACCATATGGTCACGCACGTTAGCCACACATGGCAGGACTGAACGTCGAGTTCGTCAAAGGGCACCCAGGCACCAAGGCGCCTGCTGCCAGAGAAGTCATGTTACAGGCTTCAGAGTGGAGCTATTCCAATGACAAACGCTCCCGCTTCATCTCTAGTGATTTGACACTGGTCTTTGGTGCACGCAGCACTGTCTAAAGTAGATTTAGGTGAGCCCCCTCGCAGTTCATACTTGGACTGGAGGCGAGCTCTATACAGTGCCATCCTCAAAAGTGCAGTGTGATGGCTAGCACGACAGGGGTGGGGGGAGGTCAAAGTGAGTCTCTAGCAGTTCCTGGAGCTGCGTCAGCGATGCAATCCTGAAGTCAGGCTCTTGCTCTTGATTAGCCTCCTGGCAGGGGGTCGCCCGCCGCTTCGGGTCGGCAGCCTCTGCGGGAAATTGGCACGATGAGTCCAGGTGGCAGGTCAATGCGCCTGCCCGCCGCCCACAGACAATCTGGGCCACAGAGGAGGCGAAGCGTCACTGTACCATCAGATGGCCAGGACAGTACTTGTAAACAAGCCTGTGGCATGCTGTCCATTGTGAGCGTCACCTACTTGCCGGAGCCGGTTTCACAGGCACAGAATTGAGGTTACTGGGCCCAAGAAGTCAGGCAAAATTACGCACATCGTCTTTGACACTGTCACCAATCATGAGGACCTCGGTAGGGAGGACGCTCCAAGCATTGCAGATGTGCAGCAAGGGCGCCGGGTCGGGCTTGTAGGGCAGGAACTCGCGGCTCAGCGCGGGCGCGAAGGGGGCAGCCTGCACTGGTGGGGGCGACAGTGGGCAGCCGGCTGACTTGCATGGACATGGAGCTGGTGCTCTGCATCTGGCAGTTGCCATAAGGACGGGCTGGCAAGACGGTGTCTAGATTGGTGTTGGCAGAGGTGCCGGGGCACATCCATGGGTGCCCACGAGTGGTAGGGGCAGTCACGGTTACCTCAAACCGTGAATGGAAGTAGGCCACGGACTCGCTCACGTTGCGCGTTATGAGGCCCCGTCTGCGCATTGCAGCCCGGCAGGCTACGTCAAGGCGAGCTGGTACGTTGAGTTGTGGTCGAGACAAGCGAGTAGCTGCGGCAGTCGGCACAACGGCAGCATGGGCGCAGGCAACATAGCGACCACAGTGAAGACAAGTTGGTGGGCATTTAGGCGCGGGGCGGGATTGACGCATTTCCGGCAGCGAGACCGCAGGAGCTGACCTCAGACCGCGGCCGTCCAGGAAGCGGCAGATCTCGAGCGCGCCTGCGCGCTAAGGGGGGGTGCGGATACCATTCAGGGTTTATATTTCGGGGTTGAGGGCTGGCAGAAGCCCCTGAGGCGGAGGGCGGAGGGCGGGAGGGCAGCTGTGCGAGCAAGCAACGTTGTGGGCGATGCCCAGAAAGGCCTGCCGTGCCGATCGTCGGCCGCAGGTGCCGCGCACCTGGCATGATGCGCATGTTCTCCTTGGCCTCCATCTCGATGGCCGTGATGGTGCGGTACGCCTGCCGCCGCCGCCGCCAATTCCCAACTGGATTAGATCGGATATCTTCATGTCTTGTTATTCTGACCACACTGTTAGTACCAATCTGCCTCATTGTAAGGTTGACTGGTATCAAAAGAGACGACATAATAGCCTTTCACACTTGGACGCTTCACGCTCTCAGTCGTCGAGTTTAGAAATCAATTTGGCTTCTAAATAATCGCCGCCGCGGGGCCGCAGGCTCAGCGGCTCCCCAGGCGGCGGCGGCGGCGGCGGCGGCGGCGGACCTGCTCCTGGCGGGCGGGCGGCCAGGCCGCAATCTCGGCGAGGAGGTCGTGGGAGGTGGCGCCAACGCGGCGGCGCATGGCGGCGAAGTCGATGACCGGCACCGTCAGCGTGCCGTCCATGTCGAACACCACACCCCGCAGCGCCACCCGCGCCGGCATCGCCGTCGCCGCCGCCGCCGCCGCCGCCGCCGCGGCGGCCGCCCTGGGGGCCAGCTGGGCGGCGGC
>WELB01000001.1:924147-943142 GCA_009602725.1 Spirogloea muscicola | reverse complement strand
AAAAAAAAAAAAAAAAAAAAAAAAAAAAAAAAAAAAAAAAAAAAAAAAAAAAAAAAAAAAAAAAAAAAAAAAAAAAAAAAACCACCGCCGCAGCGGCGACGAGAGCCGGCGCCCTCTGCGCTGCGGCCGCCAGGTCCCGCGGCGGCGCGGCGTCGTCCTCCGCACCGGCGGTCGTAGCGAAGAGCAGCTCCTGGCCCAGGCGCTGCCAAGCGCCGCCGCCGCCACCGCCGTCGCCGCCGCTCGCGGCGGCCAGGAGAGGCCATGGAGTCGCCGCCGACGCCGCTGGCGCCTCGGCCGCCAGGCAGGCCCGGGCTGCCCACACGCTGCCCGAGTACGCGCTGCCAACGCCAACCGGCACGGAGGCCGTCGCGTCGGCGGTCCAGCCAGACGTTACGGAGGGGACCCACAACGGCAATGCCGCCGCAGCCCCCGTTGCCGGGCCGGCGGAGGTGGGCGCCGCCGGTGAGAGCTGCTCGGACTCGGAGCTTGGTGCTGCAAAGCCTGGCGTGCGGGCAGGCCCCCGGGATGCGGCAGAGGCGGCAGCGGTACCTGTGCACGAGGACGACGGCGGTGACATCTCGGAGGACGACGACGAGGAGGATGAGGAGGGCGTGCAGCGCCACCACGGCAGTGATGAAGGCGAGGACCGTTGCAGTGACGGTGGCGCCAGTGGCAATGGGGGCAGGGAGGAGGGTGTTGAGGCCCCGCCAGAGGCCGGGCGCGAGGAGGGTAGCTCCCAGCCGCCGCCGGGCGCCCATGGCTTTCGCACGCACAAACGCGTGAACGATGGCGTCAGGTCTGCGCAGCTGGCCACTGCTGCGCCACTGGCCGGCGTAGGCGCCAGAGGCGAGGTTGGCGGTAGGGGTGCTGACAGTGGGGAGCCATCTCTGAGGTACTCGCCATCCGGGAGCATGCTGAGCTCCGCCGCCGAGGATGACGAGTTTGCAGCCCTTGACCTGCCGCTGGAGGTCGCAGATCTCTTGCCAGGGCGAGGCCACGGCCATCCGCCCGCCGACGCCAGCGAGCTTGGCGGAGTATGGCACGCAGCGGGCCACGGGGGTCGACGGAGATCGATGCTGCCAGCGTCCAATGCAGAGAACGGGAACGAAGCCAGGCTGCCGGCATATGCCATCTCCGTCCTGAACGTGCCGCGCCACATCGATGAAGGCAAGGTTGTGGAGGCGCTCTCATCCTTTGGCCAGGTCGCAATCGTGCGTACATGGTTCAACCAGACCAAGAATCGCGTGGTTGTGGAGTTCAAGGTGGGCCACACGCGCCTCTCTTTACTTGCTTGTGGCACCTGGTAAGTGCGAGCGAGCTGGACTAGCTTTTGTGTGCAGTTGACCCTGTTGACCTGCCGACCTCGATCAAAACTTGAGCTCTTCAAGCAGAGCTGCTGAGCTCTTGAAGTCGAGCTCGTAAAGCCAAGCTCTTAGAGCTGAATACTGCTGCACTTTAAATGTCCTGCAGGACTCGGCCTCCTTTCATCGTGCCATGCGCGCTGGGAAAGTGGTGGTCGGGGGCCTTGAGCTGGAGCTGGCGGTGGACGGCAGCTCGGCGCTGTGCACCATCCGCGTCCGTCGCATCTCTGATCGCACAAGCACTTCGCGGGCACTTACCATTTGCGAGTCTTTTGGGCCCGTGGAGCGTTTCGTGTGGCGGGCTGCCACCATTGCAGACGTCACATTTGCAGATTCAGCCAGCTTCAATACCTGCCTCCTTGGGTGCGGCGCTCCCCTGCACTGTCACTCATTGCAACTCACAGGTTTCCCAAAGTTCGAGTTGGCATTTCAAGTCTAACATCTTCAGATAACTGCCTGGTTTGTCAGTTTTGCTTGTTATGTTCTCCAATGACGTGAAAGGATGCTCTAGCCGTTGCCAGCATGCCTTGATTGCCACCTCAGCACGTGCTGGTCACGCTTGGCAGCAACACGATGCGGCGTACTTTCAAAAGGTCCTAGAGAGGAGGATGGACTGGCAGTGTGATTTTGAGGAGGCCTGACAACGGCACTGCCGTCTTGTAACAGGGTAAACAGAGTGGTGGTGGATGGGAAAAAGTGGCGCGCTGAGCCTGTGCCAAAGGTGACACTGAAAACACAGAAGTGGGTGCAGCAGAGTCCTGAGGGCCGGCTCTGGGTCGGTCGCCAAGTGGCCACCCTGCTCCGCCTCATTGATGCTTCCATGACTGACTTACGCATCTACCACGAGGACCTTCGACCTTTGCTTGACATGCAGAGCAAGAAGAGCGACACCAACCCCAAGGGCGACACATGATAGCGTAGGAGCCCAGTTTTGAAAAGAGTGCTCGAGGATGAGTGAGGCACCTGCCATGAGGAGATGCATGCCAAATCAGTGCCACATGATAGAACACTCCAATGGCAAGGTCAACATTGCAAGTGCAGCGGCTTTCAGCAGCCCCACTGGATGGCATTTTTCCCCTGGAGGACTCCTGGAGATTGTGCCGCACTGTTGAGGACTCACTTGATGTCAGCATGAAGCCCGTTCTGAAGAGATTACTGCTGCATGGCATGCAACATGGCATGCAAAGGAGTCATCATTGCTAGGCACCCAACTTGGAGCAGTCTATTTACTGAAGGCAGTAAACTGATCAGATGTGACACCAATGCAAGGGCAATCGCCCGTCTGCACTGTGATGCCTTTGTATCTGTCTGACGCCCAGGCTCGTGGAAAATCTGAGAATCAGGCAGGCACAAATATGTCCTACTTGCCAGAAGAAGCTAGGTCACCTTCAAGATTGCATACCCGAGATATGGGATGGCACAATGAATAAAGGAAATCCTACGCCACTTATACTAGCTTGAATCTAAGTAAGCAATCAGAAGGTCACGCACAGCACCCCTGTGTGGCATCCTTGCAGCTGCACCGTAAATAGGAGCCATGCCGTCCTTGATAGCTTCGGGGCTTGCTTTCACCTATCGACAAGAAGAGCAATAGTTAGTTGTGTGCTGAAGCTAGACCATACGGCAGAAACTCAAAAGCAGCAACACGATTAGCAACACTACAAGGTCTGACAATGTTTGATATGAGGCTCTGCAAAAAGCTGGATAATCTAGTGCTAGATAAACTCTTGACAGGGACAGATGTGGTACTCTACTTACACTCTTGACGGATGAGGTCAAGTCCTCCAGAAACTCGTCAACAATATCCACATGCTGTAGGGTAACACATATGTGCAGGCTGTACCCACAGAGAAGTACAAAGAGGTCTATGAGTGCTTATCCTCCTCAGAAAGAAGCACTTAACAGTGAGGTTGTTTGTTCTTTGTTGTGTGCAAGCCCCAGCAGGCGCCAACTTCTGCTCTTGAGTAAATGTAATGCGCGAGATAATAAGCAGGGGGCAACAAGGAAGTACCTGCTGGGCCGTTGCAGTGCGTTGAGACTCCAACCCTTTGCGGACATCATGTCGTTGATCATGAAAATGTCCGCATCCATGGATGCAAAAGCAACCACAGTCATGTCTGGTCGGCCCAGCACCTGAAGGCCTTCAATTTTCCCTATCCTGCCAGGTTCAAAGAGGTCACCTTGCTTCTGGTCATTTCAAAAGGCCATTAGCAAGGCTGATGGAGGCTTTGCTGCTAGAGATCAGCTACAAGCTGCTCAGATCAAGTTGTTTCTCTCAACTCCTGCAAACATCAGCATGATGCCTCCAGCCTCTTCTCAATCACAGATGGAAGCTTCTAAGAGCCTGGTGAGTAGCATTAGGGTACCCTTCTGCAATTCTCCGTGAGGCCTCCATGAGTTGTTTCGTGGCTTTCATGTAACCTGCAAGGTGAATATCCGAATGCTGCATGTTATGATATCAAAGCAAGTATCTGCTCTTGAGCATGTTGGTGAAGTAGAAGTAACAATATCCATGGTTGACCAGGTCATCCTTATCTGGCGCCCAGCAATCAGACTAGGCTCAAGAGCTACAAAAGTCAAGAAGGCGGAGGCTGACCGTTTTCACCAATGGCAAGCATGGCAGCCCAAGCTCCGGCAATGAGGCCTCCAGGGCGACTTCCAGCTGCAGATGGTGATACATACAGGCCCCCTGACCACTCTGTGACTGCACATGCTCACAAGAGTCGCATGAGTGCCATGAAGACTAGCAACTTGAACAGGACGCACAAATGTAGTGTATGAAGCAGGTCTTTGTGTACTCACCAGCTACAAATTGGTGCTGATGTTGATCGGTCCACAATATAAAGCATGTCAACAGAGCAAATCATTTCAAAGACCAGTCAGTGGTTGTCAGCGGTTGTCAAAGAGCAGACATTAAGGGAGTCAACGGGGCTGAGTGCAAGATACTCAGTGTCTGCACCATCCAGGGAACATAATTCAACAAGACCAAAAATTGATATCTATCAGTGCATTGCACAACCTGCAGTGCAATTCGAAGTGGTATGCACAAGCCGTGAAATCTCATCAGAGAAGCAGGCAACCAACCCGTCGGAGTTCATGATTTCGGTAGAGCACAGTGGAAGTACCCTTTGGGCCAAGGCCATACTTGTGAACATCTACTGAGATGGAGGTAACGCCTGGCAATGAAAAGTCAAAGGAGCATATTGGGTACCTGTACATTGTGAAACTGCACTTTCCTAAGCTTCAATGACATGAAACAGAGCAGCCATCAGATGATCACAGCCATTGGCTCACTACTCATAAGGGATGGAACAATTTCACACCATTGTGCTCACCCTAATCTCTTCGCAAAGGGTAGCACGTAACCTCCAAGACAACAATCGACATGTAGACATATACCGCGGCTAAGTGCAAGATTGCTCAGCTCCTGGTCAACAAGCACAGTGGATGGAGCAAGGTGAGTGGACATACAGACTACGAGAAGCCATATCATTCAGATGGCACAAACCCTTCTTAAGTCGAAAGGTCGACTTTGATATTTGACTTGAGGACTATCTTGAGGTCAATCCACATAACACGTGCTCTACTACTGTCTTTGAGGACAACAATCCCGCAACTCTCCAATTGTCTGCTACTTGTGCTTCACTCTCCTGCGCAGGTAGTGATTGTTGACTTGTGGTAATAGGCAGACGGAGCTTGCCTCAATGGGGTCAATAACACCATGAGGAAAACCAGGAGCTGAACCAACAAGCTGCAGACAACAATCCTAATGAGCATTGTGCAAGTAAGCCAGGGTGCAAATAACGAAATCATAGAGCTAGCAGACCTTGAATACAAGAAAAGCAATGATGGGACAGTAGCAGTGTACAATGCCATCCTTGATCAGCTCAAATCAGCTGGCTCAGATCAACATCAATACCAAGATTGTGTTCCTGTTGACAAGCCTCCTCATAGCACTGACATCAGCCCTGTAGTCTTTGCCCACTTTTGTTCGTCGTAGCCGAATACCAAAATATTGTGCTGCTTTGTCATAAGCTGAGTGGGCAGATACAGCAACTATCCTGCAGGGGACAACATGTGACAAACAAAAGAGTAGAGTAAGCTCAATGTAGAACAAGTGAGTAACAAGACCCCTGCCAACACTCAAGTGTTCATAGGCACAAACCATTTTCTGCTTGACAAAGTGCAGCTAGCAAGCTCTCTATTTGCTAAAGGCAGGACAATCTCACTAACATTTCTGGGTTTGTGACATTCCGCGTGGCCCGCATAAAATCTCGACTGGACTTCACAGCCATCAGTATGCTCTCTGTACCACCAGATGTCATATTACCACACACTTGCCCCCCAGACTGTGCCCGATTTCCACCTAGAAGGGCTGCGGTCATAGCTACAACTTCAGCTTCGAACTGAGTTATGCTGGGAAACACGTCTGGATGTAGCGGATTGGTGTGTGCAAATCTGCAACCAATAGATAGTCAAGTGAGCTGGTGCTTATCGCAGCATGGAGGTACTGCAAGCAGTGCCTCTTGGCCTACATAATGGACTTCTAGCAAAGTGACCAGCACCTATGGCCGGGGCTATCACAACCTGGCTCTTCTTCTGATGACCTTGCTAGGAGTTGCTGCAGTACCACAATGAGCTACTCTTGCTTTACCTCAACTGCTCCAGTATGCAGCCAGAGAAATACTAGGAGAAAAGCAGGCCACTTCTATGTACATAACTCTGCTTCAGGAGAATCACAAACCTGCTGTAGGCAGCTAGTATGATTGAGACGTGCCGTTCATAGGTCTCTCCTCCCATGTACCTACAGCATGCCGGTGACACAGAGGGCATGAGCGAGTGAATTACAACACAGGCCTCAATCACATAGGAGTTCACGATAACATACTGATCATCTTTGCTCCATTGTCCCGATTGTAGCAAATTTGTTCCAAGTTCTCCAAGGAGACCGTCCTGCAGCTGATGTAGTCACTGATGCCTGCTACTTGGCTCATCTGATGCCTGACATACCCAGATAAAGTGCAGCTCTGAGTACGTGCAGCAAGCTGCAGGGTAAAGGACAAATCTGATCAAAAAGACTTTAGGGCAGCTTACACTGTTCCAGAGCATTTGCCTTTCCAGGGCTTATCCATTCGTTCCGCTTCCTCAAGCTTATTCAAGACGGCTAGCCCAAGACCTTCCTTCGGCAATCGTGTCAGATATTCCTTCTTCTTGCTCATTGACTTGACCTGCAGCTTGTCAATCATCTGTCGGACAAACACAATCATGTTCAGAAAGCAGATGCTGTTCGTACGAAGAGCATCGCAAGAGTAATCCTGATCAAGTTGCAACAGGTCGAAGTAATTGGGGCTGGCTGCATGGCAAGGAAGGAGTTCTGTTGACTTGCAAGTCACCTGATTTTGCTGCTTGTGTATGTAAGCATTCACGCCTGGTAATTTCCTGCCAAAACAACACATGTAGGACGTTAGGACACCCCAACCTGCCTTTACAATAGAAGCAGACTCAACTGCCACAAGCGTCATACACCCATCAAAGTTGGAGTGACTAGGTAGTTCTTCTACTTTAGTATCAAGCAAGCTGGTCAGACGTCAACGCCTTTGTCTGCGCCAACGAACCGTGCCAAGTAGAAGAGGAACGTGTAGCAGGCAGTAGTCACACCTGGGGAGGTACAGGAATGCAGTGACCAAGTCACAATGGCAATCAAGATCCTGTTGGCTGCTTACTCACCTCAAAGACAAGCTTCAGAACGAGCTATAAGTGGTGTAGTGATGGTAACCCTACTTGAAGTGGAGATGCGTATCTAGGGCATGATCATACCCTGATCCTGAATGAAGACTGTGATGACGTTGAGGAGTTGAACACATTGAGAGACGAGAGCTGCAATAAATAACGAGATGAGAATGACAATTATTGGTTCGTGTTGTGCAAGTTGTGAATTCGCTGCATGTCTCAATGCTGCGAGTCGAGGTGGCTGCAGATATAGCACAGCGCCAACTCCTACAGCACCCAAGCCTGCAGTGGGACAGGGTCAAGTGGTCACCACCTCTTGGTAATTTGCAACTTGCACATCATTGTTGACGATGTCGATGAAGCCAAAATTACGACGTGAAGAGTACTTGCAAGAATGTCCAACGACCACTTGCCTGCCAGGACGGCCGAGACCATCGTGCTAACACCAGGCGAAGCGTCGTAGCGTGTCGAATTGAACAACGTAGAGTGGAAGTCAAGAGGGCCGAACGAGGCCTAGGAGGACGGGCTGGCGGTAGTGCTCGCTGCAACGTCGCCAGAATCAAGCGACGATGCCTTGACGGAGGTCGAGCTGCACACGACGGCCCGGCTGGCGGTGCAAAGCCGGAATCGCAGCCCGGAGCGTTGTAAAGAGCGCCGAAAGTGCAGCGCAGGCTGGGGCGGACGTGGGAGGAGGCCGGGGAGGGGGCCAGGCGCAGGCGCTCGGGGCGGCCGGCGGCGCGTCAGGGCCTGCCTCNCGCCGCGGCGGCGGCGACGGCGGCGGCGGCGGCGGCGGCGGCGGGGGCGGCGTCAGCGGAAGCCTTCAAGCCGGGGACTGCCGGTGGAGGGTGACTTGAGGCATCCAATCGGTGTTAAGAGAAATGTGTTAAGAATAGTGGCCAAAGTGGCCAAGTACACACACGCAGGCAAGCACATCCTGATGAGGTACCTTACCCACTGCCAGTTTGTGGGGGGTCGTCGACTTGCTCCTCACGCAAGCAAGCGCCACGCGCCGCGGCAAGGCCGCGCACGCCCGCGTTAGCGACGGCACCTGAGCCCTCAGCGACCTGTCCGCTGCCCCGGCCAGTGGAACAGTACTTGCGGCTCGCTATGGCCAATGACAGCAATCGCCTTCGACTGGAAGAAACTTTTCATCTGCGCTTTTCGGAAGCTTCACAGCCCCCTTTGCACACACCCTCCTCCACAACATTGCCAATCTAGGCTACACACGACGTGCAGATGTGTTCCCGGCTGAGATGTGCTTGCCAGCTGCATATCGGTCTTTCTTGCGACGACGAGTTTCGGCCTGTTTGCAGCGTGCCCAGGCTAATGCCTTGCACCAGAAAGCTGGGCGTGCTCTAGTTGGTGGCAGAAGGGCTTCTTATCTGACATCTAGTATTCAGGCATCGATTAGCGACCTTTATGTTTTGACCCGCGGTTACTGAGCGGGTCATTCTGCTGTAGGTTATGTAGGTCTTAGATGTGCTTGCCTTTGTACTTGGCCATTTGGCCTTCGTTTGTTTCTAATACATGAAAACCCTTTGCAGAGCCCTCGCTGCTGCCTCTGGCTCTGGCCAGGGGACCCACTTCCAGGAGCCTAGCATCTCTGATCTGCGGCTGCTTAGCAGGGGATACTGAGTAATCCGTAGCTGCTTTGATTTCTTTTTGTGCTTGTTTTTCTTAGCGCTTCTCGTACTTTGTTCATTCTTTTTGTTGGGCTGGTTTTTTCAGCCCCTATCCTCAATGGACGAGCACTTTCTTTGCTCTAAGAAATTGCTCGCCACCAGAGGGTATGCGCTGGGAAAGGCAGCCCAAAGAAAATGGACAAGATCTAAAGATCCTAGCTGCCAGAGGCGGCAGCTAGAGAAGGGCTCGCCCATTGAGGATAGGGGCTGGAACAAGCCAGCCCAAAAAAAGAATGAACAAAGGACGAGAAGGGGCCAGGGGAAGCACTAACAAAAACAAGCTCAAAAAAATACTAAGCAGCTTCGAAGCACTCAGTAACCCCTGCTAAGCAGCCTCAGGTCAGAGCTAGAGCTCTCACAACCAGCTCTCACGAGACGCCATCGCCCACCGCTTCCATTGGGAGCCTGTGGACTTTCATGCAGCCGGGTCGCTAGCGCAGGTGTACCGCATGCGCTTGGCCGTCTCGCTGCAGAGGTCCATGGCCCCCGCGCTGCACCTGCGTGCCGGACGAGCCCTCGCTGCTGCCTCTGGCCCTGGCCGGGGAACCCGCTTCCAGGAGCCAAGTTTCTGTGACTTGAGGCTGCTTAGCAGGGGTTACTGAGAGTTCCGTAGCTGCTTAGTTACTTTCTGTGCTTGTCCTTCTTAGTGCTTCCCCTGGCCCCTTCCTGCACTTTGTTCATTTTTTTTTGCTGGCCTTTTCCAGCCCCTATCCTCTATGGGCGAGCCCTTCTTCAAGAGCACGGCCAGCTCGCTGATGCAAGGCGTGGGCCAAGGACCACTGGTGGGTAGACAGGCGCATCTGAAAACTTGCGCTAGCGAGCCAGCGGCGTCGAAGTCAGCCTGCTCGGCCCGCCAGTGGGATACAGCGTGGCGCGCAAGCCGGGTCAAAGGGTCCAGCCATTTAAACCCGAAAGCCCCGTGCTTATCAATGGCCAGTGGAGCGAATTTGTCCCCTTCCGGATGGTCCGCATATTTGGCCTCTTTTGCCGCAATTGACACTTTCGGCGGCACGGGTCCTCGCTTCCTTACCCTACTTCAGAATATTGCAAGTCTGGGATATGCTCGACGTGAGGATATGCTTCCAGCTCACATGGGCATGCCGGCAGCCTACTTGTCATTCTTGCGACGTCGAGTGTCAGCTTGTCTGCAGCGAGCTCAGGCTCATGCGTTGCATCAGAAAGCTGGTCGAGCCTTAGCTGGTAGCACAAGAGCTTGTTAATTGCCGTCCGGTATTCGGGCATCAGTTAACAACCTCTATGTGCTGACTCGTGGTTACTGAGCGGGTCAGCTAGGCAGCAGGTGATGCACATTTGTCTATGTGCTTGCCTTTGTACTTGGTCACACAGGCCCTCCATCTCACAGCACACACTGCATTCCCTCTTTTGCCACGAGCGGCATCTGCTGCTGCATGCCCAGCCTTTTTGAAGCTGAGAGCCCCGGATCGGAGCGGTCAATCACGTTTGTGATGACCACGTCGGCAGCGATGCGCTGGCACCCGTCCGGGGTGGTGGCCATTAGGTCGACTCTCCGCATATGCAGTCCGTCAGCCCTCTGCTGGATGGGCATATTGGCCATAGCTATATACCAATCTTACTCCCGTACACCATGCGGCTTGCGGCTGCTCTCTTTCGAGTGAGATGTACTGGGTTTCCTCGTCCCATCTATGGCAATCCATCTATGGCAATCCCTCAATTGAACAACATCATTTTTGGTTATACATCTTCTTTGATTCTTCTTGCAAGACTAGCGTAGTCCAACTAAGGATTGCACTACTGAAGATAAATAAGAATGTGCTAACAAATGTTGTGAGCCCCTTCACAAACTGTCTGAACTCTTGGCAAGAGCACTGTTCCTTACTACACACCGTCACCAAGATCAACACAGTGAGCAACTAGAAGCTCTCCATTGGCTTACTGTGAGGTTGCTGGTAGCCGTTTACTGCTTTAGCCGTTTACTGCTTATGCCTGTGCATTCCCACCAATTTGAGGCCAAAGCCGTATAGCTGGCCTTGGTGAATCAGGATCTTTGCTGCTGCTTTCGTCATTGGCTACAATTTCCTCCATAATCAGGGGCTATTGAGTCTCTTAGAAAACCCTGCAACTCACTTTGCAGTGAAGATCACACACCCCTGGCACCTTCACCCGTACTGTAGAGTAGCCAATGTTGTCAATGTTCAAGCGACTGCTGCTCCGTGCCAAAATATTCTTCTTCTACGCACTTTGCCAGCCCTCACTAGCTCTTCAACTTCAGGATCCGCTCCTCCCTGATGGGACTGGCACCCCGGAGGCTAGCAAGAGCTGTTACCAAAAAGGCAGCTAAAGTGTATCAAGCATGAGGTGCTGTAGACTGATGTCATGATATACCTTGCCAAAACAGCCGCCAGGCTTCATCTTCATAAGGAGGACTGGGCGAGCTTACAAGTACATTCTAGGCAGGCTCAGGCCCAAGATATATTGGCACAATCAGTATTTAGTTTCAACAAGACAGTGACTCTGAGATCCCATTGCTATGACAAATAGGACTCTTGGAGAAGCTATAGGCGCATTGATTGCTTGTGTACAACATGGTGCTGGAGGCCAAAGCAAAATTAAGGCGACCCAGCATGGTCAAAGGGGCTTGACACAGTCGGTCATTTTGTGCCAAGGCCAGGACCGCGCGCATACTCTCTCATCGTGCAGGCTTCCCCACCCCACGCGCAGATACTACGCTGCCGTCAAAGCTAGTCGATGCAGTCACGCAATGATGAGCACGCGCCACAAGCTGAGCTGCAGCTTCTGGGAGCAGCTTCACGCCAAAGACAGGGCAAAAGTTGCCAGTTCTGGCAATCCATTGTAGCTGTCAAGAATCAAAAGAATCAAAAGTGCAGCCTGACTGCCAGACGAGAGTGCAGCAGCATACAATGTCAGCCCGCGTTTAGTACTCATTGTAATGAATGCCACCGACACGCCACACGACGTACACCGTGCCGAGCATGAGCACCACGCTGGCCACGAATGTGAGGGCAAGCACGGCCTGTCCTGCGTTGATGCTGAACTTCCAGGGGCTGGCGTCTTCCGACGAGCGCCGCCGGTCATCGAGCAGGTCCGCTGGCACCAGCGGCTCGTTGAACTTGGTGCGGCGGCCGCCGCGCTCGCTCTCCTTGAAGGCGTCCAGCACCTTGCGGCCGGAGAAGGACGGCGCAGGGCGCACGGACGACGAGGCCGGCGCAGCGGGCAAGCTGGGAGGGGTGGGGGGCGCCGGCCGCGGCGGCGTCGGCTCCGCGGAGCTGCTGGGAGCCCCCGCGTCCCGGCCGCCCTCGCCGGCAGCCATGGCCCTCGCCGCGGCGGCGGCAAAGACTCTTGCAGGCCGCTGCGAAGCCGTCATTCGGCGGCCGCCATTGGCAGCCGACGCTGCAGAGCCCGGCGCGGCAGCCGAGGCGGCGCGCCACCTGCTGGCTGCGGACGTAGCGCCGAAGGAGACCGGGGCGGTCACCGCGGCGGCGGTTGCGACGGCCATGTCGGCGGCGGAGCCCAGGAAGGATACGAAGGATAGGAGAGTGTCCACAGACGGAGCCCTAGAGTTTAGGGCTTAGGGTTAGGGCCTCCACCTCTGCCACTCCCCCCGCAACCCGGCGGCGGCGGCGGCGGCGGCGGCGGCGGCGGCTCGAGGACGACTCGAGGCCAGCTCGCGCCGCGGTGCGGGCGCTTTCTGGGGACGTCTGGAGCGGCGGAGGAGCGACCGCGAGGCGGCCGCGCACGCCTCGCGGTCGCCATGTCGGGCCTGAAGCCCGTGGCGGAGGAGGAGGACGCCAGCCAGCTGAAGCTGGGCGACGGTGAGCCCCCCACCTTGCCTCCGCCCCGCCGGCGCCGCTTGCTGCTGCAGCATTCCGTGTGCACCTCGTTGGCAAACGCCAGTGCCCGACCTGCTGCAGCATGTGCCATATGCCAGTCATCAAGGCCCTCAGATTTACATCGATTGGGGTTGGCAGTTCACTGGTGAGAGTTGACGACAAGTATTCAAGGCCAAAGGGCGCATCTTCTGCTGGTTGGCACGGCCCCGGCAGAGCGCCGGCCTTACCGTTGTTGTGCCTGGCAGACTTCAGCCGGGCGGCCTGCCTGATGAACGCCGAGGTGGCCGGCATCCTGGAGGCCAAGCGCGAGGAGTACGAGACGCTCGGCCTCGCGCCCTCGCCGTGAGCTCCTCTGCCCCGACTCCGCCCTCCCGGTCAGTGCTACTATCCTCTGTGAGCGCGCATTGATGACGCGTCACCTTCGTCTCCCTCTGGCAGGCAGCCTCGTCTGTCCATTGCGCATGCTTCTCTATCATCGTTGTACTGCAGGATGCCGCTGACATTGCTCACAACCTCGCCATGGCCGCTGCAGTGTCTTCCAGAAGTTCCTCGATTACGTCATCCGCTTCCGGCATCACATCACACCAGAAGTGGCCGGCCGAGTACGCGAGTGAGTGATGTTGCCAGCATGCTCTTGTAGCACCCAGCGCATCAAACTTAGACTGCTCTGTGCACCTTCTGGAAAACACTATAAGACCATCCTAATTCACTAAAGGTTTAGGGAGTCTTAGTGTTTCTTAAAATATGCAAATGGACATATAACCCGGGTCTTATGCTCACTGCCTGCTGGTTCTTTTGTTCCACTCTAAGTGGGCTGCTAAGAAGAGAGCAGGCTCTAACCCGGACACTTCCGACTGCTTGTCAGAGTTCTACGCCGAAACGAGCTTGCTGACTTTGAGGCAAGTGCATGTCAACGGCCTTGGTGATGATATGCTTCGAGTAGCTATCATAATGCTGAAGCTTGCTCAGTAGTTCGGCCTGTCTGTTTGTCAGATTTGGCAAAGAGCTGCAGCTAGTCCCTCAAGATCTACATGCTCTGACAGGCAGTACGTTGACTCTTCATAGTCACATGGCACTCTGTGCTGATCTTGCCTGACAGCGTCAATGTTGGGTTGCTGGTGGCACCAGGCATGTGTGATTGGAAACCATCTTCCTGACACGGTGGAAGAGGCCAGGAACCTGGTGCCATCTTTGCTGGTAAGCTCTGCTCACAGAGGGCAGGAATCATTAGCTCCTCGCCTGTGATTTCAGAAGCTTGTTTGTCAAATAGAGATGATCGTACTCTAGTAGCTGACATCTACTTCTTGAGTAGACTGGTTGATATAGGCTCTGTATCTCGTTCATGCAGAAGGAGGACAGACCTAGTCCTTTAGATGAAGAGAAGGCTCTGCGGATGCTTGATGAGCTGAAGACTGTGCAATCACTTGCACAGTGACACTGGGACCACCCAGACGGCACTGGACCTCAGCAGCTACCAGATTCGGTTTGAAGTCCAAGTTAGCAAGTTGAAGTGCACCTTGTGTTTTTTGTCTGGTGCACCTGTCTATCCAGTTGCAGATGACTGCCTCCTTTGTATGATTGCCCCCATTCATTGCATTTTAGATCCTTGCAAAAATATGTGAAACAAGCATACTGCGCAACAAAGCCACGTGGCTGGCGTAGGTTCTCATTCAGTGTCCGGCTTTTGGCTCCGTGACACAATGTCTCTATGCCACAGTAGCACACAATGCCGAGAAGCGGGCAGTCAACTATATGCAGGAACATACACAACAGCCCTCTCATGAAAGCACAACGACGTCCCTGCTTGCACAACTGTCTCTGCCAAGGTGACTAGGTCTGCTGGGTGGGGTTGTCAAGTCAATCGGTTCAGGGGTTCTAGTCAGGAGCTGAGCAACAGGCCTGACTGTTTCTGAGAGAAGCTGCATCCCTCTTGCTGCTGTGAACATCGGACTTTTCTGGGTCCCTTGATTGGAGCCTCCTTTTGCAGCTACACATGCCTCATGTTTACCTGATCTCTCCTCGGCAGAACCTCCATGCAGCAACTTTCTTCCGCAACTGCAAGATTGGTGGAACGTGATGGCATCAGATTCCGACCACCAGCCAGGCGGAATTTGGCAGGACTGACAAGAGGGTGAGAGGGCAAGTGGCATAGTGAGAATGTAAAAACAAAGGCAGGAAGTATAAGCAAGATGCTTTGCAGATGCGGTCACGCTGCAGGTATTGAGACATGCTGAGTGGACCAATGACTTTGACGGGTCGACAGCTGCTATCACCAGCTGTGGGAGAGGCTGCTCTGGCCGTCCTCCAGCGCCAACGAGGAGAAAAGGTCCTCAAGCTCCTGACTTGCAGCAGGTACAGGGGCCTTCTTCCTTCGAAGGCTCGACTTACTTACATTGGCCTTCTGTTTGCGCAGCGCATGGAACTCCTCCACTTTGTGCGGCGCCGCCCTGGAGGCCAGAGGCCCAGCTTCCTCACCCGCATTATTGTGTGCTAGAAATCCACATTGCAGTACAAGCCGAAGTGGGGTCTGGGGTCTAGGCTTCGTGGTGGTGTAGGGCTAACATGGTCATAATAGCATGGTAGCAGTCCGTGGCTGGCTGCCAGTCAAGGCTCTCTGGCAGTCTTTGAGTGACACTCAGCAACTTGGCCAACCTCATGGCAGCCTCAGAGCGGATGACCCTGTTTGCCAGCTGTGGGCTGCCTGCCCAGGCCACCTCAAAGTGCGGCTCTAATCGCACTACCCTCGCCTTGATGACAGCTAGGATTGTGTACTGCAGCGCCGGTTGGCGTAAGCCCTACGCACAACACAGCCAATATTATAATATGTCAACTTTGACAATGTGGTGTGCTGCATTGCATCAGCAAAGCTCCACCAAGGCCAATGCACACTGCAACTTCTGTACAGAAGGGTGCCAGGGATTCATTCCCTGCTACAGAGCATCGCATACAGGTGTAAAGTAAGCAATGGGACTCTGCAACTCTGACAATACCTTCTCTGGTGCAATAGCAGCTCGACACAAGTCCCTCTCTGCAATCTTTGTCAACAGGTAATTTCCTGAATGAGACACAAAGCCAGAAAGTGCCATCTTGTTACTGCGTGTTCACGTACTATGAGCCCCTCGATTGCACTGTCAGGCAGACAACCTGAGCTTGGTGAAGTCATGGAAGCAAACCCGTGACTTCTGGCGGCCACTCCATGTGCATCTCACAGAAGCGCGTGATGGCCGCCAGGTCGGGCGACGAGCCTGGCTCCTCAGCATACCTCCTGTGTGCACAAGGCTTTAGAGTCCAAACTCCCATCATTCCTTCTTGGGCATTGCTAGTAGTCATTGCGCAATCTGCAAGTCGTCTTGCTAGCTCCACGTTGCTACTTCTTCGACCTGTACGCTCATGGCATATAGGTCAAACACATTGCACGGCATTGAGCTTGCTTGAGAAACTTTATGTTGACCTGGCCCATCATTGCAAAGCCTCATGATTTTGGACCAAGACCTTATCCAGAATGACTGCTCCTCAGAAGATCTCAAGGCCGGCCCTCGATGTATATGTTCGTAGAAACGGTGGCTCACCTAAGTAAGCTCGAGCCAGCAGCAAGGCAATTTGGCTCCAAGAAGGCATCAATGGCCAGCGCACTCAAAATTGCCTCGTTTGCTGCGCTGCCACAGGCCCTGGGCATGTCAAGTTACCGTATCACAACCAATTGTGACTACTCGGTTCTCGGCATTGCAAAAACAAGCAAAAGTCCCTGAATGCACTAATGGAGGTAGCTTGGAGCAAGTTGTAAGGACAGCCAGAGGCCTCGCTCACCCACGGTATCGCTCGAATGGCCATGGACGTTGAGAGGGCCGAGCGATGTATCAAGGATTGGCGGCTTCGTCTTGTCCTTCGCCATTGCCGCAATGGCCGCTACACCATGCGCCCGTATGCATGGCAACACTGCCTTGCAGCCAATGTGCTGCACGATCTTCATCGCTTTCTCCTGTGTCAATTACACAGCATATCAGTGGCTTGACGCTATCTTGACTCCTTGGCCACAACACAACCTCCACAGTACACAGAACTAGATAGGGTGAAGTGCGGCTCCTGCAACACAAGGCAGAGTGGAATGGGATATGGAAGGCAAGCTTAAGGCAATCACAGAGGCTTGGCATAGGCCCTTGCAGTCTCCACAAGGCAGGGCTGCCCTTACCGGCCCGACGCCCTGGACGCCTTTGTGGTAGTCGCAGCCCAGGAGGAGCCCGAGCGCAATCTGAAATGGGTGAGCACTGAGGTTCCAAGATCAGGGAGTCTGACTGTGAGAGCGCCAACAAGGGGCTACTGTCGATCGAGGCCTAACAAATGTCTGGTGGCAGCACCGAAGTCTGTCAGCTCTTGCTGAAGGAGAAAGGCTTGAGCACCAGCAGGAGCTAGCCAGGGCTTCCGCAAGCTCACCAGCGCTTCGCGGCCCAGCCCGAGATGCTTCCGGACATCAGCCATGGCATAGGCGTCCACGCAGTTGTCTGCCACCGACCGCGAGGGCCCCCGCATGGCTGACCGTCAGAGACATGGGGACTGTGCACCAAAGACTGTTACGTGCTAAACCTTGGCCGAGCAATGCGGCAATGGCAAGTTGCTGTCTAGCAGCAAGGTGGACTTGACTTACAAGAGCGGGATGAGATGATCAATGCAGGCTTCAACAACAGGGCAAGGCAGCTTCTTAGCCGTAAAGCTTTGCATATTGTGAGTCTGAAGGAACAGTAACCTGACAGGCTGATGTTGCGGTACACAACGGTTGCACCAAAGAGGAACGCGTCCGAGTCGCCTGTGCAACACGCATCCTGCAACACGCATCCGACTTGCAGCAACCTGACGCAGCCTTCCAATGCTTTCCAATGCTGAGCAGTGGTGACAACGGACTTGGCAGGTTGCTCATTGGAGGAGGATAAGTGAATGAATGGCTCACGCAGATGCCAGACAGGATGAGCGCTGCGCATTGCGCCTCTCCTTCCTCCGGGCTGCGCAGGAGTTGAGGCGAGTCAGGTTGCCATTCTGGAATTTTGCGACTGGTATCATATGGAAGATGCAGCGAGCCTGCCCAGCTGCTCATGACTGCGGCGCAACCTGCTGCACATCATTCTGCAAAGAAGATGCATGCACGATAATGATGCATGCATGACGGCGGGCCAGCGGGCGCGGCAATGTCATGGCCTATCTGGGCGACCTGGTGATTGTAGGAATGCCAAGAGCTGCAGCTAGGGCCTTGGCCTCCTCCACCATGCGGCCGAAGTCGGAGCCCGCCCGCCGCTTGTGCTGGGTGCGGCTACCGCTGGCCGCCTGGGTGTGGAGCGGCCTTCCAGGGGCCCTGCCACCGCGGCCGCGGGATGCGTTTGCAGCGCCGAGCTTCTGCCGCAGCTGGTACTCGGGCTGCTTGATGGCTGGCACGTCGCCGTCTGCTTCCAAGCGCCGCTCAACAAGTGCTATCAGTGCAACTTGGTCAAATACCAGCAACACTGATGGAGCTGCTGCGGCCACGCCGTCGAACTGATAAGTCAGAAAGATTTAAGCCTTCAATATCCAGAAACTTTAGCTAATACCTATTCTTGGATGAATTTTGCAGGTGTATATCTCAGTTTAGGTGCACGTGCCTGCGACGAGGATGACACGGCAGTTGAGGCCGATGAGCGCACGCAGGCGGTGGAAGAGCCCCCGCAGGTGCGGCTTGCCATGGCTGCCAGCGTTGCCGACAGCGCTGCCGAGCTGCAGAAGCCAGTAGGAGAGGTCGATGCACAGCGCCTGGTTCCTGCACCGTCACCATTGCCGTTGCAGGCGTGTCGGGCATCACGGCCCTGCGTGCATGCAGGCCTGCATGATGCGCGGTTGCACCAGATCTTCATGATTGTCAGGCTCTGCCATGCAGGGCCGGAACTGGCCGAGCTCTTGGGGAGGATGTGAGGGCCCTCACGCAATGGCACTGAGCGGCAGCCGCCGTCGCACGGGCTCCAGGACCTGCCAGAGACTGTGCACGCCCATGTGGCTTTGGCACGCGCCGTGCTTGTTACGGAAGAGGTCGCCCTCCCGCAGGGGTGCGTCAGTGCAGCTGCTCCATATGTGGGCCTTGGCAAAAGAGAGTGTGACAATTGTGGAGAGACCTCCTTCGTGCTTGCTCTGTGGTGTCTTCGCCAGCAGGGACAGGCTTAAGAGTGGACAGAGGTCCAAAGGGACAGGGACGAGGAGAGCGCGACTATCGGTGGGCGGTGGATAGCGGGGGGAGAAAGGCGAGGGAGCGAGAGAGGGGGACGGAGGAGGGGAGAGAGAGAGAGAGGGGGGGGGGGAGAGAGAGAGAGAGAGAGAGAGAGAGAGAGAGAGAGAGAGAGAGAGAGAGAGAGAGAGAGAGAGAGAGAGAGAGAGAGAGA
>WELB01000001.1:899569-923676 GCA_009602725.1 Spirogloea muscicola | reverse complement strand
GGGCGAGGCGGGCCGCGGCAGCGGCGGCGGCGCCGCAGCCGGCGCGCCGGACGGCGGTCGCTACGGCGAGCTCAAAGGTCCGGCGATCGCGGCGGCGTCGCCAAATGGGACGCCACTCGCTTTGACGGCTGCTCACTCTGACGGCCGCTCGAGCTCATTCCCGGAGGTTGTGACTGAGATAGATCTTAGGTTGCAAAGAATGTGGCTGCTCATAGTATTCTTCTCGCGGCGTGCGCCGTGCAGACGTGGTGTCCTTCTCGTCGCAGACCATCGCGGCGTACCGCGCGGCGGAGTCGGAGCGCCCCGACGCGCTCTTCCGCGACCCGCTGGCCGCGCCGCTCGCCGGCCCCGTCGCGCTGGCCCGGCAGCGCGCACGCGGTGGGCCTCCTGGCCCATGCTG
This sequence comes from Spirogloea muscicola, assembly GCA_009602725.1. Lineage (NCBI taxonomy): Eukaryota > Viridiplantae > Streptophyta > Zygnematophyceae > Spirogloeales > Spirogloeaceae > Spirogloea > Spirogloea muscicola. The sequence goes on along the minus strand of WELB01000001.1, from coordinate 923,276 downwards.
CCGGCCAAGCCAGAATGCAACATCCACATGAGGTGTCAAGTGCATAGCCAAGAAGACACTGGTAGCTATTTGGAAAGAAACTTCGAAAAGAACCTATTCTCCATCAAGACTTTGATTTTCTTGGAGTGGGATGATCATTAAGATGATTGTTTACTGTAGATAGATCAGGTGGTTTAAGGATAGATCGTCATCCTGCCGCATGCCGCCGTGCTCGCCAGGCTGAGACGTCGAATCGCTTGCTGGCTCGGGAGCATCTGAATGCCAGGCTATTCGCTTGTGATGCCTCGTAATTGAAGCGATCTATTCGGGCGCTGCATTGGTTGCAGCTGCAGCTGGATATGATCCGGCACGATTTGCGCTGCGGACAAAGTGGATTGACGACGCTCTCCTCCAGGCCCTGCAGGCCTTCGAAGGCCTCTGCCGCCAGGTTGACGACGTGCAGGCTCCACGCCGTTCCCAGGTCGTCATCTTAGGGTGCGGCATGGACGCTCGACCTTGGCGGCTTCCCAGCATCCTGGCGGGGGACAAGTGAGTGACACAAGGACGGTTCTAACCGTTCTCAGCCAATCAAATGGTAGTATGAAAACCACAACGCGGATCCTTGATCTGCACCTACCTGTGAATGTGTTGCCTAACCCAGAACCCATAGTCTGGGAGCTACTACTTTGTCAAGGTGTATGTGTGTCGTTTAATGCAAGCTATGTGGCCGCTGCAGCCCTAAGCCGCCAGCCAACGTACTCTTCATGGTGGACAAGCCGAATGTTCTCAAGGAAAAAGCCAGGATTCTTTCGCAGCTTCAGGAGAGTGGCATGCTTCTTCCTGTCACTCTTGCAGAGGAGAGGATTGCTGTCGCTGTCAGTGTCGGCACGGACAGGTGGCAGAGTAAGTTGCGGGAGCGGGGTTTTGACAGCAGCGCCTGGACTACATGGGTGCTTGAGGGCCTCCTGATGTGAGAATGTCATCTGCCTGCCACTGTGCTGTACCACGAAGTACTTGTCTTGTGCCTACTTAAGCTTTGATCTTCCCGTCTTGTCGTCGGACTCTGCATGTTCTGGACAGACGAGTGGACTGTGGCAGGATGTGACTGGATGTGTCCTCGATGTTCAATGTGTTCTGACACGTTGTCCCCAGACCCAACACAACCAAGCTTTTATCACGCGTTGTCGTGCTTCCAGGTACCTCCAGCCTGAATCGGTGAGCAAGCTTATCAGCGGCATCAGCAGCATGTCTACTTCGACTTCCCGGCTCATAGCCACTGGGGTGTGCCTGTCTTTTCTCGCTCCTTACTCCTCATTCATTGACGTGTCTTGCGCTTTCTTTGCCCTCTCTTTTAGAGTATCGTTTTTACCTTGCTCCGTATCTTACCTTGCTCCATATCCTTAATCCGAATAAAATGTGCTGCAGTAAGGTGCAGCTCACACTGGACTCGCAATATCTTGACGGAGCATGCCCTCAATGCGTCACTAATCTAGTTTGGTGTAGGTGCTCCTTGTGGCCAGCTCGCCCCTGCTGTGGCAGCATAACACAATATGGCCCCTTTCATCAGAGTTCCTGTCAGATCGTGGTACGAGTGACTTTCATTGATTCTTCAGACATCTTAACCATAGCCAATGTGCACATTGCTAGATATCGGCAGCGGTTCTTAAAAGGAGCAGTGAAAGCGAGTCGGAACTGGTGAGATCGTGGAAATGGGGCTGCGACGATCCTGAGGGCTACTTCAGGGAGTACAATTGGAAGCTTGAGAAGATCTCCTCTGTGAAGTGCCCTTGACCCGGCTTGCTTGATCTCTTTGACTGATTGATTGTTCCTACGAGTATCAAGGACTAAGCCTGCTGCTTCTCCTTCACCTGAAGCAGCTTTTGCCCAGAGTAGCTTCATGATATTTCTTGAGTCTTACATTTGAATGCCCAGTTATATCAGATCTGTCTGAAGGATGTTAGAACATTACACATCTATTGTTCTTGAGTAAGGGAGACGAAGTCGACAGGTTGACATGTATAATCAACATGGTTGCAGTCCTAAGCTTGCACTTGAGGATCACGACTGATGCAACATTCGCAAGCAGCTGCCATGAGTCTTGGTGATGGTCATTGACAGCTGCAGGTTGTGCTTGGCAGCCGCGCGAGGCCTCTGAGATGTACGGGCGGGAGCTGGGCCCAGGTGCCCCTGTTTCAACTACGTCAGGCGACCCGCCATGCGAGCCTCGCCGAGTTTGGTATATTGATTGCAGCAAGGTCTGAGAATGCATCACACAAGCTTGCATGGTGGGTGTTTCTCATGGAGAACGAGTGGTTGTTACGGCGGATCCTTTTGACCTGGTCCTGAGCTAACTCAGTACAGAGTATGCAGTAGATGCATAGCACTTCTTCTTGGTGCTCTTATGAGTGTGCTGAAATGCGATAATCAGTCTTGGACTGAAGCGAGTGTAGCCACTTTAGTTGGCATACAGATCCAACTGAGTTGTTATAGGGACTCATTGAGACAGACAGATATTTATCTTAATCAATCTTCTGTCGTGACTATCTTATTGCCTCAGCAGCCCCTGCATTCCTATGATGCCAAACTCCAATTGTTTTGCTGATAACTACTTAAAAACGCATGCCTGCTGTCACTTCAAATCTCTTGCAGGTTTAGCTGAAAACCGCGTCTCAATGATGTGGTATGGATCTTTCATATTGGTGTTCTCTGCAGGAATGGCAAAGGTCGTATGTCTTATTGATAGCTGTGTGTACTGGGAAGACCATGTGATTTGTACTTCTATTAGAGGCAGGCTATAATGGCTGGCTTAATCTGCTAAGTGTTGCACGGAAAAGTGTAGATGCAGGTCACCTTACACGAGAGTTGTTGGAGGTGTGCCACACTGGCATATTGAGCATGGCTGTGCTTACACCCACGATGGGAGGGGCATTTCTATGGCTGGTCCTTGAGCCCTGGAGGTGTGCAGAAAGTCGTCTCAAACCTGCTGGAGTGACTGACAAGTGATGCAGGAAGCATGGGAGACAACAAGGGCGAGCTCAAGTCCATTTCACAATAAGAGCTGTGGCAAGGGCGATGGCATAGCACTACTTTAATCTGGAGCATCGAGAGGGATAGGTTGGTTCTTAGTAGAAAGGGGCGATGAATGTGAGCGACCAATTCAAAGGGAAATGCAGGATTTCAGGGGGCAGGACAACCAGCAGAGGTGGGTGCTGCATTAAAAGAGCCGCAATCTGAGGAGCGCACCAGCAAAAATGCTGCGAGATAGCAGCCCGTGATCATATGATGAAAGTGTGCAAGGGTTAATAGTGTCATTCGAGTGATGGAGGGCCTGAGCGGCCAAGTACAACGGCAAGCACATGGATAGAGTTACAGCACTTGCTGCTGAGCTGACCCGCTCAGTAAAGTGAGTCAGCAAGTAGAGGTCGTTAACTATTTCCCGAAAAACGGATGGCAACTTCACAAGCCCTTGTGCCACCAGCTAAGGCTCGACCAGCTTTCTGGTGCAGCTTTCGGGGGGGGGTGGTGGAGAGGACATCGCTCGCCCATAAGTAAGAAAGTGCTCGCCCAGAGAGAAGAAGAGGAGCAAAGCCAGCCCAAAACCAATGGACAATGTCCAAAAGCCAAAGCTACGCCCGTTGGCGTAGTGCGCAGGAGATGAAAGGGTGGGCCAATATCCTAGTGAGTTGTTCAGGCAAAAGCTAGTGGCGAAAGGGAAATATTTCGTGTATTTGAAACAAACGAAGGCCAAGGCCAAGTACAAAGGCAAGCACAGGGAAAGAGAGAAGGCGCGCGGGGCGCATGAATTGAAAGGGAGGCCAATTCAAGCCAATACATTGTTCAGGCAGAGTCGAGTGCAGACTAAACAATGCTACATAATACGGAGACCTAATCTAAGGTACCTAAGATGACATTAGTACCCACGGGAAAGAGATCGTGTATTAGAAAGAAATGTAGGCCAAATGGCCAGGTACAAAGGCAAGCACATCTAAAAATCTACATAACCTACAGCAGATTGAAACACACAGGGGAGGCAGGAGCGCGGCTCCGCCGGCGATCGTTCGGGGAGGAAGGAGGGGCGTGGGGAGGCCTGGGACACGTGGTGGCAGCGTGGCGAGCAGGGCGGAGATACGGAGAAGAAAGGGCTCGCCCATTGAGGATAGGGGCTGGACAAGCCAGCCCAAAAAAGAATGAACAAAGAACGAGAAGGGGGCCAGAGGAAGCCAGAGGAAGCGCTAAGAAACCAAAGCACACGGAGGGTGGCGCCCCCCCACCCCCCCGGTCAAGCTCTTGGCGGCCCGAGGTGGGGCCCTCCTCCCCCCCTCTCTTTCTCCCTCCCTCCCCCCCCTCCCCTTTTGATCGTCCCCAACTGGGGCTGGCCTCTCACGGCCATCGCCTCCCACTCCCAGCTTTGCCTTCTTTCCAGTGCAGGAGTTGTTTTCCCTCTCACTTCCACTCCCTCCCTCCCCCCCGCCCACCAGCGCCGGCGATGGGGCTTCCCTGCGCCCGGCGGCGCCGCCCCCAACTGTCCCCCCCCCTCGCCTTTCTCGTTTCCTCGATTGGGGCACTGCGGGCTTCTCCTCTTCCCGGCTCCTGCTAAATCTTGTCACCCTGTCGAAGAGCGCGCCACCGCCCATCCCGCCGCTGGGCTGCCGGCTCGCTCAAAGGAATCCGTTCCTCGGACCCACTTCCAGGACCCTAGCCTCTCTGATTTGCGGCTGCTTAGCAGGGGTTACTGAGTGATTTGTAGCTGCTTTCTTTCTTTGTGTGCTTTGGTTTCTTAGCGCTTCCTCTGGCTTCCTCTGGCCCCCTTCTCGTTCTTTGTTCATTCTTTTTTGGGCTGGCTTGTCCAGCCCCTATCCTCAACGGGCGAGCCCTTTCTTCTGTTCCTCCAATCTCTTTCCCTGAATGGAAGAGCTCGCGTGGAAGAAGCGGCTGCTTCCAAAAGCAAATGCGTGTATATTAAGAGATGGGGAGGGGCAAGGGCTGTGGCAAGCCAGCCCGAGAAGAGTTGACAGAAACGTAGAGCCGGTAACCGGTGAGCCCAGAGCCCAAGAGGTCCCCCCCACCCCTCCCATCTGTCGTCCCGCCTCCAGCACTGCGGCTCCGCAATGTAGATGCCAAACCCGCCCCATCTGCAGAATTCTCCTGGATGGACTCATCAGCTTGCTTTCAACAGCCCCTTCGTATCAGCAGCCGCGTTCTTCCCCCAAGGCCCCACTCTCGCTCTCACTCAGGCGCCTCCCCTTGTCCCCACTGCGCCCCCTGCCTTCGCCCACTTGGCCCGCTCGTCCTGCCCGGCCTGCCTGCCTGCCCTCTCCCCCTCGCTTCTCCTGTCGGGGGGGCCTGCCTGCCCCTCCGCCGCAGCCCGGGGCTGAGACATGGGCGGGGCCAGCCGCCGCGAGGCCATCGCCGGGGCGGTCATTGCCTTCGGCGCCGCCGCGCTCGTCCCGCTCACCGTGGCGCCCTTTGTGGAGCTCGCCACCGTCCTGCTGCTGCAGCGCCGCGAGGCTCGCCTGGCCGCTGGTGCTGGAGGCGAGCCCCGCACCGCCCAACTCCTCTGCTGCTATTGCATTGTGGCGTGCTCGGCTGAGCCCGGCAATGGGCGACATCAACTGGGTTCCAGACCTGGCCATGCCCACCATGTTACGAGGCATGGGCAGCATTGTAGTCGCAGCCCTGCTGTGTGCCAGCGTCAGGGGCACTGCATTAGCAGCGAGGACAGCCCGCAGATGGCCGCTGCAGTGACCCACAACTAATGCTGCATATGCTGCGTGGCCTATGCCAGACTCCAGCCATAGCGAGCCCGGGGGTGCGTGCGAGCGGCTGGCCGATGGCACGACTCGTGCTGGCACGTCGGTGAACGAGCCGTCCGTGTCAATCGAGTGGTTCCAGGGAGCAGAGGATGAGCACACCCGTAAATGGGCAGCAGCCAGCAACGCCAAGGACGACGGTGATGGCCTCGCCCGCAATAGCGGCGAGCACGAGCCCAGCCTGCCAAGCTTGCCTGAGGGAACAGAGGAGGAGGATGTAGAGGAGGAGGAGGAGGAGGAGGAGGAAGAGGAGGGCGGCGAGCACGAGCCCAGCCTGCCGAGCTTGCCTGAGGGGATAGAGGAGGAGGAGGAGGAGGAGGGGGAGGAGGAGGAGGGGGAGGAGGAGGAGGAGGAGGAGGAGGAGGGTATGGTCATTCCTTCAACCGCCGCCGACACAAGCAGGGTCAGCATAAGCAAGCCTCCAGAAGCGGCTCCAGTGGCGGGAGGGGCGAAAGACGGTGGCATGGAGGGTGAGGAGTCGCCCTGCTCCGTGATCCGACTGCACGCGGTGTCACCACCCAGCTTGGAGGACTTCAGCTCAGTCACAGCCGAGCCTGCCGCTCTCGGCGCCCTTCCAGATGCCGACACTGTGGGAAAGGGACTTGAGCCGGCAACTACTGCCAGGCGGCTGGACTTTGTCGATAACAGCGGCGAGGCGGTAAATGGTGCCTTCTCAAAACACGAAAGCACTCCAGCTGCAGACAGTGGCTATCAGCACTTGCAGTCAGAAGATGCTGCTGATGTGGGCAGCGGCGCTGACAATCTCGCTGTGTGGCACCCTGCTGCAAATACCACGAGGGCCAGCGCCACAGTGAGAAGGAAGTCTGATGCCGCTGAGCACAGCAGTGCCGAGGAGAACGACCCTCAGTGCGCCTCTAGCAATAACCAGCACTCACCTGTGGTAAAGGACCAGAGGCCTCTTGAGGAGGCTGCGGGCTCAGTAAAGATCTTGCCTGCTGGTGCAACTCCAGAGGGCTGCGAAGGCCACGTTGGAAACAAGCCCGACCTGAGGGAGCTGGAACAACGGGCTGACGAGTGCGTCGAGCAGCGGGCAAACTTCCAGTCGATGCCCGAGATTGTTCCCAATCACTTTGATGACAAGGCTATTGTGACCGATATGCCACTGCCAGGCAATAGGCCACCAGCGAGCAGTAGGCCACCACCAGACAGTGATGGGTCGGCAACTGGTGTCAAGACCAAGCAGCTGATGAGATGCCGATGGTGTGGCTGCCAAGGCTCTGATAGTTGCTGCGCTCTCAACAACGCTATCATTCTTGGCAGGTAAGGTCCGGCACTCTTCCTCTTACTTCTTTCAGTTGCTGCTTGCAGTTCAGTTGCTCTATTTCCATTCCAATGCTTGCAGTACATTTTTGATGTTGTAAATGTGCACTCAAAGCAAGACATGTGTACAAATCATGCAAGACACAACCACAGGCATTCTGTGTATGTTCATGATCTTCCTTACAACTCAGCTATACAGGCCAATGGCTCACATCTGAAGATGTTTCTGGCTATCTCTCTTGCAGTTTCGGCAGTATATAAACTTATTTTTGGATCAAGGCAGCTTTTCATCAAGCTCAGGAGTATCATCACAAGTATGGCAGAAGAACATTTTCCCACATGTATTTGTAACAGAAAGGGTGTCATCCAATCGACTGCGGTGTAAAGTCTGCATTACTTGCGTTTATCTTTACTTTGGTGGCTTTACTGTACAATCTAATTTACCGTGTTTTTTCGAGGAAACCAATAGTACTGAGGCGACACTTCTGCCTGTGTGCAATTTGTGGCAAGTTTGTCTTGCATTCAATCGACTTACAGAAAAGACAAGCTGCACAGAAACGTAGGATAATTTAGGTGGTTTGAAGCAGCTGCAACGAATTTGCTGATTTCGTAGTTAGGCATTCAGAAGAACGATAAGCTAAAGACAATGTAACTCTCAGCTTTTGAAGGGGAGGAAAAAGTCACCCCTTCCCCACTTTATTGTAAGATTAAATCCAGTACAGAGTCAAGTGTCACACCTTTGACACTGTCAAGACTGTTTTTCTATTTTTCTTTTTCCTTCTGAAGTATCAGTAGTGTAAGTGTGTTGAAAATCCTTAAACATTGCAGCATAAGCTTAGAAAGCACAAAAGCTTAAGCTCAACTACCCCATTGCTATCCAATCTCCATCCTCCCTCCTGTTACTTCTGCGCAACAGGAGCTTCAGTTCCTCTGTACATCATCACCAGGTCCTTGACAGTGCGCTTCATGCTCCCCTTGTTCTTGATCATGAGATGACGGTTGACATCGGTATCAAAAAAGCCCTGCAAATGAATCACCAATGCCACCAGTCAATCAAACCTCTTCAAGCACACATGAAAGCGTGCATAGACTATATCCAGACCATCAAAGACCCATGAAGTCAGGAGTGAGGTGATATTTAACAAGTAGCAAGAGAATGAAGGATTGGCAAATGCGATAGCAGGAGTGGGCTTGTATGTTTACCATCTCTTCAAGCTCCTCAAGCATAGGATCCCACTCTGCAGATGCAATGAGATCATTCACAGTCTTGCCAATGTCAAGGTTGTTCTCTTCCAGCAGCTTCTTGTTCAACGAATGGTTCCCAAAGCCCATGCTAGCCAACTTCTGCAGAGCTGTCAGCATCTGGACAAGACGAAGGATATGGTGCAACCTCAGAATTAGTCAACAGAAATTTTTGAGGCAGTGCAACAAAAGCACTGATGAGATGAACAAAGTTGCACTAGCATAAGTCAATGAAGAAGAGTATCGAACATGCATACCTGAGGATCTTCTTCAACTTCTGGCACCTGAGCTTCAGCTGGAGTCACAGCTTCTGCAACCACTTCAGGTGTACTACCAGTATCCTGGTTGGCATTAGCATCCTTGTTTAAGGTGCCATCCTGAGGGCCAGCACTGCCAGAGGAATGCTCCTGTGCAGAGTCTGCAGGACTACCCTCGACTGATGGCATGTCCACAAGGGAGAAGCCACCGACACTGCTCTCCTCCACGCTTGGGGTCTTTGAAGTCTGCTGTGAGGCCGCTTGAACAACATCAGCACTTCCCTTGTCCTCTGATACAGGGGCAGGCATATCCTGGGCGATTGCCGCAGTCTCCTCAGCGGACTCCACCAAATGCACAGGAATCTGCACAGCAGTAGGAGCTGGTGGAGCATGTTCCACAGCAGGCTTCTCCACATTACGAGCAGTAGTGGTGCTTTCTGTCACCAACTCCTCGGTCTTCTCCTGGGGAGAATCTTGTGTAGCAACCCCTGCTGCATCTGCAACGGACTGAGCGACTTGCGGGGATGGGTCGTCCTTTGAAACGACCTGCACAACCCCAACATGACCAGAACAAGGAGTTCAGTAAAAGTTAACGTGTAAACCTGCATATAGCTGCAGCATTGTCAAAGAATGACACTAGAGATTTTAGCCAGTCAGCCAAACCAAAAAACAGACAAGCAAGACAAGTTGACTATAAATGGAGCTGGCTACACGAGAGGTGAGCTGTACCTGAATAAGGACCCAAACACGATGTCCGAACCTGGTGCCATTAGGAGTCATCAGGCGCCAGTGCGAGACATACCGCCCAGGCAAATCAGGCGCAACCATGTCAACCGAAGCGTCAAGTTCATCTCCTGGAGCCAAACCATCCTTAGGTACCTGCACATCATCATCGTCGTCGTCATCATCACTACCATCATAGTAGCTAAGCAGCTAAGATGTATGCACCTTGAATTGTATCTGTTCTTATATACAGGGCACAAACACCACACAATAGATGCTGCCAAGATTCACTGCAATGGAACAGCCACATGTCCAGAATACGAACCTGAAGTGCAATTGCGTCAGTCAAGCCCAGCTTGGAACCCCCTATGCAGATGAGCTGTGTACCCTCTGGCCAATGAGTGTTGCTTGAGTTCCGAAGACGCCAGATCTTAGTGAAACGAGTCCCTGGCAGGATTTCAGTGCCATCAAATATGGTGACATCTTTGACAAAGCGAGCGTCCAACTTGCCCTGGGAATGAGGCATGAATGGAGCACGTCCAGGGTGGCAAGGACGTCCCATCAAGAAATGCGTTCCAAATTGTGGATACCGCATACCCTGCACATTGAGGATAATCATCAGATTGGTTCCACATAACATACATGAAAGTACATGAAAGTGCAACATATCGATCACGTCAATCTCGCAAGTATTACTACATGAGCGACCTTGGTCATTTCATATAGAATTTGCATGGTGCAAATACACAGGAGTTGAGCGACACACCGCTGGCTTGCAACCATATCCAGGACCACCAGCCCAGAACGGTTGGTGATGGCGGGGTCGGAACACGGGGTAATCAATCTTCTTATACTCTCCCTCCTTGCCATGGCTTGCATGGCACTTATGGCACAGGTCATAGTCGTCCTTACTGCACGTCCGAAATACAAAGAGTGAAGTATTAGTATTCACTCAATCAGCTTGGGTTGCTTAAGTCAGACATACAGTCGAACACAAGCAAGCATATCCCTAAGCAACAACCACAGATATAAAAGTGCAGACTTCACATAGTTGTTGCGTGTATGCAAGCAAAGCTGGACTAATCAAAAGGAAGGACAAGAGTCTCCATGACTTACTCAAGAGACTTAAAACGCGGGCCAACGATGGGAACCATATCACAAATGTCACACTGCACTCCACGGTGAATGGCCTGATCAACGGGCCCATCATCAACCTTCCCATCTTTTTCTGCCGAAGCAGCTCCTGGCCCAGAGGAGGTGGTGGCGGATTGATTGGTTGCTGGGGCAGGAGACGGTGGTGCAACTGGCACGGAGTCATTGGCCATGTTCTGGAAATGTCCGAGGAACTTGGCCAGATGAGGAGCAACAGATTGTATATGAGCTTCATACTTCTTCATCATGTCGGCAAACGACGACGTATCTTGATTCTGACCAATCTTCATCTTCAGGAAGTTCTTAGACATCTCCTCAAACAGCTGCGTATCACTGAGAAATGAGAATGTATTTGGAGCGTCTGCAGCTCCCTCTGCTTCTTTCTGAGTGGCAGCCGAGGCCCTTGAGCCTTCATCACTCTTAGTTTTCACAGTCAGACGCAACGGATTGAGCTGCTGGAGCACGATGGCATCTCGAATGTCATCATCTCCAAGGATAGTAATGTTGTCACCATCTGTCAAAATTCGAGCAGATGCAGGAGGAGGAGGTCGTGTAAGGACGTAATTCAGATAAGTTGGAGGTGATGTGCCATGTAAGGACATTCAATAAAGTAAGAGGTGATGTGCAGCAGGATCCGAGGAGGTGGAGCTTTGGAGAGTGCAGTATGTTGGGTCAAGCAGCAGTGATCACACTGTCGACAATGCTCTGAATGACCTGGGTAGCTAAGAAGTGCATGACCACTTACCGCTGTCAGTGTACGTAATTGTAAGGTGGCTTGAGGGTGAGATCTTGAAAGACTCGCGAATGCGCTCCTCCAGAGACGCATGAGTTGGAAGAGGAGACTTGCTCAAAGTCGTGCGGCACATGACGCCATCGTAGTTCAGCTGCATGCACAAGAGTTCCATAGTAAGACACCGCACAGATGCCCTAATCATTCACAGTAGACCTTCTCCAACATGTGGGCCTCAATTGGAGTCCAACAGTTGGTGGGTACAATATGCTTCTACTCAGTCGAAGATGTCATAAGCAGGGCGCACTGAAGCATGCACAATGTCAAAACCATGTGGCACTTCCAGCAAACCAGCCCAGCCCACAGGAAGTAGCACAGACATTGCAGACTTGCGCAGCTAACGATCAATAATTTGCTGACACGGCAGGCTACAATGAGCATCTCTTTCAGACGCAGCACTAGTCGGCCACACTGAAACGAGCGAGTCAGCGTGCATCAGACTCGAGCAAGAGCAGAACCTCATGGTGGACCAACGGCGAACCGTTGCCGAGCCACTAGGCGAGGAGTGGGGAGCACACCTTGACAACAACAACGTCCTCCATGGCTCGTGAGGCGGGGCTGCGTTCCAGTGAGCCGCAGGCACAGCAGGGACAGTCAGGCGCAGGCGGAGGCAGAGGCAGAGGCGCGGGCGCGCAGGTGAAGGCAGGCAGGCCACCGCGTTCCCGTGAGCCGCGGGGCTGGTGTAAGAATGAGAGCTTGCGGGAGAGGAGGGGGCTATAAGGGGGAGCGGCTGCGTAACCCCAACGCCCGGGCCACCCCTCGAAGCCCCTCGAAGGTGTCCCGTCCAGCATTTAAAGTATTCGCCGACGGATCCGATCACGGGCTCGGGCTCCTAGTAGCTGTGAGTGGGGCGAGCAGCGCGTAGCGCGCCTGCATTCGTAGACGGATTTAAGGCCGCCAACGCACGCGCTTTTGGGGCGGTGCCGTGTCAGCCCGGAGGCGGGGCCCCCTCTAGACCCTTTCGTCGGGCTGCGGACAGCTGGGGCCCCGGGCCCGTCTCCCGGGCGCAGGGAAGCGCCCCGCCGCGTCCTCTGCGGGCCCACCAGGCTCGCCAGAGGCGCCTGGCCCTTTCCGGAGGTCGCGCCAGGCCGAGACCGGCAGAGGACCCGGGCACCGCCTAGAACCGTCCGCCTCCCGACGAGCACGCCACCATGTGCTCACCTTGTGTGCATCCCCAATCAAAGAAGAAAGAAGTGGCACTCCCAATGGGGGCAAGGGCAGCGAAAAGCCAGCCCAAAAAGAATTCACAAAGGTTCAGAGGGGCCTAAGAGCGGTGAGCAGCTACAAAAGAAGAAAGTGCTCGCCCATTGAGAACAAAGGGGCCTGAGGATGCAATGGTAAAACAGGGGGAGGATGGATCACTCAATAAGTACGAGTGAGGAGCCTCAGATCCGACAGACTAGCGGCCGGGAAGCTATCACCCTGACGAAAGCCAGAGCCCGCAGCGAGAGCACGGCCAGCTCGCAGATGCAGAGCGTGTGCCATGGACCGCTGCAGGGATACAGAGAGGCGCATCCGCTATACCTGAGCCCACGAGCCCGCGGAGCCCCCAATTAAAGAAGAGAGTCAGAGAAGAGAAAAAGAGAGCTCAAACGCCCCCTTTGGACACTAGATGCTAGCTGCTACGTCAGTAGATGTGCTTGCCTTTTGTACTTGGCCATATTGGCCTTCGATTGTTTCCAAATACATAATATTCTTTGGACACGCTTTCCGGCTTCCTTCGGACATATTTTTCGTCTGGGCTGACCAATCACAGCTATCGCCCTCTACTGGAAGCGTCTTTTCTCTATGGACAAGAGTCTCGCTCTTTTTCACGGCCCTCGCCCCCTTTGGATGAGCTTACTTTCTTCGAACACACCTCTTTGTGACAGCAGCATGTGATGCACATTGGTGAATGTGCTTGCCTTTGTACTTGGCCACTCAGGCCCTCTCCATCCACTCAAAATACAACACATACCGGCAGGGATTTTCTTTGTGACAGGCTTCCCGTTCGTTTTATGTAGCCACCTGTTGCTCTAGCTTTTGCCTGAACAATGTACTGGCTAAAAAGGGCCTTTCCGCTCATTTCATGCGCACCGGACGCCTTTTTCCTTTCTTCAGCGCTTTCCGATCTTTCGGACTTGAACCATACATTTCTGGCTAGCCTTCTGTGACTTGCGGCTGCTAACCAGAGGTTATCAAGCGACCATCCTTTCTGATACTTGCATAGCTGTGTGGTTCAGCGCTTATACGGCCGTCTGCGCAACTCGCACTTGGAGTGGGCTGCTGCTCAGAATGGCTCACCATGTGCATCAAAGTATCTGGTGGGAGCTCCCTGCCTTCACCTTGGCTGTGTGTGCGCCTGGCTGGCTTTACAGCCGATCTGTATCTTCTTATATGAGCAGCCGCATTCTTCTCTTGGCATGTTTATTTCCCTGACTGACCAAGTTGCTGAACTCTTAACACCTCTGCAAATTGTCGCCAGTACTGCTCTAAGATGCGGAGCCATGCACCAGCCGATTTAGCTCATCATCCTGGGCGTGTGCCAGACCTTAGCCACTTGTAATTACAAAGGCTAAAGAACATCATCAACCCAACCCCACTTTGGCATGCTTAAATACCTCAGATTGTGAATACTAGTCATCAATCTGCACAAGACAAGTAGCAAAGATAGACATCGATGGGGTAGTACCCACATGTAAAGGAGCAATGCTCAAAAGTTGCTGGCTTGGCAATAGTAAGTCAGCCAAACTCAGCAAGCGAAGCCTTCAGAAGACCTGTAAAGGCCGATGCCAGGGAGTTGTCATCTGCTTTCAGCTTTACTGTGGCTGTCCTTGTGGAGGTATTTATTTGTAGCTCAACAAGGAAATAGGCCCCAGGACTCAAGCTAGCTGCTTGCGCATAGAAGAAGAATTTGAAGTTGGGTGGCTGTCCACCAGAGGCCATGCACTGAATGCACTTGGCAGCCATGTGCTTGAGAAGCGGCGTAGGACTCGTCAAAGTAGCTGCGCCACCTTGTAACCTCTCCTCCTGCAAAACAAGTGGCACATGGCCACAACTCTGGCTGCCAGGTGATAAAGGTGTTCTTGACAAGTGTGACAATGTCAGTTCATGAAGGCACCCACCTTGTTGATATAGTTCCATCTGCAGAGAGCACACAGACCAATACCGCGTGTGACGAGCTCAAGCATGAAAGCTTGTGCATTTGATGGGGGAGTGTGGAGACACGAATCTAAAACTCACCAGCAATTGAGAGACAGGTAGCTGACCCCATTTCTGCTGGAATGTGCCAGCGTCTAGGCTTGGCTTTGTCACCAGTTGGAGGGGCGGAGTTGAGGGTGCAGCTGCTGCAGGAGCAGGGCTTGAAAGGCCAAGAAGGTCATCTAGAGTCAAAGGAGACGCTGGAACTCTCACTTGGCTAGCAAGGCTTGCGTCGGATGATGATTTCTGAGACACAGGGAGAGGATGGAGAGGTTGTGATGCCACAGCAGGCAGGGGCGGAGAGGATGCAAGGAGTGCCAACTCTGACGGATTGAACGCACGTGGCCCATTGCTGGTGAGCCCCTGACTTTCCTCTGTCAGCGATAAACACAGGTATGTGAGAGGACAACTGGATGACATTTTCATTGTCGGCAACCTGGACACCATCTGTCTATACAGCCCGCGCTTCATGTGATGCTTCCTTGGCAACCGCAACTCCTTGATAACTGTACAGGTCTACATTGTGTGCAAGTTTTCTCATGCTAGTGACATAGGGCCAAGGTCCGCCACTGAGAATCAAGAGTCCTCACACTGGGACCAGCAAAACAATTGGGGAGACAAGAGTCGCAAAGCAGTGCACATACACTCCTGCAACCCTACCTTTCTCAGCTGGGCTCAACAGTGTATCATTGTCACTGTATTGAGCAGCATCTGGCGCAATGGCTGAAGTTGAAGGAATGACATCTGGCTGTGTCTCTCCAATCTCCGCAACATCCACCTGGCCCCTGTGCTCTTTGTCTAGGAACATGTAGGATGGCTGCAATAAAGTGAGGAAGCACACCACCACGGCCATGATGAGTGCCACATTCCTCCTCAGCTTAATGAAGTGAGAAAACAACCCTATCTGGCAAAAGCACATGCATATGATGACCTTTTACCAGCCGCAATGCCAGGTACTGACCTGGTCATAAACCACTGCCAAGGTGTTGAATTCATCAAATATCCTGTCCTTTGCCTCACTGCTCTGTGCATCAGCAAACACAGAGACAACTTGCTTGGGTGGGTTGATGACTCTCTCAGCAGCTTCGATGCCAGCCTGTAGCAATCTGTAGTACAGGAGCGCTCGATCGTGTATATCCTGCATAGAACCAGGAATGGATGGGTCTCAGACATACTTTGGGCACAGCAACAGACATGCTTTGCTCCATAGCAACATGCTGACAAGTGACACATGGAGCCTCAACCATTCCTGGATCTGACTAGTGGTTTATAGAATCTGGATGAAGAATGACTTGGAAATCACTTGGATTGTAGACGAACACGTCGCTAAAAATCTGATTACAAGTTCTGAGCTTGTATTGAAAGGTTCTTCAACGGACTGACAAAACATCACACAGCTAGGGCTGTCGAGTAGTGCTCAGAATATTTCTCCAGCAGTTGCAGATTCCCTACACCTGTACTGTAGCATGCAAGAAGCTGTTTTGGACACCCTAATCTCAATCGTGGTCGTCATACTTCCAATAATTGTAAACTGGAGGCTGAGCACACTGTCGGTACCTGCTGAGAGTCACTAAGACCGGCAGCCACAGCTGCTCCCAAGATCTTTTGACACTCTGGTGGTCTTTTGAAGAAGAGCTTAGCAACGGCAGTCAGCAGCTCCAAGCGCACCTGCAAAATCGAAGACTCCAAGGCTCTGCTCAGGAAGAAAGCGACTGCTGCACATGCACCTGTTGGAACTTTTGGTCAAACTTGCACATTGAAGGCACTACTGGAAGAGCTGCTCCTTGCTTTAAGCGCAGCACTACAATCAAGTGCTGACCCACATGCTCATGCACACACACCTCGGCACTGTCCTCCTCTTCCCAACTTTCTACAAATCCCTCGATAATGTAGGGAGCATCGGCCATGTCCTGACCATACTCCCCCAGCAGCCAGATGAGCGCTGCCTTTGCCTTGGGCTCCTGGACTGATGAACTCCTGACACCGCCAACAACTGCAATGCAGTCCTGGCTCCACTGTGGGTACTTCCGCAGCAGGTCTCTCACTAGAACCTGTCCAAAACATGTAGAGGGATATGTGCCAGGGCAAAAGATGTACCAGTGGCTAGGCACACAAAGAGCGGCATGTGGAGCAACAACAGGACAAGGCAAACTGCAACTTAATCAAGGACACTCAGAAACGAACTATCGATGACAATTCTCTGGAAGCTCTTCTGAGGTCTAGATTACTGGCAACTTGTATGCTGCTTGCAAAAGCATGATGGGAGTCTGAGGCCTAAAGTACATCCTACCAGAGTTTCAGCTGTAATGTAGTCAGTATCCATGTCCAAAAACTGGAGAAGCCTCTCCACAATCCCGTTCACATCGTAGCTCTGAAGCACAATCTGCCCCACTGCTCGAACTGACATTCGAGCTATAGCTACATCCACATTTGCAGCATACTCACAAAGCTCTGACACTGCAGCAATACCATGTGCGGACAATGCAGAGTGAGAAATATGTTGTCGTCCAGTATGAGAGGCATGCTGATGCTAACGCACTTGTATCCAGCCTTCTAAATTGAGCAGTGGACTGAGCACTCATTTGCCCCTAGACTAAGCTATGGAAAGAAAGGATGAGAAAGAAGAGCAGATTCAAGTACCAATCTCATATGTGTTGTTCTCATTTGCGACCGCGGTTAGCATCTCTATCTTCAGCTTCTTCACGTAGCTTGGGTCGCTGAACTTGCAGTAGAAGTGTTTAAAATCTGGAGCAAATAGTATTGGAGCTCTCCCTACAAGGAGGTTCAGATGGCTGAGTACAGCATAGGACACTTCCGGTGATCCTGTACTTATCAATGTCAGCAGTGGTGCCTTGATTCGCTCATATACCTGTCATAAGTATTTCGTTTGCAGCAATCAGCATAAGTACTGAACAGTATATACTGTCAACCCCCTCCATTTTCACGAAATGTTCCTATTGCTTCCTCTGTATGTGAAGCACAACTACTCGATCCACCAGAAAGAGACACGCAGAAAGAACCCTAAGCTCACTATGAGTAGATCCCACGTCGTTAGAGCTTGATGAGATGAGGGCAAGGGGTTGCTGACCTGCTGATGTACGTCAGCCATGGACATGGTAAGGTGGAGAAATACTTTGACAGTTGCCAGAACAACTGCACTATTGGCGTGCTGCAATCGATCCTCGAGGACGTTCATGATGTCAAATGTCTCGCTTGGATCCTCGGGAGTGTACTTTGCGACAACTTCAAGGACTAGGCATTGGCCCCATTCACTGCACTCCTTGATCCTGCCAGCCCAGAGAAGACCATCAATCATGTGGGTACTGCTTGCTACTCAAGTCTGTAGCATCAGCTCATTCTGGGATTGTAGGCTACCTGTTCAGTAAGGCATATACGATCCCTTTGCTGGAGAGATAGTCTCTTTCTCTGGCTGCATCCTCATTGCTCTTGCTAGCTTCAGTATGAAAGATCTCTTGCAGAGAGCAAAGACTGTTCACAACAACCTGCAAACAAGCCTTCCTGAGAAACCTCATGAAAACGGCAGGATCTGTTTGCTGGAGACTGCAGAGAGCATTTTCATTTTTTAGGCAGGAATGTTAGTCTTAACAGTCACTAGACAATGCCTCTCAACTATGCAGCAAGTTGTGATAAGGTATGAGCAGCTACCTGAGGGTCAGGGTCATGCAGAAGAAGGGATCTCAGTTCCACAGTGAAATCGTTGTCGATGACTGATGATGGCGACAAGTTGTACAGCTTCAGGACGCCCATAGCAGCTGTGAAGCGTACATACGGATTCGAGTCCTGCAAGTGAGCATCCAAGTGATTAATTCCTCACGAGCTGGAATATCCAAGTGCCTGGCATATGACTATGAGATCATACGCCCATGAAGAAAATTAGTCAATTCCCTTCTACTGATGTATTGCGTGCAGTTGGGCACTAAAACTCGTCATAAAAGGTAAAGGACCAACTCTTAGAAAGGGTAGATTGATACCTGCAGCCCTTTCTTCAGGGGTCCCACGAGATACTCGACAAGGCCTTTGACACGCAAGGAGCAAAGGCTGCGAAGTGCCAAGCCCCTTATCATAGGATCCTCATCCTGAATTGAGGATAATTTGACATTCAGGACATGTCAAGGTGAGAACCCTATAGTCCAGTATGGCAAACTTTCTTATGCCTGGCTGCTACAAAACAGCTCATGTGCAACATGCAACAGTACTAGTTGACCCACAATAGCTCTGTACAAGCCTACGGCAGGTGAGCTGCTCACGCTGCAGTCCTTCTGGAGAAAGTTGATCGTAAGGAGGGCGAGCTCGGGATTAACAACAGCATAGTTGCAAACATAAAGGTAGCACATCTTCTTCAGAATGAGGTCGGAAGTGGCGCTGCACATGACCATCTCACTGGCAAGCCCAGATGTTTCAGCCTCAGTAGATGTTAAAGCTATGTTGTAAAGGTATAACATATAAAGCTGGGCAATCCTCTCACCGGACGATACAAGCGTGCGTGCATGATCTCTGTAGGCAGCTAGTCGGTTCAGTTTTCAGAGCCTCGGGTGCCAGCCTACCTGAACAGGCTGGAGACATCGATGCCGATGGTCATGTACGAGATGACGCGCTTGTACAGCTCGCGCTTGAGCTCCTCCAAGCCGGGGGCCCTGAATGCGACAGGAGGACTTCACTACAGACCAATGCCAACGGCGGCAGGCAAAGTCTTCTGATATTTATGTCTGTTACCTAGGTATTGACCTTTGCAGGGACGCTGAGAGGCTAGGCAGGCACTCAGTGCCGCCTGCGAAAAGCTCGGGGGCAACAAGGATGGCGAGCAGGGACCGCGGCTTCCACGCCGTCGCCGCTCACCGGCTGCCGGCTAGCGAGCGGAGCTGGCCTTTGAGCTCCGCGAGCTCGCCCTTGCGATTGTCGGCGTCCATCGCCGCTGCCGCAGCTAGCGACCAGGGCGATGATGCGCTACCGCGCCGCGTAGACGAAGACGGCGACGAGGCAGACTAGGAAGAGATGGCGAGCGCTCTCAGCGCCGCCGCCGACGCCGCCATCGCGCGCCGCATCGCGCGCAGCCGCCGCCGCCGCCGCCGCCGCCNATTATTACTTTCTGAAGAAAGAAAACAGCGCTTCCAAGTTGACTGGTGGCTGTGAGAGGCCAGCCCAAAGGAATGGACAAAGAAAGATGGATAAAGAGAGAGCTCACTTCTTCCCCAGCAACTGGCTAGCGCCACCGGGCAGGCCACCCGGGGCGCCATGGCCTCCGCTGCCGCGGCGCCGCCTCCGCCGCCGCCGCCGGCGCGCCGACCGCTGGGCAACGTGCGTAGGGTTTAGGCAGCCGGCGGCGGCATGGCCGCCCTCGAGTTCCTGGAGGGCGAGCGGGCGGCTCATCCCGACCTCGCCGCCTGGTACGCCGACATGGCGGACCTGTACCAGCGCCGCCTCTGGCACCAGCTCTCCGTCAAGCTCGAGGAGTTCGTCTCCCTCGCCGCCTTCCAGGTCCCGGCCGCCATCTCGTGGCCACCCGCCTTGGTCTCGCAGCAGACGAGGCTCTGGATCCCTTTGTGCTTACCGCTGCACATGGCAAAAGTTAGATATGAACCACTGATTTTACGCTTATCAGGCGTGTATAGTCCAAGCAACTGAGTCATAGGCCCGACATGCTTGGAAAGGTTTGAACCCTCAACCCCCGAATCCGCAGTCTGGTGCTCTATCCGGCTGTCAGCCTGCCAAGTCCAGCCTCGCTGATTTGTTGCCTACAAAGGTTGGCCTAAAATTGGTGCTTTTTGTTGTGCAAGTAGAGTGACCTTCAGCAGCTGCTTAACCTGCTGGGCTCTGCGTGGTCGTTGCAGGTTGGCGACGCTCTCATCCGGCTCTACCACAACTTCATCGTCGAGTTCGAGACGAAGATCAACCTCCTGAAGCTCGCGCACTTTGCGGTCATCATCTCCAAGCAGTACGACGCCCGGGAGGCTGCTGTCGAGTTCCTGGAGGGCGTCATCCAGAAGCTCAGGGACACCAAGGAGCGGAGGGTGGAGGAGCCGGTGCTGTACATCAAGATGCAGATTGCCGCGCTCCAGCTTCAGCAAGGCGGGCAGCAGGAGTGCAAGGTGCTGCTGGAGGAGGGCAGAGGCACGCTCGAGAGCATGCAGGACGTGGACCCCACTGTGCATGCCAGCGTCCACTGGGTGAGCTCGCAGTACTTCAAGTCCAAGCAGGACTTTGCGGAGTTCTACAAGAGCGGCCTGCTCTATCTTGCCTACACCTCCGTGGAGGATCTCTTGAACTCATTCAAATTGGTGAGTCATATACATGACACCTTGCCATGTGCCTTAAGGCTCAGGAGGTTTCTGCTGCACCTTTATTGAGGTTCCTCTTGTGAGCGTTCATCACTTCAGAGGGGATCTCGTGGGGGTCTTTGCGTCAGGCGTGGTCACCAAGTTCAAAGGGGTCCTGGTCTGTGTCTTTGCATCAGGCATCACAATGGTCCAAGTAAAAACGACTGAAGCAGATCATTCGGAAGCTGGCAGTCCTAAAGTCAGGCATTGTGTGTACATGTACATAATACTATCTGACATCCAGGTTAGCGAGGTTCAGCGCGCATAATGTCTTATCCCTTCTTTACTTGGCTCTCTGGTTGCTGTGTGCACACGTACATTTGACTTCTGCCTGTCTGCCAGGCTTTCAATATTATCCACTCTGATTATGTTCCGAACTTGACCTGCAGGACTTGGCAGTGGACTTGTCCTTGGCAGCGCTGCTAGGAGAGAACATATACAATTTTGGCGAGTTGTTGGCGCATCCCATCGTAAGTATGTCATTGCTGGGCTGCTGCCATGCTATGCTAAGCTTCCCTCTGCATGCTCTAGCCTAACCCTATGTCAGTAAAGCTGATGGCTTCAAGTGTGATGGGGATCTCTCAAGGATGAGGGTCAGGGCCAGCATTCATGACTGCGCTGCACTTCTGTCCTATTCTCACAGGTGCACAGCTTGGAAGGCTCAAGCTTTGAGTGGTTGTATCATGTACTTCAAGCTTTCAATGCAGGCGACCTCCATCAATACGATGATTTGTGCAACACATACTCGGCTGCCTTAAGTGCCCAGCCGGCTCTGCTCGCAAATGAGCGGCGTTTGCGGGAGAAGATCACGATCTTGTGCCTCATGGAACTCATATTCAGGTGAGCCTGGCTCTTTCCTCAATTGGCAATATTTTACCTAAATTCAGTGACAGCTCGTAATGATTAGTTGACTCAATCAGTTGGAAGCTGAGTAAGAATATGCTTAATAATAACAAGCCATCTACTCTGACATACAGTAAACCATCGGAAGACCGGACTATACCACTTAGTGTGATAGCAGAGAGGACAAAGCTGGATGTGGATGGTGTGGAGGTCCTTTTGATGAAGACCCTATCGGTACGCACAATTCTGCTATTTTCACAAGGCAATGTACACAGTTGACCTTCTTTCATGTGCTATTGATGTGAATGCTGTTGAAATTACGCGGAGCTTGGGCTGACGCTGTTAAGGTTGGATGACAGGTGCATCTCATTGAAGGCGTCATAGACCAAGTCGAGGGCACTGTGCAGGTTTCCTGGGTGCAGCCGCGAGTGCTTGCTACACCACAAGTGGCCGCCTTGAAAGAACGACTCGACCTCTGGCTCACTAAAGTGCATACGACCTTGCTAGCCATAGAGGCTGACACTCCTGACCTACTAGCCTTCTAGTCATCGTGCACCTGTAAGCACATGTTTGTGAGATATGACAATGGGTCCCGTCAATCATCCTGTGTGGCTGGTTTTGTCAGTCTTTTGACTCACGAATTGTGCGAGACTGGGAAACGCTCTACAGGGACTACGAGCAAGTCTCCTAGTCTCTGGCAATTGCTTCACGAATCACGGTATGCATGCTTACCATCAAAGATTGTAGTAGAGGTTCTCCTCTACTTTCAATCTGTCCATTCTTTTTCTGGGCTGGCCAATCACAGCCATCGCCCTCTACTGTAAGGCGTCCGGTGCCCATGACATGAAAGGGAGCCCAAGCCGCGCCAGTACACTGGCAGGCTGAAAGTACTGGTCAGGCTTAAAGTAGTGCAAAGAGTGGGGCTGCACACATGGAAGCCCTAGGTCAGAGGGGCTAAGGTACAGCACATCTAAAGGGGGATCCCTACCGAGAATTAAGCAAGTCAACAGTCTAAAACGAAGTTTGCTGCATGGCTTGTGGTGACCTGTAGATCGTCACATAGTGCCTCATACATTTTCACTTTCAACAGTGTAACTTGCACTGTCTCCAAGTCTGCAAGCTGAAGCATGCCTGCTTGACTTTCTGGGCCACATTTTTAACCACCCGGCCTGAGGCTGCCTGACCAAACAGGCCACCCCAAAATTAGTGAATACATATCAAATACAGCAACAATCAGATCATGTGTAAGCACACGGGTGTGCTCTCTCGTGCAAAAGGCAGGAGCAACGATGGTAGGTATAAAGCATGGGAGCAAGTCACAAGGCGAGTCCGTTGAGATGTGTCAGCAAGGACGGCCAGCAGGCTCAGGCGGAAATATGATGAAGTAGCCTTTGTCAAAGAAAGTAGAAGCAAGGGGCCTGGCAAGATGGACTTGTCATGCAAGAGTTGTATCATTTTGGGCAGTAATGAAGGCAGGTACAGAGCAAATGCGGCCGAGGTATATTTGAAGTCCAATGAGGGATGCTGTAGCCAATGAGGGGCCAAGGAGAGAGTTACTTTTTGTGAACCGGTAGCATGCAGGTTCATGGAACAAAGGCCCGCTATTCAGCTCTGAGTCCGCAGTTCTCAGGCAGACCGTGTTCCAATCACCATCGTCCGCCAAGGGGAGGAAGCACGCAGACCACCCCGCTGGCGACGAGCTTGTCGCGCTCGCGGGGCGACGTCCACGGAGCTCTTGGATTGGTAGAGTAGAGGAGTCCTTCCTCGGCATCTCATTCTTCGGCTTTGGACATTGTCCATTCTTTTTGGGCTAGCTTTGCCAGCCCCACTTTCTCTATGGGCTAGCCTTCTTCTTGGCCGCGCCATGGCGGCTGCTCTTGCCTGCGCCGCTCGGGCAAAAGAGATCAAGTACGCCGACCATCCGCCGGAAGACGAGTTCTTCCCGTTGGCAATTGACATCCATGGGGCACTGGGCGCTCGGTGGCTTGAGCTACTCAACCAGCTCGCCCGCCACGCAATCGCCCGTCGCTTCCATGGTGAACCGGTAGACTTTCCTGCAGCCGGGTCGCTGGCGCAAGTGTATCGCATGCGCTTGGCCGTCTCGCTGCAGAGGTC
>WELB01000001.1:873452-899294 GCA_009602725.1 Spirogloea muscicola | reverse complement strand
CCGAGCACGACATCGTCCTCGATGCCCAGCAGCTCGGTCACGCGCCGGTTGATCCACGGCTTCATCACCTCCATCTTCACCTTGCTCATGTCCACCTGCCGGTGGAACCCACGGCACAGTGGGGGCGGCAGCGGCGTCGTGAGCATTGGCTCGAGCACACTATGAAGCGGATTGGCCAAACCCTCAGCCCCTCAGAGACAAGCTCCGCGTCCCGGCGCGGTAGCAGGAGGCTCCGACAGCGGCGCCGCCAGGACGCCGACGACGGCTGACGACGGCGGCAGCGGCGAAGAGAAGGGGCAGAGGGAAGGAGCGCCGCACCACTTCCTCCAGCTCCGGCGGGAACTTCATGGTGCGGATCAGCTTGGCCTGCTTGTTGGAGAACCGCGTGTCCTGCTCCGCGCTCGTCCCCTGCCACCCGCCGCCGCCGCCGCCGCCGCCGCGCTGCCAAGGCCGCCGCCAGTCGCGCCATGAACGGCTGCGCGCGGCAGCTCCGCAGCGGCCGGCAGGGCGGGCCCGGCGACGGCGTCGTCGTCGTGCACGCACCGTCGGCTGCAGCCGCCAGCCCCGGCCGCGCACGCGCCGGCTGGGAGGCGCAGGCCCCCCCCTTCAACTCCGACGACCTGCCGAGCTACCTGCTGCAGACCTTCGATGACCTGGAGGACCTCTCGGACTGCGGGTGCGGCGCCACCGCCCGTGGCTGCAGAGCCGCCGTCTCCATGTCCTGTACCATCACCGCTGACGAGCTGTGCGACAACAGCAGCTGGGAGACGCTGCTGCAGCCGGACTACGGCCTCATCAATAGCCCGCCGGAGAAGTACCTCATCAGCACCATGGCGCAAGCGCGCGGCTTGCAGGCCGACCAGCACTCCTCTAGCGCCGCGCCATCTTTCATCACCATAAGCGACGGAGCATGCAAAGACGATGAGGAGCAGCGGCACGGATCTAGCATCGAGCAGATTGAGGATGCCACAATGTCGATAGCTCTAGACGAGCCTGTGGCTGAGAGCATGGTACCTTATAGCCGAAGGCCGGGCCTGTCAGACTCCTCTCTAGTGCGCACCATTGCAAAGCCAGCTGCAGGCTGGCGCAGAAGGCGAAAGAAGGCCCGAGCTCTGCCGCAGGACGCTGTGGAGGTACTGCGCCAGTGGCTGGAAGAAAGCGGGACCGTGTACCCAAGCCGTGAGGAAAAACTGGCACTCAGTCGTGAATCCGGTCTGCGCCCCATTCAGGTAAGCAGCGTCACAGAAGCCCAGCGTAATTTACGAGGTGCTGTCAATTGTCAATTGCTAGTCCGGTATACGCCTCGAGTGTACACTTGCCTTAGCAAGTCGCTGCACGTGCCCCAGGGCTCTGCTCAATAGCAGCAACGGCATGTCAAATTACACCACCCCTGCTGCTGCTGATGCATGCATGGCAACTGTGCATGTCACTGCTGCTGAAGACTTCTCCAAATGCACTGACCTGTCACTGCCCGACATTGTGCTCAAATGTAAGTTGTGGCTCGTCTATTGTTGCTAGCGCTGTCAAACCCAGTGCCATCCCATGCCAGGTGGAGAACTGGCTGGCAAATTACCGCCAGCGCGAAGGTGTGGTCCAGAAGTCCAAGCCACGCAAGCGGCTGCCGCATGCTTGATCAGATACCTGCATTTGCCGGTCCTCCTCGACAGTTGCCACCCTGCAGTCACGACTATCAGTGGTCCAGCTTGAGCTCCAGAGCACGGAGTTGGCGCAGCCCGACGGCAGATCCTGGTAGTCTCCACCCTCGCAGCAGGCGGACCCATGCTTCACAGCCATGGAGCACACTGCTTCTTCAAGTCTCGCTGCAGCTGCTAATCTGCTCTCTGTCGCCTCGTACGTGACTATGAACAGGCAGGCCAATAAAGAGATTCCTACTTACCACTTCTAGCTGTAATAGATTCATTGGTGCCAATGCCAGCGCATGTTCCTGTTGATTCTTCGTGCAAGCACACCATTCTTGTATTGGAAAACGTTTATTAGAAGAGACCAGCCATCACTGCTGGCCTGTAAGTCGCCGTGAAGCGACAAACCGTTGGCACGAGGATGCAGCCGCAACAGAGGATAATAGCACGGCCGCTCTTTATGTTTGCACATTCAGGAGCACCAGGCGAAGGCAGAGAGCTGGATGCAGGAATGCCAGACTCAATGACCGAGCGAGCACGGAAACACAGCCAGCCGGAACTCGATCCAGTGGTGCTCCGCGCCAGCTCGGCGCCTGCTGCGCAGCTCTTCAGCGGCTGCGCAAGAACAGCGGCGCTGGAGAGCCAAGCTGATCGGCGATTGTAGGCAAGGCTTTGTGCGGAGGGGGGACAAGCCCGCGGCCTTGGGACTCTTAGCATGCTTATGCCGGAGGTAAAGATATCATTGAACGACGGGCAGGTCTGGAGCTAAACGGCCGCAATCCGTGGCCTCCAGCGGCGGCGACTGCGCACATCATCGCTGCGAGCGTGGTGACGCTGACGATATGCGAGCACCGTCAGCTCGTCAGCTGACGGTCAGAGCTCGTACACCCTTCCTCGGCTAAACCGCTGCTCCTGCCTCGGGGGTACACTCGCAAGGCCTCCCGGCCGCGGTCGCCACCAGTCGCGGGCGCCTCGCACGGCGAGGCGCAATCCATGGCGGCGGCGGCGGCTCTGATTGCGGAGGCGGCGGCGGCTGCGGCTTGAGAGCCGGGGATAAGGCGCCGCCGTCACTTTGTGGAGTCTGGCAGCGGTGAGGCCGAGCGAGGCCCCGAGCGTCTGCGGCCTGCTCGAGGCACGCCTCGCCGGGCGCAGGTGCCGGCGATGCCGCCGCCGTGCGCGCCGCTGCCCGCCGCACGGGCGCCCCTGCCTTTGGCCCGGCATGGCCGTCTGCTGCCGCCAGGGAAGGCGGCCGCTGCCCTGTGCGCGCTTAAAGCGCCGCCGCTCGGGAGGTCTCCCGGGCGTGGCGCCGCCAAGCACCGGACAGCAGGGCCGGCTGCCGGGCTGCTGGATCTGTCATGGGGGGCCAATATGGACGGCAGGCCCCGAGCAACCCCAGTGACGCTTGCTGCTGCTGCTGCACTCGGAGCCTCGGGCGATCAGAGTGCCGGAGGACGCACGATTGTGCTGGAGTCGAGCCGCCATGGGAGCGACGCCGACGGCGGAGTCGAGGCTGCGGGCTTGCGAGTTGCTGGCGACGGGTCGGACCACATGGAGCTCGGTGCGGCCGGCGGCGGCGACATGGGCGAGGCTGGTGATGAGGACGAGGCCTTGGGCGAGGCTGACGACCAGGAGATGGAAGACGAGGACAACGAGGAGGAGGAGGAGGGGGAAGATGGTGGGGAGCGTCGTCTGGCGGACGTGGTGGTCGTGCAGGAGGAGGCGCTGCGGCTGCTGGAGTGGCCGGCGGTCTGCCGGCAGGTGGCGGCGTTCGCCTCCACGCCCATGGGCCAGCGCCTGGCTGCCGCGGCGCGGCTGCCGCTGGGCGCCAGCAGGGCGGAGAGCGAGGAGCTGCTTGCGCAGGTCCCCGCTGCCATGGCCGTCGAGCTGGACTTTGGCGGCATCGCGGACCTCTCGGGCGTCCTGCGGGCCGCTCGGGACGGCGCCGTCTGCCGGCTGGAGGAGCTCTGCCTCGTCGGCACGACGATGCAGCCCATCACTGCGCTGCACACGGCGCTCGCAGCTGTTCGCAATGGCTGCGAGGACGGTGCTGTGCAGCCTCTGAGGGACGTGATGGCCGGTGCCGACCTCCTGCCGGGCCTGCAAGGAGCCGTGGCTCGCTGCCTGGACCTGGCGCAGGCCAGCATGCTGGACTGTGCCAGTGAGGCCCTGGCGGACGTGCGCCACCGCCGCACAGAGAACCTGCGCGCACTTGAGGCTCTTCTCAAGGTGCTCCTCAAGTGTAGTGATCCATTGCACGTCGCCTCCACAAGGCTTTGCGTCTACAATTGGCAAACCTTATATACTTGCAATAGAAACACCATCAGCAAGCCCATCTGAGTGGCAAATTTGCCAATCACTGATCCTCAGTTTTGCAGCTTTACTTAATGTTGCAATATCAGACGAAAACGATCGATCGTGTTGATGATGAAGTGGTACGAATGCGCAAGAGACTGATCAGGTTCCACAATGTGGCTTGCTTCTGTCGCCAGGAGGAGGCAGTCAGAGTGGCCGCAGCCGGTGGCATGGACACGGCGCTTGTGACACGGCGGCGGGCGCGTTCGTGCATTGCCATCCGTGGATCGCACAAGGCCCAGCTCCTGCCGGGGGGCGTCACACTTGGTGTCAGCAAGACGGGGACCACGCACTTTGTGGAGCCCAAGGCCGCTGTGACGCTGAACAACCTGGAGAAGGAGCTCGCCTCTGCCGTGGAGGCGGAGGAGGAGGCCGTCCTGGCAGCGCTTTCCAACATGGTTGCAGGGTCATCAGGCAAGCGCCTGCATGCATGTTACGACTTGAGATGTCTGATAACCTCAGCAGCCAGCCTGCGGACAAATCATTTGCTATTCTATATAGGTCAAGTCAGGCTTAGTTCCATATATTGATGCAATCAGCTGCGGTGTTTGCAGATGCTATCTCTGACCTCCTCCAGCGTGTGACGGTGCTCGACCTGGCCTGCGCTCGCGCCAAGCACGCACAGTGGCTCGGAGGGGCGCGGCCACAATTCGTTCACGAAAACGATAACGAGCTGGAGGGTGAGCGCAGCGGGCCAGCCAGCACCTCTGGCAGGCCCGCCGATGGCGGAGCGCTGGTCGTGGAGCTCCGGCAGGTGGTGCACCCCCTCCTGCTGGCGCAGACGCTTCTGCCGCCCTCCTCAGGCAGCGCGAAGGCAGAGAGCACCAGGCGAGGCCGGGCTTCCCTTACTGCGCTGCTCGCCGCCCCACGGAGTGAACCGCCGAGCAGTCAGGAGGTAGATGGAGAGGAAGACGACCGCAAAGACGTGCCTGGCACGGTGGCACCCGTCCCCATCGACTTGCTTGTGGAGAGGAGGACCCGGGTAGTGACAATCACTGGGCCCAACACGGGAGGGAAGACCGCTGCCCTGAAGACGTTCGGCGTGTGCGCACTCATGGCCAAGGCGGGGCTCTTCCTCCCTGTCTGCGCGGCATCACCATGCCGGCTCATGTGGCATGATAATATCTTCGCCGACATCGGTGATGAGCAGGTTCTTTCGACACCCAACATCCCAACCGCTCGGTGTTTGCCTGTGCTCGAAGTAGTGCCTTCTGTTACTTGGCCTCTTACATTACATCGGGCAAGCAGCACATCAGTATATTCTGCCTTAGTCCACCCAGCAAGTAGTGTTTGATGAGGCCTATTGTCAGCTCAAACTGCAACTATGCATCGTCTTCTGCTCCAAGACAGTCGCTGGAGCAGAGCCTGTCTACCTTCAGTGGGCACGTGAAGCGGCTCTGTCGCATACTCTCAGCAGCAGGACATTGTCCGCTGGTTCTCCTCGATGAGGTTGGGAGTGGCACGGATCCCTCTGAGGGAATGGCTTTGGCTACCGCTGTCCTACACCACCTGGCTGAGGGAGGAGGACTTACTGTGGCTACAACGCACTTTGCAGATCTGAAGTTCCTTAAGGTCAGGAGCAAACTGCAAGCTTGTCACTTCAATGCAGAGCAGAGATTCCAGCTTAGTAGAGCCTTGGGTATCACTCTTTCTGCTTTGCTTGGACCATTTTGGCATCTGCGCTAAGTTCTACAAGCTGGGCAAGCATGATGGAGCTGATCTGAGCACTATGTTGGCTGCAGGATCATGATACTCGCTTCCAGAATGCCGGTGTGGAGTTTGACCTGACAACACTGCGGCCAACTTACAGATTGCTGTGGGGCCAATCTGGTCAGAGTAACGCATTTGCCATCTCTGAGATTCTCGGATTGGACCCCGCCATCTTGGCCCGAGGGAAGGTCCTGATGGGCAAGCTCAAGCCGTCAGACTCGGGCCTGAGGGCGAGCGAGCTCATCGCTGCGCTGCTCCAGCAGTGCAAGGACCAGGAACTCAAGGCGGAAGCTGCAGCTGCTGTTCTGTCTGAGGTGGAGAAGATGCACACCTTGGTGAGCTCTTAGTTTGTGGGCCCTCGTGCCTTTTCATGCGACACCATGTCTTAGCTTATACTTGTCATACGAGGACGACAGAGCTCGAAGGTCTGCCACGGCTCTGCTCTGACCTTCATCTTCTCCATTGCATGTGAGCACCAGCTAGAGGAGGAGAGCCAAGGCTTGGTCCACAGGGAGTCGAAACTTCGGCAACAATTGCGGCAGTCAGTAATGCTGGACGTGGAGAGGGCCCGTGCGAGGATGAATGCCATCCTAGATGACTTCCGAAGCACGAAACATGGAAATGTCAAGGCCACTTTGGCAGCCATTGCCGGCATTGCGGCCGAGCATGACGTAGACCGAGCTCGCGTGTCCAGCTTGCTAGCCCATGACGGCCCTGACGACAGCACAGACAGGCCGCTGCCAGATAGCGCAATGACATGGCGGCCAAGAGTTGGTCAGAGGGTGCTGGTCAGGAGGCTCGGCAGCGCCGCGGTGACGGTCGTGGAGGGCTCTGAGGGAGGCGCGTATGAGGGAGACACTGAGGAGCTGACTGTGGAGCTGGGCATGCTGCGAATGAAAGTCAGACTGGACGAGATTTTGCCTGTGGAGGATGAGTCAGAGCTTTCCTCTGGCAAGGGGCAGTGGAGGTCATGGACAGCAGAGGAGGTGAGACGGACTGA
This sequence comes from Spirogloea muscicola, assembly GCA_009602725.1. NCBI lineage: Eukaryota > Viridiplantae > Streptophyta > Zygnematophyceae > Spirogloeales > Spirogloeaceae > Spirogloea > Spirogloea muscicola. Next base: position 892,592 of record WELB01000001.1, on the reverse strand, counting down.
CGTCTTATAATGACTAGCATGCAAGGGGAGGAGCTGCACCGAGGAAGCGCTATTAGACTCCTGTCATGCCACAGGGCGTCGTTTGCCATACTACATCAATGGGGCAGATTGTAGTCCTGGCAGAACCTCATTTACACCTGATTATACATAGCTGTGCTGTATTTAAATTGACGTGCAAGCCATGAGAACATCTCTTTGACAGGATCCTCTAGTAAGTGAGGACCTAAGTTCTTGATGTTCTTCTGATGCATCAGCCGGAAGTGGCGTGGTCATCTCCAAGGCAGTGACCCGCAATCTTTTACATCAGCGGCTTCCTGAGTCAGGTAACGTCCCAGCAGTAGCATAGCATCGTCATGATTGACCTTGCAACCCTGGATGCGGAGTTAACAAATGTGGACCTTACAATTTGCTGGATTCCCATGTCAAGGCTTCAGCTCACTGGGTTTGGAATTACGAAGCGTCGTCCCAATCTCATTGAGCTGAAGCCTTGACAGGGGAAGCCTGCAAATATTAGGTCCACCTTTGTCCACTCCAGGATTGCAAGGTCAACTGTGATGATGCTATGTTGCTCCTGGGGCATTACCTGACTCTGGAAGCTGCTGATGTACATAGAAGATTGCGAGACACTGTCTTAGGGATGGCCAAGCCCGTTCCAGCTGATGCATCAGAAGAACAAAGAGAAGTAGGTCCTCAGCTACTGGAGGATTTAATCGGAGAATGTCCTCAGGGCTTGCACGTCACCATCCTTGTCAGATCAACACGAATGAACCACCAACAGGATATTGCACGACACGCCGCTGGTTGTGATGTTATTGATAGGCAAGCCTCAGGTGCTTGCATTGATCTGTGTCCAATCTGTCGATGAACGTCTTGTCTGACCAAAGCTCTTCACTGCATCCATTGCATCTGCTTTGTCCAGGAGGAAGATGCGAGCAAGTCGACTCTCCAAAGAGCTGGAGATGGTGGCGAGCTCAAATTTGACGCAGCAGTGCAGAGCAGTAGGAATACGCTTGACCTGCGGGGAAAGCGGGTCGAGGACGCCCTGATGGACCTTGACCTTGCATTGGCGACCAGCCGCCGGGGCTCTGTTTTATTCATTATCCATGGCTTGGGGACGGGGGCCGTCAAGCAGGCTGTGCTTAGCCGGCTCAAGGGCCACCGTAATGTGGCCAAATTTGAGCAGGAGGGCATTATGAATCCCGGGTGCACAGTCGCTTACCTGCAGTGAAGCAGCGGCAGGCAGGCCCAAATCATTCATTAGCACATAGTGATCCATCTGTTTATAGGGGCTTGTATTGCCTCGCTGTCAATAAGTATTGGATCATGGAGTTCTTGTTGACAGAGTGCTTGCCCTACTGACTTGATGCTACGTAGAATTCTTGTACCGCAGAAGAGGCATTGCTTGGCCCGGTTGTGCTTAATTATTTGACCGATCGACCACTGTCCCTTTGGGAGAGCCATATCCTCTTGTGATAGCTGGATAGCAATCAGGGATTGAAGAAGGTTTCCTCGCCCGGATCAATCTTGGAGGACCATGTACTGCATGTACATGCTGCTGCAGAAACTGCAGCAGCTCAGGCCGAGCAGCATTGGTAACTGCGCCGTAGACGATGATGGTGGCATCGTATAGTCATTTCTTCTGGCTTGGTCCACATCTGCGGCCGCCGCATGTGGGTGTCAGCACATATCATGTGCCCAATGCATGGCCAGGTCAGAGCACGCAGCGACATATGAGAGTCGTGGACACCGTGGACTCTGCCCGGCTAGGCTGTGACAACAGAAACTCATCCAAAGAAGGCGATGGCTGTGAAAGAGAAAGAAGCAGCGGTGAAAGGCCAGCCCAAAGTGACTGGACAAGGCAAGGGGGAATCCCAGTAAACACCGTCCACCACGCAGCGAAGCAAGTCGCTTGGGAAATAGATACTCCGCAGCCACAACTGCTCGAGGGAGGGGGAGTCCGGGCAGGGTGAAGTGGGGTGGGGGAGGCCTGTGAGGCAGGGATTGAAGTAGCTCTTGCAGGAAGGGGCGATGGCTGTGGAAGGCCAGCCCCAAAAGCCAATGGCTGGGGAAAGAGATAGCCCTTCCCATGTAAGGCAGTGGCTGTGAGAGACTGGCTCTCCCAAAAGCCTTTTTCTCACGCTAGACACGAGACTACCGCAGATGGAAGCTGAAGGAAAGAAGTGGCTCTCCCAGTGGGGGCAAGAAATTTCGTGTATTTGAAACAAACGAAGGCCAAATGGCCAAGTACAATTGGGGGCAAGGGCTGTGATAAGCCAGCCCGAATAATTGACAAGGAGAGAGAGGTGCCAGCCCAAAACAAATTACAAAGGTCTACAACATGTACAAGGGGAAAGAAAGTGGCTCTCCCATAGGGGGCAAGAAATTTTCGTGTATTTGAAACAAACGAAGGCCAAATGGCCAAGTACACAGGCAAGCACATCTAAGACCTACATAATTTACAGCAGAATGACCCGCTCAGTAACCGCGGGTCAAAATATAAAGGTCGCTAATCGATGCCTGAATACTAGATGTCAGATAAGAAGCCATTCTGCCACCAACTAGAGCTCGCCCAGCTTTCTGGTGCATGGCCTTATCCTGGGCACGCTGCAAACAGGCCGAAACTCGTCGTCGCGAGAAAGACCGATATGCAGCTGGCAAGCACATCTCAGCCGGGAACACATCTGCACGTCGTGTGTAGCCTAGATTGGCAATGTTGTGGAGGAGGGAGTGGAAACGCGGACCCAGACAGCCAAAGGTGTCAACTGCAGCTGGCAGGAGCTGATCGCACCGGGGGTAGTCGGAGTAGTGCTGTAGCTTTCTCTGCTCTGCAATGCCCACTGCGTGGCCAGCGATTTGTGTCGATGCTGGACCTTTATACTGCCGTCCGGTATTCGAGCGTCAGCTAGCGACCTCTATGTGCTGACTCGTGGTTGCTGAGCGGGTCAGCTTAGCAGCAGGTGACGTACATTTGTCCAATGTGCTTGCCTTTGTACTTGGCCACACATGGCCTCCCCATCTCTTAATATACACGCATTTCCTTTATACAGGGGGCAAGAGCTGTGAATAGCCAGCCCGGAAAGACTTGACAAGGTCCGAAGGGGTCAGAAAGAAAGTGCTCGCCCATAGAGAAGCGGGGTCAGAAAGCCCAAAGCTTTCCTCGTAGGTGAACCACTTAACCACTTATTAGTCACCTCTAGTGAGGATTCTTTTTCGGCTGGCTTCTGCCAGCCCCTCTAAGTCTGCACTCGACTCTGCCTGAACAATGTATTGGCTTGAATTGGCCTCCCTTTCAATTCATGCGCCCCGCGCGCCTTCTCTCTTTTCACAAGTACAAGGACCACCCGGCGGGGTGCTGCCCTTCCCGGTGGCTCGGTGCCTTTGGGTCTGGTGTCCTGCTACCGTATGCGACTGTCTATGTCCCTGCAGCGCTCCCAAGCGCTTGCTTTGCACCGCCGCGCTGGTCGCGCCCTTGCAGCAGCCTCTGGCTTGCGCAGCGGGGTTGCTCTTCCTCCCCTCAGCTCATCTGACTTCCTACTGCTGACACGGGGGTATTGAGGGCGCCCTGTCTGCCTAGCCTTTGGCTCCGTCATGAACACCTGTATGCATCTGGCTGGCATTTCACAGCCGATTCTTTCATATCAGCAGCCGCTTCCTTTCTATGGGCGAGCACATTCTTCTAGTGAGGAGCCCAAATCAGAATCAGGGGAAAGGCTTGGGAAGGCAGTCGGGTCTAGGTGATTGGCGACTGCCGTCAGGAAAAGGGCTTTCAAAGGCGGCCACGACGGCTGCGTGCGTGCTGCCTGCGCCGCCCGGCGTTGCGGCGGCGGCGTGGGGCTCCACTGGGGTGCCGAGGTCCAGGACTTGGATTCTGGGAGGTGGTGCTGGCCGGACTCACTGACATGCCCCAAAGCGGCGAGGACGGCGGGCAATGCCTTCCGGACGACAGCCGCGGCAGTGAGGACGCCAAGTCCGCCACGAAGGCCGCCGAGCAGCTCGCCCGCTGGCGCGTCGGCGACCTGCCCACTGTGTACTGCGTGCCCGACTACCTGACGCCCGCGGAGGAGGCCTTGCTGCTGAGGCAGGTTCTGGCACAGCTGCCCCAGCCGAGCCCCCACTTTGCAAGCTTGCTGATGCTTGTTTCAAGTCAACACAAAACCTCGCCATGCGTTTGTGATGCTGTGACTAATATGCCATACCAGATCGGAAGTGCATCATCTGATGCCGAAGTTCCTCCTCCTTTACTCATGCTTGTGGCCTTTGCCACCAGGTCTATGGCGCGCCGAGTGCAAAGTGGCGGGTGGTTCGCAACCGCCGCTTGCAGGAGTGGGGTGACGCTTTGTCCCACCTACGCAGTCTTCGTCGCTCTTGTCAAACAACAGCTTGGCCACTGCACGAAACCACTGGTCATGAGAGTGCCAGGCAGGCGCTGGGGCCCACATCTCCTTATCAGCAGACAGACTGTGGTGCACAAATCTGAGCAGCAGCCGCGACGCATGCCAGGTGGCACAGTCCACGAGAAAGGAATGATCCCGCAAGCACGTGAGGACACCCCATATATTGCCCTCTAACTTATATAACCACTCTATATAACAATCTTATAAGCTTTTTGGGGCATCCTACACGCCCTTAAGTAAGCTTCCATGCGTGACAAAATTTGAGTAGATGAAGCTTACATGTTCTTTCCACTGGTGCTCTTTTCATTCTGACATGCTCGGCCTGAATTTGACATACTTGCGGACCACGGTGACCTGCAGTGCTGGCGTGGCTGGCAGCGCTGGCGGCAAGGCTTGAGGAGGACTTCGATCAGCTGGTTTCTCCAATCAATCACATTCTGATTAACGAATACGCACCAGGCCAGGGCATCATGGTGAGGCCTTCCGTTACGAATTGCCACACCTGCAATTTGCAATTTGTGTTATGCATGTTGGTGATTCTCTTATGGAGCACAGGGTTATGGCTGACTGCAGCGGCACCAGGACGGGCCCTTGTACTACCCCGTTGTCCTCATCCTGTCGCTGGGCCTGCCAGCGGTCATGCAGTTCCACCCCCACCAAGGCCTGCTTGCTGAGGTGCGATGCTAAATCTGCGCTTCTGCAACTGAGGCATGGCTTCTTAATAGGCATTGGTAGTGGGTTCAAGGAGTTATAGCTAGTAGTAGAGATGTCTGAATCTGCTCAACACACATGCCACCTACATTTCACCAACTTCACCAACTTCTTTCGTTGCTATGTATTTCCCAGTCAGAGCTTTCTGACAAAATGCTCTTGTGGATGCCAGTGTTTGTGACATGTGGTGGAAGCTTGACTTCAGCTTGCTCTAATGGAAGTATCCAGGGCGCTGCCAGAGGCCATTCACCTCCGCCTGTGCTTCCTGTAAGACTACCGCCCAGGTCGTTGCTGATCTTCAAGGATGCTGCATACCAGGGTACGAACATCATTTTCTTTACCCAAGACTTAGACCCTCCTAGAACACCACTAAGTATGTAGGTTGTTGCTGCTGGGATTGTAGCAAGTTCCTTCCTCCTATGTCCTTTCACTGCTGATATCACTGGTTGCTTGCTGCCATGAGGGTGCCAGACTACCTGCATGAAATCTCTGAGGTTATCAACGCAAATGCAGCTGTGGAGGTGAACACTACCCCTTACAACTTATGAGTAACTCAATTCTCTGCTGTTGAGTGAATCTAATTTGACGTCATTGAATCAGGCAATCTTGCAGAAATCTGACAGCGAGGAAGCCGTATCAGAAGCAGGCGTTCCACTATCTGCAGCTCGGGCTCAAGCTCGCATCTCGTTGACATGCCGGAGGGTGGAGAAAGTGCGAGCCAAGGTCTTCCGCCTGTGACGATGTTAGGCCGCACAAGCCAGTCAGAAGACCTTGGCTCGAACAAGTCTCTTTCAAGTTGGAAGCCTTGTGAAGCCCAAGTCCCCTGAAAAGGGGAACCGCAACACTGCTTCAGATTGGTGTGCCTAAGAATGATTGTGTAGTGCTGCACTGCAATATTACTGGGCTAGATGCCTAAACGACTGGACCGTTGCGGCCACCTACATTGGCTGCTACAGTCTCCTGTACCTCCATACTCTCCGATTGTTGAATTCTGCTGTCATAGAAGTGGACAGGAGAGAGGGTTATGCAAGAAGCAGGACAACACGGAAGGAGACGAGCACGAGAATATGATCAAGGTGAGCAGAGAAGCCAATGGATGTAGGTACCTAATGCAACATGAAGTATACACTGCAGTTAAAGAAGCTATCTGGAAGAAGAAGCTCTTCAAGATGGGGCGATGGGAGTATAAGGCCACCCAAAGAGGATGAAGACGGCCAGAATTCGACTTTCACAGTTAGGGTGTAGTCCTGCTAGCCATTGCTTGATGACCTGTAGTTCAGAGCATGGTGACAGACTCATTACAGACACGCACGACTTAAGCACCAGAGAAGCATACACGAAGGACTCATATGCTCAACTTCTGCAGCCCGAAGCAAGCAACAGCCAAGTAATGCACATGCTGCACCTGGTACACGTACAGATCAATAGCAGTAGACACAGCCACTTGGCGGACAAGCCCCTCATCGGCCCCTCAGATGTATGCTAAATATGCGACTGCAGTGCCGTTGCATATTCGTATAGCAAGGCCGTAACAGGGGCCTGGTCTTCTTCTACGTGAGAACCTTGGACGGACAGATTGCGATAGCAGAGTGCATCAAAGCAGTCCTGCTTCACAAGGTGATCAGCATGTAGGTTCACAAACACCACCTACATGCATCAGGCCAGGCGCCACCTTTGTCACGCCGTTCAGTAAAGTGCCAGTCTTGATGTGCCTGACGAGAAGAGGGCACGCTGCCAGAATCATCAGTGGCAGCTAACTTAAGCACTCGCACAGCTGCAGATCGGCAGCAGATGGCTGCGAGCAGCCGAATATCGACAATCGTCCTTCTGTGCGTGCCAACCAATCTGAGGGCCAAAAGCTGTTTGTAGGTCCTCCAGATACGGTTTCAATTATTATGAACGTATCTGTCATGGGAGTGTTAGAGATCCCTTCAGGGGCCTGCGACTTCTTCAGCCTCATGCTCTATGATGCTTACCTATCTGTCTGCCAGCGTGCCCTGTTTGTGTTGTCATATCGCCACAAGTCGACTACACCGTAGCTTCTACTTCTGGTGCTCAGACTCGACGTCCTTCGGACGCTTTTTGTCGTTTCTCCAGGGACCACATAGTTGACATTGGCACGTCAAGAGAATCAAGTATGCTAGGCTGCTCATTGCCGGCTACCAGCTAAGGCTCGACCAGCTTTCTGATGCAACGCATGAGCCTGAGCTCGCTGCAGATAAGGTGACACTCGACGACGCAAGAATGACAAGTAGGCTGCCGGCATGCCCATCTGAGCTGGAAGCATATCCTCACGTCGAGCATATCCCAGACTTGCAATATTCTCCAGTAGGGTATGGAAGCGAGGACCCATGCACCCGAAAGTGTCAATCGCGGCTGGTAGGAGGTGGTCACTGCGGGGGTAGTCAGAGTAATGTAGCAGCTATGCTTCGTTTTGTGCTTGCTTTCCTTAGCGTTTCCCCTGGCCCCCTACTCGTACTTTGTTCATTCTTTTTTGGGCTGGCTTGTCCAGCCCCTCTCCTCAATGGGCGAGCCCTTTCTTGTTAATGTAGGAGCTTTCTCTGCTCTGCACCTCCCACTGCGTGGCCAGCAATATGGGTCGATGCTGAACTTTTGTACGCTTTCCGTCACAACCACGTCAACCAAGGCTCGTGGGCCTCCGCCAGGTTGTACACCCACAATGGCCAGTGAACGCCCACCACTCCAGGGCCTGTGGGACACCGCAGCATGTGGGTAGCGAGGACTCTCGCTCTCCACACGAAAGCCGCACTCACACTGAGTCACTCCGATCAGGCAGGTCGGGGGCAGGCCAAGAAACAGCTGAAGAAGCCCTTGCCTACATTGGGAGTGCCACTTCTTTCGAAGAAGCGTCCGATATGCCTCGGGGCTGATTTTGAATGCGTTGTGGATGGCGTGCGTTGTGAGCCAGTCCGTTGCCCCAGGTGTTGCGAGCGATGTGAGACGTGCCAGACTCCTTGAATTGGTCCTGATATCTGGCATCCTCCTCAATGTCTTGCGACGCTCATCCTCAACTGCAGCAACGAGTTTGGCACGTCTCACATCGCTCGCAACACCTGGGGCAACGGACTCGCTCACAACGCACGCCATCCACAACGCATTCAAATTGAGCTCCGAGGCATATCGGACGCTTCTTCAGCTGTTCCTTGGCCTGCCCCCGACCTGCCTGATCGGAGTAACTCAGTGTGAGTGCGACTTCCGTGCGGAGCGCGGAGACCTCGCTACCCACATGTCGAGAAGGATTGGGTCGAGAAGGATTGGGCCGGGACTAAGCTTTGGGGGAGCTCGGACCGGTGAAGCCCTAAGTGAGGCGAAGCACTGCGGCTGCTTGCTGCCGCTCAGCCCGCCGCCGCAGCTTGTTGCCGGCTTGCTGTGAGGCGTCCGTGGCTGTCCCTTGGAGGGCTGAGGTGGAGTCGCTGCCCGACAGCGGTGCCACCAGGCGAAGTGTTCCGATGTGCGCACGCTGAGTGCGTCATTGTGTAAAGGGTTTGCTCCTAAACCCCCTGGATCCGAGTGAATCAAGGACCTGCCCTCCTGACTGTCTGTAGATAGGAGCAGGTCACCGCATTCACCAGCAGAGGAGTACTTGCATCTGGCAGGCCTTGTTTTCTTACGGCTGCTGATGCAGGGATCCACCTGATGCTCTGGCCTGAGTTTCTTGTTTGAGTGAGGAAGATCTTGCCAGATTGAGTACGTGGTGCTGCAGGAGGGGGTCGGCAGTCAGTTGCACGCAGCAGCAAGCACAACCGCCGACATTGGTTTCCGGATTGACCTTCACATGCGTTCTACCTGCTGCCGGCGGATTGCCTGCCTTGGAGGTGAGAGTTGAAACCAGCAATCGGTGAGCGGTGAAGATAAGTTGTGCAACCAAGATCGGGGTTGTGCTCCATTCTTGGACCTTCCTTGCATTTTCTTGTCTGCCTGGCTGTTTAGTCATGCGTAGTAACATATGCAGGAGCTGCATGACACGCCATACAGTTGTCATCTGGGGAGTCGACAAGACCATAAAAGCGTTGCGGCGCCTTCTGGTGGCAACGCAAGCCCAGGTGCACGCTTCACACAAAGCTGTGCCACGTGCCAGCTAAGCAAGGCAGACACTGGCAGGCCGGCCGATTCGTGTCCACCTCTTAAGAATTCTCGAGCGGAATTGGGTTGATGTGAGTGTACTTTCGCTACGCAATTTGGTTACTCAGCGCAACGGGTTTGTTTTACGTGCTGACTCGTGGTTACTGAGCGGGTCAGCTTAGCAGCAGGTGATGTACATCTGTCCATGTGCTTGCCTTCGTACTTGGCCACTCTGGCCTTCCCAACACTCGATACACATACCAATTTCCCTTGAGCCAACAGGAAACAATTTCGTGTGTTTGAAACAAACGAAGGCCAAATGGCCAAGTACAAAGGCAAGCACATCTGAAGACCTACATAACCCTACAGCAGATTGACCCGCTCAGTAACCACGGGTCAACAGAGCTGCAGTAGTCGGGATTGAGGGTTTAGGATGTACAGATGTGCATGTGCTTGCCTTCGTACTTGGCCACTCTGGCCTTCCCAACACTCAATACACTTACCGATTTCCCTTGAGCCAACAGAGCTGCAGTCGGGAGGGCCTCGCCCCCAGGCCTCCGCACGCGGCTCGCGCCGGGGCGGGCGCGCGCCATGGCGCGCGCGGCGNCCGCCGCGCACGGCGCGCCGCTCGGCGTCGGCGTCGTGCTCGCCTTCCCCCACGCCCGCTGCCTCGACGCCGTCCTGGCCGCCGCCGCCGAAGCCGGCCCCCTGGTCCTGCAGGTGTACTGAAGCGACTTCCCCGCGGCCCAGGTGGCGCGCGCCCACGCCGCCGGCGTCAAGGTCCTGCACCAGGTCCGGCACCTCCGCTGGGGGGGCTTTTATTGGTTAACGAATGATTCATTAGTCTATGTAAGATCAGCAGATGTACTCGATAGCTGGGCATTCCCTTCTTTAGGCCCAATTAGATGGCAGCACGCGCTCTGGGATAAAGTGTATCACTGCCGATTATCGAAGCGATGATTGGACATGAAGATGGAGAAATTGCTGCCACTGCGAGCCGGGTTTGGCTTGTCTGGGTCCGCGGAGCCTCCAGGCTGCTATTTGGGCAGCCCAGTCGGCTCCTAGGGATTCAGGAGTCTTTCTAATTGGTGATGATATCAAGACCGCTGAGATTCATGGACATGATCTTCGTTATCTTCCTGTCGGAGGAAATGTTGGCTTGCAGCTTCTCACGCCCGCACAGGCATCTCGGCGGGGCAAAAGCGCAGGTGGGCTCGGTAGAGGAGGCCGTGAAGGCCGCCGCCGCGGGCGTTGATGCTGTCATTGCGCAGGGCTTCGAGGCTGGCGGGCACGTCATTGGCAAGGTTGTGGCAGCTGCCTCACCTTTTGCTCGCAAGCAGTATCTTCCAAGTTGTCCGTCTTCCAGCCATTAGCTGCACGTAGTCAGCTTGCACCTTGTGCACCCTCCTCCATGCTCCACGGCAATCATGCTCGATCTCGGCCTCTGAAGGAGGATAGCTCGTGCATGAAGCTCATCATTGCATTATGCAAGTCTAAGGCAAGCTTTCCTCTCGCGGAAGCAAAGCAGGCCTGAAAGTGTCGTGCTCGGAAAGTACAGCGTACATACCCTGGCCAACGACGTCCTTCCTCCCTGCAGTCACTGAGTCCTTCCTGTCATTGTGCAGGTCTCTACAATGGTCCTCGTCCCTCGTGTCGTTGATGCTGTGTCGCCTGTCCCTGTGGTGGCTGCTGGTGGCATTGCTGATGGCCTCGGCCTCGTGGCGGCGCTTGCGCTTGGAGCACAGGCCGTCATGCTGGGGACAAGGTGCACAAGTGGGCGCGTGTCTGAGGCTTGACCACACAGGCGTGCATTGCACAGTGACCATCTGGCTTAAAATCAGCAATTAGTGGTGAACATAAGCGAGGTGCCCATCTGCAGGTTTGTGGCGACGCAGGAGGCGAACGCTCACCCTGAGTACAAAAGGCAGCTGACGCTGGCATCAGAGGCCGACACGGAGTACACAACCCTCTTTGGCCGTGCCAGGTGGCCAAATGCGCCACAGCGTGTGCTTGCTACGCCGCTTTACGCTGAGTGGAGGGGGCGCGAGAGTGAAGCTGGTGATGAGCTGCAACCGTCGCAACCATCCGTGGGACACACCACCATCCATGGCAAGGTACAGCGCTTGCACTGACTCGAGCTTTGCTTGCTTCTGCTGGATTGGCAGTTGGGTCGAATCTTGTTCTGATCGTTCTGAACCATCTTGAGTCCTGGTCCATGGAGTATGCAAGGGCATGCCTTGATTCTGGTGATTGATCAGACTTTGACAGGCTTTTGTCCTTTTGCTCTGGTATAGGACTATGAAGTAAAGAGGTTCTCGGGAAGAGCTCCAAATGCTGCCTCTGAGGGCGACATATCTAGCCAGGTTCTGTATAGCGGCCAATCAGTGGGGCTCATTAATGACATTCCGTCCGCCGGGCAGGTGGTGCTGGATATTGCGGCAGAGGCGCAGGCAGTCATCCAAGAGAAGCTGCTCGCTTACATTGACATTTCTGCATGAGTTCTTGCAACAAATTTACACAGGCACGAGCAACTTGCATCCACCTTCTCCAGGCAGTCATGACGGAGGAACTTCCATGGAAATTAAAATAATGGAACAATCAAAAGTCTGTGTAAGACTGACCAGTTGGCAAAGAATGGTGACTTGAGCTGGAAGTACTCTACATGTCCTGTCTCGCTTAAGTAACTACTTGCAAGCTACTGTCGTTTTAAATGGAGGAGGTATACAGGAGCAAAATCTGTTGTCTTGTCTTGCATGTGATTGATGATCAAAAAATTACCTACTGCGAGTGTGGAGCCCATTCAACAGCCACACTTTTAGCCAGGACAAAAATGGGATCAATGCTCATTACTGCTAGGTTGGTGTGTGGCTGTTTATCTGATATACAAGTTATTCGAAAATGTTCTGTAAACAGGACAAAAGGTGTGCTCAGACAAAGCACTGGCCAAGGATGCCCTCCCTTGTCCCCCTGAGCTCAAGGTCAAATGCAAGTGTGGGAGCTTGCTGATCCCAAAGGTGTACCTCAACAGCAATCACGTTTTTGCCTGGCAGAAGCCATCCACCCGAGAGCACTGATGCCGTGGGGGATGGATAGCCCAGATTAATAGCTGTTGTGTTGGGGTACACTGCTCCTTTTGGCATGTTGGGTGTCCGGTAGGCCTCAAGGCCACTGAGGTACACTACCTGGCAATAGAAGCTTCAGTCAGTATGGTATCCTGCCTACGCGCGGTGCTCCAACAAACAATGAATCACCAAAAATCTCACAGGAGTGCGATCAGCCAATTGTGGCAACAAAAGTAGGACAGAGAAGATATCAGAGTTGGAGTCATACTGCAGCATCAGCAGCAGTAAGAGTTGCAGTGAGCTGGAAGTAGCAGCCTGGGCTTGTGGGATAGAATGCTTGTCTGAAGTAAAAGGATGTCAGCTGGGAGCCCAGATTTGCAATAGTTGTATTGACACCGCCCCACCCGAATCCCAAGGGGGCTTGCCCTGCGCAACATAGCAGGGCAGACAGCCGATAAAGGAGATGATACAGGACTTGCCTCCGTGTGTAGCTGCATTGGGCCCGAGACCTAAAGGACATGAACATGCTGAAATGGAGATTGTGAACGCTATGCACCCCCGCAAGACTTACTGCAGCCTGCGACATGCCAGAAGCCTGTAATCCTTGAGCATTGTTTTCAAGATCTCCTATCTGAGAAACACATATGACTGAAGTGGCATCTTCAAATCAAGAGGTTTGCACAAACATCAAATGGAGCTATATAAGAAGGCATGCGTCCTTATTACCGAGGACCCAAAGGGAGTCATCAAAGCTTGGAAGTGTCCAGCCCTGAGGGAGTGTCCCCTTGCTTGAGTCAAATGTCCGCCACCTAGAGCCCTTCTGCACAAATGCACAAGAGATTTCTCTGCAAAACTCAGTAGCGTCTTCGATTATGTCGATGTGAATTGAGGCAGGACAATGCCGTGCTCAAAGCCCTTGCTTGACCACAGTTGCTACTAGCTACTTCTTTCTTTAGATTGGGCAGGGCAAATGCTTCTAAAGTACCTGCACGAAGTAGGTGTCAGCAGGCAGTGCACGGACGCAGCTCTGAGTAGGGCAGGCCGCATAGACATTCCGCAAGAGAAGGAGATCAAAGGCGGCATCTTGCGACTTCAGGCTGGCTCGGTGCAGTTCCGCTGCAACCACGTTCACTCCAGCCTACGTGGTCATGCCCAAGCAAGCACGGCGATGAGACGTATGACCTCGAGAAGAGGAACGAAGTGCGGCAGGAAAGGAACTCTGATTGCAACTGTCTTGGCTACTTGCTAAATAACAAGAACTCGGAATCTCCAATGCCTTTCAGGGATGCACGACCTTGTGGGATAACAACAAGCAGACCTGAAAGGTGGGCTTGAATACGTCTTGGCAGAGGTAAAACTTGCTCTTCTGGTACGAGGTGTATGTCTTGGTGGATGCCAAGGTTTCTGAGGTGATCCTACCTGCCGGCATGTTAGACCGGCAGACCTCCCGTCCATTGACGTATATGACAGCTCCATCGTCTCGTTTCACAGCAATGCCTGTTTTTCCATATCAGAAGGAACAAGCTGGTCAGTAGATTGCATTTGGTTACACATTGCCGCTGCTTCCTGCGGTAGAGGGGATAAAGTACACCTAGCTTACAGGGAAGCAGGCAAAGCAGCATGCTCACTTAGGCTTTGTGTCCTGGCGACGTCGGCCAGACTTAGCACGAACGAGTTCAGAAGGTACTGTGTGGCCCAGTTGCCAGGAGGGTCTGGCAGGAGCGTCGCAAACTCTGCATTAGCTGTGGCGTTGCTCTTGTCGTAGCCAAGAGGGGCCCTTCCCTCGAGCCAGGGACCGGCACTGGTTGTCCTGCTTGATGATAGACAGCCGAGGAGACCAACAGGAGCACCTCTCATAAGCAATCACAAGCCAGGCCTGCTGCTGGTGTGGCAAGGCCTTTCTCTTCACTTGCACAGACCGTGGAACAGACCATGTGAATGCCTGGTCTAAATCAATGAAGGCGACAAGTGCCGCAGGCCCAAGAAGCCCAGGAGCGATAAGGGCTTATATAGACACTAAACACTAAAGAAACACACCGCCAAACAGGACTGCAACTCCGTGTTTCAAACCTGGGGCCAGAGGTCGGATCTACAGTGGTCCAGGTTGCATCCGGCGGCGATGCTGAAGCAGACGATTGATGTAGGTACAGCCAGCCCGGGGAGCCGGCTCGCAAGCTTGGGTCGTGATAGGAGTATGGCGCCAGCGCCTGGCAACGTCCCGAGAAGCACACACTGCCGCCCTGGCAGTCCAGCTGGCCCAGGCCATTGTCCACGAGCCCATCACAGTCGTTGTCGAGCCCATCACATCTGCTTTGGAAGAGGAGCAACTATCAGAGCGGAGTGGGACCGAAACACTGTTGCAGGAGCCCTCCTATCAGGGTGACCGAGGTGCATGAGCTCACAAACATGAGCATGCAGTACTGCGCATGACTAGGAACAACGATCGGCGGAGTTGCTTACGATCAGGACCACAGCCTCATGCGAAGCAGTCTTACATTTCTGGAGAGGGTTGTGGGGCACTGCATTGTTGCCATATCGCTTGTACGCACTTCTCCGTGCCTGTTCCACAGGCCGTCGAGCAAGACTGCTGCAGAGGGTCTCCATTTGGTTGTTCATCTACCAAACCTGGAGAGGAATGCAGCAATTCAATTGACGAGAAAAGGCTTGGCTGTCCAACCATGGCAATTTCTCACAAAGTGCTCAGGTACTCGGTGCCTTAGAAACGGTGGTCCTGGTGACAGCATGCACCTCCCAAGCATTCCTTTTGATGCTGTCATCTAGATGAGGATGACTATGCTGCAATGCTGACCCCAATCCATCGAGCCCAATCAGAGCCTTCTGATGTGAGGTTCTTGTCACATGCACATTGCCCTGCTCATGAGCACGGCGCAGTTTGCTTGCTTAGAGGACTGCATGTAAGAGGTGGAGCAGCTGACCATCATTGTCGTTGTCAACGCCATCGCAAACTTCCTTGGTAACTCGAGCACCATAGCAGCCAGCTCCACTGCAATGCAGATGTAAAATAATAAGTATGACTCACATACTCGCACACCACCAGACGTTGAGTTGGCATTCTACTCTAAACACAGGGACTTGTTAGAGGTGACAGCCCCTTTCAGAATTCCTCGTTATGCTGACATCACACCAGCACCCTCTCCTACGATGAAGTGCAAACTAGATCCAATCTGTTCAGTACAGAACCTAGTCCAAGTGATGTATATTGCATACACTGCACTTTGACAAGTGAAGTTGTAGTAGTGCCAGAACTAACTTGCGTATAAAAGACAAGCGCATATCGAATGAGATGCTCCATTGCGGATTTGTGGAATAGGCATGGACTTCCACTGCCAAAACATTGATTCCCTCCACCAAGAATGGGCTGCTTGTAGGACTTAGTAAAATGGCAAACGTTGTATACTGGTAGGTCCCGTACGCATAAGGACTTGCTGAATTGATTGCCTGAGCAACCCAAAGAGGGGTGAAGGGCGCCCATTCAAGTCTCAGAAATCCCATTACTTCATGTTATTGAGGAAGGGTGAGGAAGCATATGTCAGCAGATGCTTGAGAGCCGAATAAATTGAAGAGTGGATTGACGAGGTCTGGTCAGCTGACACATAGATGGCTAGTAGGACAAAGCAGACCTTTGTGGCACTTGAGATACTGCCGTTTGGTAGGTTGGATCGGAACGCCTCATATCCATTCAGGTAGACGATCATTGCATCATCAACAATGGCCTCAAACACAAGCTGACTGATGCACTTGCTGTTGGCTGCCTCGAAGGTCCTCTGAAAGTAGTAAGTGATAAGCGCTGCCGAGGGGGGTGGTAGCATAGTGACCACTTGTGGAGCATTGTAACTGCATTGTAGCAGGAAAACACATAAGCTGCTTTTCCAGACCACTCTGGGCAGGGGTTGATTAGCCAAATCAAAGGACATCAAATTTTGGAAGGACATTTGCATTTCGGTGCTGCTCTATGAGTTTCGTGTGATTCTCAGAATTTTGACTTCCTTCAGCATACCCAAAGAGTGCTCTGCCTATTGTCCATGACGATGTATTCGTGAGAGGATTGGAGAAGTCGGCGGCGCTGTCAAGCTCGGTTGTATATGACCAGTTCCCACTTCCAGAGGAGAAGACCCCACATTGGCTGCAATGCAAATGCGCATCTGGGGTCAGGGGAGGTCGTGCATTGAGCAGTGGAATTTAAGCGGGCACATTGCATGGTCAAGGTCCATGATGACCCAAGTGCACATCAAAAGGGGCAGACAAGTGAGAACCAGCCAACCTTGACTGCTGGCACCGGCTTGAGGCTGGTGAAGCTGCAAAGTTGATGTCATCAAGCAAGAGCCCGCCAACGTCCACGTGGATGACCGCGACCTTGCCGCCGGGGTAGCAAACATAGCTCCAGGCAGCGGAGTCAAGGTTGTTGACTGGCCTGGACTGCCATGCGGACGTTGATGCTGGGCTTAAGACAGGGGCCGGTGCTTGGCAGGAGCTGCAGTCAGGAGCAACAGTCAGCAAACGGGCAAGTGATGAGGGTGGGCAATCACTGCAGGCTTTGCAACACGACAGGCCTACCGCAACAACTTGTTGCTTCTAGCTTGCAGTCTTGCAGATGTACACACTTAGCATCCAGCCAACAAGATAGATGGAGGAGCCGAGTGCACACATGTAGAAGACACTACTTGTGGAGGTGACGTTCCATCCGATTCCGCCCAGGTTGGCCAATCGAAGCGCCAGGCCTTGCCCACAGCCAGTGCCGTCGGTGTACTTGACGGTAATAGCTGCAGGAATGCTCAGAACTGTGAGTGATCTTACACAACATGGCCTACTCGTATGCAGGCTTCTTATGTGACCTATTGCTGTGCAACCCAACTGTAATTGCTGAGTTGTGCATAAGAGTTGGATGTACGGCATTCATACCAACTTACAAATACGATACCTGTGATTGAAGACTGAGCGCCCTTGATGGTGAGAAGGTATGTGTACCCAGCCAGAAGAGTAACAGAGTAGAGCCTAAGCGACGGGGGCACTGCCGCAGCGACTTCATTGAGGTTACCGTCCAGCGTAATCAAAGCGCCATCCTCCAATCTGCACAGGAGCCCTTGCAAACAAGTCAGAGCTTAACGGCACTTTTCATGCACAACTTGTCTTCCCTGCTGCTCAAGGTACACTCACAAGCTGCTGATCAAGTGCCGTGTACAGTCAGGTAAGTGTGCGCGCTGTGATACAGAGATGTTAGCGCTGATGCGTGCTGCACCTGAGAATCTCAAGCCAGCTGTAGTCGCCGTGCGTCCTGCCAGAGCCGGGCCCGAAGCCTGGCTCGGGATACGTGACCGCAACCCCACGGAAGCAGGCGCCAGCGCAAGCATAGGCGTCCCAGGCTGGAACAGGCACGCACTGAGCGGCAATCGGAGAGATGAGCGCCGATGAGTTTGCAGCAGCATACCCGGGGGCTCCCAGCAATGAACCGTCTATATCGCGCAGCGCGTATGCGGCTGCGACCTCACCGCCATCCTCCACCGTGCCATCGCCACTCAAATTGGCCAACCTTGGAACAACCCAGAGTGCGTTGGTGGTGGCGGCCGTTGCAAAGGTGAGGCCCTGGACATAGTGCGCAGCATTCCACAGGTCGCCGCTGCCTGAGAGTGTGATTGCCGCGGCAGGCCGGCACGCTGGGTCGAATGCGGCAAATGACACATTGACAACCGCGTTAGGTGCAGCGCCGGCGTCGTCCCACAAACTTTGGTCCAGGTTCACGCCGATGCTCGGGAAGGCGGCGCTCTGGCCACCGGTGCTGCGACCAACCTGCCCGGCAGGCAAAGGTAGCCCAGCGCAGCTGGCGGCGGGGCGGCAGTCGGCGCCCCGCCGAGCAATGTCTGTCGCCGCACCGCAACCTTGAGGATTGCCGGTGTTGTTGGAAAGGCCGACGACAATAGAGTTGGACAGCGTGACCCCCGCGACCTGATTCATGTGTACTGCCCAGCCATTGTCGGCAAACACTGATGTGTCAATCGTCACGCTGTCGGTGACGTGCAGGTGGATGCTGCACAACACAGCAGCGCTAGCCAGTCAGGAGGTTGGCATTGCCACCAGACAATGCTGCTGCATTTGTGGGTCCAAAGGTAAGGGTTCACATCACAGGGCCATAGTCCAGGAACGCATACAAACCCGAGATTTCTGTTTTTGTAGACATTCAGGTTGGCCAGAACGGCCTCCGCCGGGGTCTGTGGCCGCCAGAGGAGCAGCAGGGGATTGCAGGTCAGCACAGGTGTGAGCTTGCATTGCATTCTGTTCCTTCTTGGGTCTCTCAAGATGCAGAGATAATCGATAACCGCAGTTGGGTAAAAGGAGGCAGTTAGAGATTGATTGGTGTTCGCACGTCGTCTGGAAGGCGGGGCCGGAGCCCGTGTGGGTATGTACGAATGCCTGCATCGCCATTGGAGTGAGCGGTGTTGCCAACAAATGCGCCAAGTGGCGTCAGGAAAGGGTTGACATCAGCCATCCCCGGGAGGCCCGCCGAGATGCCGCGCACGAATTGGTTGAGCTCGAACCAGAATCTGCTCGCCAGGAGGGAGCATGCTTCCAGGCATCAGGCAAGCTGGCTTCACGGGAGCAGTAACGTCTCAATCAAAGGATGTGTCCAGTGGCATTGAAGGACAAATGGTAGCTACAGACATATTATGGACCATCACCCTTCTCTAGACATGCAGACAGTTTAGGAGAAAGAGATAAGGCATCGAGGTGAATGCACATGCCTGGGCACCCTAGGGTGCCGGGGGTGGAGGAGGGAGGGGGAGGGACAGAGAGAGAGAGAGAGTGAGAGAGAGAGAGAGAGAGAGAGAGAGAGAGAGAGAGAGAGAGAGAGAGAGAGAGAGAGAGAGCGAGCGAGC
>WELB01000001.1:834454-861118 GCA_009602725.1 Spirogloea muscicola | reverse complement strand
CGGCGGCCGCGCCCGCGGCGAAGGCGGGCGCGGGGCTGCGCGTCGGCGGCATGACCTGCGCCGCGTGCTCGTCCTCGGTGGAGCGTGCGCTCGCCGCGCTCCCGGGCGTCGCCTCCGCCTCCGTCGCACTCCTGCAGAACCGAGCCGAGGTCGTCTACGATCCCGCGAAAATCAAGGTGAGCGACCGTTGCCGCCGCCGCCAGTGGCGCTCCACTGGCTGAGGAGCATCCTGCGTTGCTGCATGGAGGACCTCATCCTGGTCGTGCCGGCTGGCCTGACCGGCCGTCGCTGCCTGCCCCGCCTCAGGTTGAGGACCTGGTGGAGGCCGTCGAGGACGCGGGCTTCGAGGCGGAGGCGCTGCTGCAGGTGCCGCTGCCGCCGGCGGGCGGCGGCGGCGGCGGCGCGCACCTGGCCAGCGTCGTCGGCCGCTTCCGTGTGTCGGGGATGACCTGCAGCGCCTGCGTCGGCTCGGTGGAGGCCGCGCTGCTCGCCGTGCGGGGCGTGCTGCGAGCGTCGGTGGCGCTCGCCACGGAGCAGGCGGAGGTGGAGTACGATCCCGAGGTCAGGGCTGTGTCCCCACTCTGCCTCCTTCTGCAGCGCACCTCGACACCAAGTCGCAGCACTGCAGTCGAGAGCGGATGCATATTCGCTGTTGGCCACTGACTCGGCTTCCCTGCCACCTTGGCGTGCGTGCGGTCTTGCCTTGCAGCTGGTGGACCCCAAAGCTATCGTTGGAGCGATAGAGGACGCTGGCTTTGATGGCGAGCTCCTCGCAACCGGCGAGGTGGACCGGGTGGTCCTCAACATCGCTGGCATGTGGCGCGAGGACGCAGCGCTCCGCGTGGAGGCTGCGCTGCGAGAAGTCAAGGGCGTTCGGCAGGTCTCCGCATGCCACCGCATGGAGTGCGCGGACGTGCTGTACGACCCCGAGGTGTGTGGGCTACGGGCGCTTGTGGAGGCCGTTGCTGGCGTTGATGGGCCCGATGGCAAGCTCCGCGCGCATATGCCCAGTTTCCACGCCTTGCAAGCGCACGACCGCAGCCAGGAGGCTGACAAGTACCGCCGCCTCTTCTTCCTCAGTGCCGCCTTTACGGTGAGCGCTTATGCTATACAGGCATTGTCACAGTATGCTCCTCTAGCATCTTGATTATCAAGCAACTCCTACATGGTGGTGTTTCATAGGCTTGCACTCCTGCCCCCTGCTTATCTTGCACAATTTGTGTGGAGGGCGGCTGCAGATCCCGGCGTTTCTAGTGGCAATGGTGTGCCCACACATTCCCGTGCTGCACGAGTTGCTCATGGTGCGCCTAGGGCCGCTGGCGCTTGGCTCGTGGCTCAAGCTTGCACTGGTCACGCCCGTGCAATTCGGCATCGGCGCCCGCTTCTACGTTGGCGCCTACCGGTCGCTGCGCCACGGCGCCGCCAACATGGACGTGCTCGTGGCGCTCGGCACATCCGCCGCCTACTTCTACTCCGTATTCTCAGTGCTCTCAGTTGCCTGGCGCCGCAACCTACCATCAGCCGACTTCTTTGAGACTAGTGCAATGCTCATCACGTTCATTCTACTCGGCAAATACTTGGAGGTGCGGGAACTTGCCCTCTTCTCCTGTCTGACCTGCTTCAGAAGCAGACTCATGTTTCTGATTGAGTCAGTGAGCTCTCATGCCTTTGCGTCCTACATGCCAAGCAAGCTGCCTGACCTGCGGCCCTTTTAAGACTTACATTTCACGTCCAGCAAGCCTAAATTCAGCTGCACGAGCACGCCTGGAGCTTGCCTCGCATCAACGCTGCTGTGTTTTGCTATGGCGAGGCTGAGCAATCGCATCCGGCGTCCCTTCTGCAGGTCGTGGCAAAGGGCCGTACTTCTGAGGCTATCTCAAAACTGCTGCAGCTGGCGCCCGCGACAGCAATTATTCTTGAAGTGGGGGCAGGTGCAGGAGCACACAAGCAACCATATAGGGGCCCTTTGCCTCTTGCAATGACCTGTGGCGGGCGGCCATGAGGTCGCAAGATTGTCTTCGGGTGCTGATGTGGTTGCTTCCGTGCTGTGTGAATAACAGATGGTAAGGTGGTGACGGAGCGGGAGATAGACACCCGTCTCGTCCAGCGGGGTGATATCCTCAAGGTGAGGCCAAGGAAGACATGAGCGTGGTAGCTGCGCCCTATGCACCATTCCTCAATCATAGATGACACCCAAAGCACTTTTGTGAGGGTTTGCCTTCTTGTAGAGTATGGATAGTACCTACGCTGCAAAAAAACCATAACGGAGGGCCATGACAGCAATGTGCACTTAAGTCTATGAGGCTCATTGATGCGTTTGCAGCAATTTGGCCGCAGGTTATTCCGGGGGCCAAGGTGCCGGCAGACGGGCAGGTGGTGCATGGCAGCAGCCACGTGGACGAGTCAATGATCACTGGTGAATCTGCGCCCGTGCCCAAGGCGCCTGGCGCCGCGGCGGTTGGCGGAACCATCAACCTCACGGGCCTCCTGCACGTTAAGGCCCTGCGGGTCGGCTCCGATACTGCTCTGGCGAGGATTGTGCGCCTGGTAGAGACAGCGCAGATGTCGAAGGCCCCAATCCAGCGGTTCGCAGATTATGTGAGTGATCAAGCGCCCGTGCAATGCATTCAGGTCACAGATGTATATGAAGTCATTTCGGACTGGGCAGAAGGAGACCAAGTAAGGGTGTGCGAGCTGCAGTGAATCACAGTAATAGTCGAGGATTTGCAGCAACTTGAGTCTAATATTGAGCAAGGGTGGCTCATCTGCACCAATGTACTTGGTGGTGGAAGAACTTGTTACCATCTCAAGGAACATATTGTCTCATATAAGAAGCTCATTTGGTCTGAATTACTTGCAACTTGCTGCTTCATCCCTATGTCAAGTGCATGGGAATGCATGAGTGGCCCTTTTGTCCCCCATCTTGCAAGATAGAGCCGCTGAGCCACTTCGAAGACCGGGCTTTTGCAGGTGTCGAGCATCTTTGTGCCGGTGGTGGTGCTGCTGGCTATCCTCACCTGGCTCTGCTGGTACATGGCTGGCGAGGCGGGCGCCATCCCCGACAGCTGGCTGCCTGCCGGCACGGACCATTTCCTCTTCGCACTGCTATTTGGCATTGCCGTGCTGGTCATCGCCTGCCCATGCGCCCTGGGCCTGGCCACACCGACTGCAGTCATGGTTGCCACAGGCATCGGCGCGAGCAACGGCATCCTCATAAAGGGCGGAGATGCCCTGGAGCGAGCCCACAAAGTACAATGCGAAATAACCTCCCTTGCAGAATGATTAATAAGCAGTAATTAGTCAAATTCGTCACCAGGAGAAGATAGGCTGCCATGGTACTGTTGATGTCATTGGGATCTTTCTGATGATGTGTTTCTTCTTTCCGCAAGGCAGATTCAGACTGTGGTCTTCGACAAAACGGGAACGCTGACCAAGGGCCGGCCGGTGGTTACAAGCTGCAAGCTCTTTGGCGAGTCCAGAGATATTGTTAAGGTCCTAGGGCTGGTGGCAGCGGCTGAGAGCGGTAGTGAGCACCCCATTGGGCAGGCTCTGGTGGCGTACGCGCGGCACGTGCTCGTGTTTGGCAATCAGCAGGCAGTGACGGCAGCAGAGGACGACGGGCGGGCAAGCGACGATAAGCGGGAGACTGGGAAGAAAGATGTAACGTGGCTGCAGGCGGCAGAGGGCTTTGAGGCCCTGCTTGGCGAGGGCGTAAGCTGCACAGTCGATGGATCTGCTGTGCTGGTGCGCTCCTGACTGCTCGAGGGCAACGATTCCAGGCCATCCGCGCTCACTACAACTTTCTCATTATTGTGTGCTTGCTTGGAACATCTCCTGTCAAGAAGAAGGGCGGAGTGTATATCTATTGCCAGTTGGAAAAGTGCCAAAGATGATGTTGACTGACGATGTTGACTGCTACACTTGCTGCTCTTCCAGGTGGGCAACCGGCAGCTGATGCGACGGCACGCGGTTGTCATTCCGGAGGCTGCAGAGGAGTATCTGCAGCGTGAGGAGTCCAGAGCACGCACGTGCGTCCTCGCCGCCGTGAGCGGCACACTGGCGGCGGCTTTCGCCGTTGCGGACCCGCTCAAGCCCGAGGCGGCGGTTGTTGTGGAAGGTCTGGCACGCATGGGCATCCGCTCTGTCATGCTGACAGGCGACAACTGGCATACAGCGCGCGCTGTTGCCAGGGAGATAGGCATCGAGGAGGTGTATGCTGAGGTGCTGCCATCAGGCAAGGCCGACACAGTGCGGACGCTGCAATGTAGTGGCGCTGTTGTTGTGGCCGTCGTTGGCGACGGCATCAACGACTCCCCAGCACTCGCTGCGGCCGATGTGGGCATGGCCGTGGGCAGCGGCACGGACATTGCGATCGAGGCGGCAGACTACGTGCTCATGCGGTCCAACCTGGAGGATGTGGTTACCGCCATCGACCTCTCGCGCAAGACATTCGACCGAATCCGCACCAACTATGCGTGGGCCATGGGGTACAATGTCATGGGCATCCCGCTCGCCGCAGGCGTCTTTTACCCCTGCTTCCTTGTGCGCCTACCGCCGTGGCTCGCTGGCGCTGCCATGGCCTTCTCCTCCGTGAGCGTTGTCTGCTCGTCACTTGGGCTGCGAATGTACAGAAAACCAAAGCTCATAGAGCTCTTTGACATTCGGGTTGAGCTTGGGACAAAGGCGCAGGGTAAGGCTCTGAAATTCAGGGGCTAGGTGCAATTGGCATTGGTAAAAAATGATGTGCACTATACCCATAAACGAAGCTGCCAATGGCAGCTTCAGAGTTTTGTAATTAAAGTGACCGCACATTGCGGGCCTGTTGGAAGTCATTGTTCAAAGCCTCGGTGCCGAAGGGACAGCTTGGTCTGCAAGGGTTGGTGCACTTGAGCGATGCAGTAGTATGTCTACCATTATACACTTAAGCATTACAGTCGTGTGTAAAACATGTTCTCAGTGATGACCAAAGATATCATGTCTCAGAATGATGACCCAAAATTCTCTGCCACCGGAGCACAAGCTCCTTAGCTTCTCATGCCTACACATAGGGACCAATACATCCATCAAGTCCAAATTATGAGTCAGTCAGGCACAAGATGAAATGCTTTGTTGCTGTCTGCAATTCGCAGAGACAATGAACACGTGCTTTCAGGCCTTCACGTGACAATGACACCACCAGGCCCTGCGGTAAGGCACGAGTGCACGACCAGCTACTAAGATCTGTCAGTCAGCGTTCAGATCCTTGTAAATTGCCTTGTGTCACTCGCCGCCCTTTTGCCATACGGGTTCAGGGAGCTGAACACATGCCCTGAAGACTTGAGCCTGCCCTTGCTGCCAGGCTGAGAGCTAGCTGAGCCACCCTTGTTTCCCTTTCGGAACTTGGCAGCACTGCTGTCCAAGTTCAAGACTACCTTAGGAGGACAGTGGAATCCAAAAGAACTTGCAACGGCCTGCTTCCAAGGACAGACATGAAGGCATTAGCAAATGACAAGGTCTGACATGTACAGTTGCACCTAACTTGCAACCTTGCATGAACAACAAAAAGTAGAACACCCACAAGTTCTGCATAGTTGCAATTGTAACAGCAGCCATTCTCTTACATCTTTGTGCTATTACAAAGCTCTGTTCCGCCAAGAGTGCATTCACCATGCAGGAGTTGTGCTTGCAAGTCTAGCTCTGCCAACCTTGCATGTTCATCTCCTAAAGATGCATAAGATACTAAATCAAAGCTCAAAGCGTACTGCAGAGAATTGTGGCACCTGAAGATCAAGGCGGTGGACATTGAAGATGTCCTTCATGGCGTGGGAGTTATATGCAAGAAGGTATGACCTGTATGCGTCCCTTGCTGACTGGTGCAAGGGGTAGGTCTTCTCTATCAGCTTCTCCTGCTCCACATGTCAAGGAAAGGAATAAGCAGCTACTCTTTCGCAAGAAGCACTACTGGATTTTGCATTTTTGAAGCAAGAACCTTAAGGTCAGGGAAGCAATCTCTACCCCCAACCATTAGTGAATACCACACTCCTTAGTGTCCTCAAGCCAAGCCCATTGACTCAGCTTGTCTATAAAGCAACGCTCATCCACCTTCATTTGGCAGACAACATGCTAAGTAACAAAGATTGCTATCTCCAACAAAGCCAGGCCTCCGAGGCACTGAGGCAGGGCTTACCAGCTGCGATTGGACGTTGGCAATCTTGTTGTCAGGGAACTCGTACTCATTCAGCGGCACCTTTGCCGCCTGCAGGCACAGTCAATCGATTTGAGACAAGAAGTCATAGTGACACTCATGCAGATTGTGAAGCCATAGCAACACTGTTGACCTCTTCTGTATGTCAGAGAAGTTGGGGAATCAGGGTATGAGACTTGAGGACTATTATGAAGCCAAATGAAGTATGTAAGTGTCCTACTTAGTTCCTGATATAAGACTCCTAGCAAGGTGGAATCATCAACCCCCTTACCATTAGATACCGAAGGAAGCCCAGCTCTTCCGGTATCAAAAATAGTAATGCCCGGCCCCTTCCTCCCTCGCCTCGAGCAGTGCGCCCTACTCTGTGAATGTACTCCTGCAAATTGCACACCCCCAAAAGGTCAGAGCCCCATGAGATTGCAACTGCAAACCCCGACTGATGCATTTTGCAAAGTTACAACGTCTGTCGTCTGTGTTGACGAGCCTAAATGGCTCCACACAATATCCTCGCAATAAATCACACTGCAAGCCCAACTGTCAAACTGACATCTGAGCAATCTGCCAGCTGCAAACTCACCCGAGGATCGTCTGGTGGGTCATACTGAATGATCCAATCCTGCCAGGAATGAAAGAGCTTCAGATGAGCTTTGCTGTTACTGAGGATTTGTGCACTCCCATGGATACATCCATTGCAGAATATGGCTGGCAAACATGTGGTCATGTAACAAAGAAAGATCCATGCATTTGATGTGTGAAGTATGAAAGAGAAATAACTTAAAAAACATGGCTCAAATGATAATTTGCAGGAAGTGACTTAATTTCGACCACCACTTTACTGAGCTGAGCTGCTATTACATACCACGGCAGGAATGTCAAGGCCGCGAGCAGCAACGTCTGTGCAGAGCAGGATGCCCTTCTCTGCACTGCAAAACTCAAAGTATGTGGCTGTGCGCTTCTGTTGCTTCTGCTTTCCGTGAATGTCCATGCAGGGTATGTCAATGTAGTTGAGGAGCTCCTGGTGAAACTTCACAGAGTTACAGGACGAAAAAAACACCATCACCTGCAACAGATGAGAAGAAGCCAAAGTGACTTGCGATTAAAATAGCATGACAAGGGAATTGGATAGCAGGAATGACCAAACGTAGGCGCTACCATACAAGGTCGCAATGCTCTGAAGAGCTATCATGCTCAACATCTTATATGCTTCTTAACTACTGCTCTTGCAACATCAAGCAGAGGTTTGGTGCAGGGCTCTGCTTAGGGCACAACAAGTGAGCCACATTGTGCGGATGGTACCTTCTTCGTCAGGTTCTTCTTCAGGAAGGTGAAAAGGAGAAGAAAGCGCTTCAAGCTGGGTACCACGCAGTAGCCTTGCTCAAGCCCTTCCACAGTCGCCTGCAGTCAATGAAACAGATTGAAAAGAGCGATTCATATCATGAGATGAACATCAAGAGAACTCCTGATAGACCTGCAAGCAGGGGTAGAACTTCCACATTACTTACCTTGGAGCGACTGTCATCTACACCAATGTAAAGAGGTGCCTTCTTGAAGCTCACCCTTGCCAGGTCCTCTACCTGCAACTCCACAGAATGATTTGCAGGCCAACAATGATTGAATAAGGGTCTACCCATGTTGAGGTCTGACAGTGAAAGGAAGCAGTCAGTGGTGCGAACATGTCCTAGCATAATTGCCCGATGGATCCGTGCTCCTGAACTCTAAATGGGCAACCACTACTGATGCTCAAAGGTCTCAGATGAGAAGCGTTACTCAGCAATTAGTCACCTTGGTGGTTTGAGTGGCAGAGAAGAGCACAGTCTGTCTGTCCTGTACAGCGAAGTCCAAAGAAGAGTAAGCAACTGACCATCCCAAATGCATGACCTGCATGCCTTAACTGAATGACCACTTTGCCAATATTGAGGTTCTTGCAGAACAAGTGAGCAGAGAGCACGCACACCTTAGGCAGGAGTCTGACTATCTGCTTTAACTCCTCCTCAAATCCTATCTCCAAGATCCGGTCGGCCTCATCTACCACAAGACACTGCAACAGCAACCTGTACGTAAGCAGACAGAATTGCAAAGCCAAGATTTGTAGTTAAGTACATGGAAAGGTAAACAGACAGCCTGTGCAGAATTAAACCCCAATGCCGCCTTATCTTGAAAGTCAACATACTAATGGCAGATACCATCTGAGCTTTCAAGCTCAAACATCAAAACAAAATGCACATATATGCGACAGCCTTAGTGGAGGTCAATATGCTGACTGACCTTGAGGCTCTGAAAGACAAAGCCCTTTGTATTCTGCAGGTGATCCAGCAGACGTCCTGGAGTAGCAACTAGAAGATTGACGCCCTTGGCGAGCTTCTCCGCCTCTACCCTTCTGTTCGCTCCACCCATGATGATGCCGTGTGTTTGCTTATGGTACTTACAGATGTCCCTCGCCACTCCGTAGATCTGAGAGGCCAGCGAGTCCATCAGGCCACTGGAGAAATATTGCTCTGTAAATCACAAATGCAAGCAGCGACTTCCCATATTGCACAGCTTTTATGATAGCTTAGAACTGTCGGCCAGGGTCCCTGTATATCTGCAGGCGGCTACAACAAACTTGTGCAGAGGTGGATCCAGAGGAGCACCACAGGTGCTACAGCTCGAGAAAGAACATGACAAGAAAGAACATGATGCCAAGCATCACCTGCATGGCCAGCTCGCGTGTAGGAGAAATGATGATTATGCCAGTCCCATTCCTTGGCATGAACTTGGCATGGTACAGGAGCTCCACAGCAGGGATGAGGAACGCAAGCGTCTTCCCTGACCCAGTCCGTGCGGCTCCAAGAACGTCCTTGCCAGCCAGGAGCTGGGGTATAGACCTCGCTTGCACCTGCCGAAAGTATCACGATGCCGTCTCTAGCAGTCAGAAAGGTTTTAGAAGGAGCATAACTGCAGATTTGGCGAGGCGGCTGAGGACTAGCAGAAGGAGAGTGCCAGGGACCATAGTCATTCCTCTTACCAATCAGACTAGATACTTCAGAGTCGAAAGCACTTGGCTCTGTGCAATGACCACAGCACGTGGGGGTAACATGCATGCATGATTGAAGAAGTATGTTGTGCTGCGAGAATTGCAGCTGTGGGCTTTACAGGTCCTCAGCGCCAGACGCTCACCTCTGTCATGTACGGGAACCCTAGGTCCTGGATGCCCTTCCTGGTGGGGTCTGACACATTCAACGTCTCGAACGATGTTGAGCTGAGGATGCCCTTCACAGATACTGTGCCGCCTGCGAGACTGCTCCCGGTCTCCTGCTTTCGATTGCCTTGCAAAGCCCCGGGCCCGCCCTTGCCATGTAGCTCCCTCCAATCATGACCTTCCGACAGACCCGAGGTCTCCGCCGCGCTCCCGCTCTGCTGCCGCTCTTCGTCCTCGTCCACCACAAGGTCGGGGAGCGCGGCGTCGTCCACCACATCCTGCTCCTCTGCCATCTGGTGGAGGCCATCCTCCTCGCTGTACTCGCGCAGGGGCCTCTCACTCCCCGGCAAAGCCGTGGTCTTCTTCCCTGCCTTCTGAAACACCGGCAAGTAAGCAAAAGGGCTCATGGCCACGTCAAGAGAACAGAATTGGTGGCCCAGATATGACAGGGTTTAAGGGTTCAGAGCTGGTTCAAGCGCGGCAAAGGCAGCAGATCAGCAAGCAGGCCTTCCATGGTTCCGCCTCGACGAGGAGCGCGTAAATAGGCTGAGGGCAATGACGGTCATGATTGCAAGAAGAGTGGGCAAGCGAGTTTGCAGGCGCGCTGCATGTATTGCTGCCGTAGCAAAGCCCTAAGCTGAGTCGGCAATGTCGACCTCCGCTGTCCAGCCGTGAAGGGCCTTCACTGACACAGGCAAGCTAGGGAGAATCGTCGCGAAGTTGCGAGCTGTAGACCGCAGCCGGCAGCTCAGGGGACTGACGGCCGGCTCGTCAGTGGAGCAGGCTACTAGGCCAGCAGCTTGACAGACCCGGCCACACGCGGCTGCTGCAACTCCAGCAAGAAAAAGGTGGAAGCACCTTGGCCTTGGGCGCCGGCGATGATCCAGTGACAGGGGCGCGCTTTCGCTTCGCCATGCCCCGGGCGCTCCCAGCGATGGCCGGCATGGGGGATGGGCAATGGCGCGGGCTTGCTCCGGACCTCGTGCGGCGAGAGCTCTTCTCGCCGCCGCAGCCGGGTAGGCCGGCCAGACCTTCCTGTGCCTTGGCGCCGCGGCGGCGGCGGCGGCTGCGGCGGCGGCGGCTGCGGCGTTGGCGCTGACGCCGGCGACGGGCGGTGCTGTGCAGCTGGAGGTCGTGGTGACCAAGTATGCGAGCCGCGCGCTGGTGTACACCGTCGAGGGCGGCCCGCCCATGTTCTTCGACGCCGACGGCCGCGGCCACGACCTCTTCCCGACGAGTGAGCACCGCCGCCACCACCGCCGGTTATGCCGCCGCCACTGCCGACGAGGCCTGCCGCCGTTGCTGCCGCCTTCGTATTGCTATCTCCTGCATCCTTCTACAGCCACCATGGGAGCTAGCCACTGGCTGACGAGCCCCAGCGCCCGTCTGACGGAACTTGCCTGTATGGGATTACTGGAAGGCCAAAGTGGCTAAGGACAGCGGCAAGCACATCCGGTGACGTACATTANGGCCGTCGGCCTCGGCGGCCAGTAGGCTCTGTGCGGCGCTGCCATTACCGCGGCGCCGCAGCTGCGGGGATCGTTAGCCCGCGGCCGGCCAGGCGGGGCCCGCCGTCGCGGCCGCGGGAGCGAGCGCGCGAGGCGGCAGCGCAGGCCGTGAGCCTGGCCGCGGCGTGAGGCCGACAGGGACGAGCCTCCATCAAGACCGGCCATCCGTTCCACGGCCGGCTCGCATGTCTCGCCCGCCGGGCCAGCATGCGCTGGCGCGCAGCCCGCAGAAGGCGCAGCACCAGCCCAAGATGCCCGCCGCCGCCGCCGCCACCGACGCCGCCGCCGGCGGGGGCGCCGCTGCGGACGGCAAGCAGCAGCGGCGGGACGGCTACCAGCTCCGCGGCATCGGCCGGTGGATCGGCGCGGTAGTCATCAGCGTCCTCGTGGCGCTCTTCACCGTGGCCTCCTTCGTGTTCGAGCAGAGCCTGCAGTCCCATGACTGCAGCGTGCCCGCGGACGGCTACGCCGGCCCGCCGAACCTGCGCGTCATGACATGGATGGCCCAGCTCCAGTTCTTCTCCGACTTCCTCATCGCGCTCGCCTACTTCAGCATCCCGCTCGAGCTCCTCTACTTCATGAGCCGCTCGCAAGTCTTCCCGCACCGCTGGCTCCTCCTCCTCTGCAGCTCGCTGCTTGTCCTCGCCACCAACACTTGGTGAGCTTTTGCAACCCCTGAGACCCCTGCCCCATCCGTCCTCTCCCATACCAACGCGGTATTGCCCAAGGCACCGCAACGAGTATTGGGTGGGGGTTAGGACTTCGATAGTGGAAGATATGGCTTATGGTCGACGGGCATCTTAGGCCGTCGCACAAGGGTGGCCATTTACTTTTGCATGGTTGATGAGTGGTATGCGTCTCTGAAGCATCCACTGCCCCGTATCCGCACTCAGATCTCCTTGCTCTGAGTCCTCGATGCTCACGGGCAATTGGTTGAGAACTTGCTGCTGGTGTATGGAGGGTTCCAGCACCACTGTCTGCTTTAGGCAGGGCAATGCTTCTGTGAATTTGACGTCCATGTGGGGCCTCAAGCCCTCTACACGTTAAGGTGTCCATTCTGTAAATCTGTTGTGAGGGTCTTCTTTGGCTGGGGCCTAGACTATGTTCGTGAGGAAGGCTGCTAGAGGCCAGGGGAAGTCATGGTGGTGCTCAGGAACGTAGGGCATTGTTGCTGTACCTGCACTTTGCCAGATGCTCACGAATCTGTTCTGCTCTACCGTTGGTGCAGGCTTTTTCAGATCGTGAAACTATGGTCAGTAAACCATGTGTTGGTGATGCAGGGGCTCGCGACATTCTTCAAGGTTGTTTGTGCCGTTGTCTCATGCTTCACGGCTGTGGCTCTCGTGTACATTGTTCCTGAACTTCTGGCTGTCAAGATAAGGTCAGGCTTATTTCCAGCATGTCTCCAGTGTAGTGCGAGATACTGTCCATGGATGAGCTGTTGCCCTATTCTTACTAGCAGGAAACAAACTTGCTGAATGCATTTTGTAATCTAGGCAAGATGTCTGCAGATAGGGAACACCTCCATTCCTTGCCTTGGTACACCTTTGCACACATCAACTCAGTCGTGCTCGTTGTGCCGTGCTCTGTGGCAGAGAGCTGTACCTTAGGAATAAGGCGGAGGAGCTAGACAGGGAGGTGGGATTGATCAAGACGCAGGAGGAGACTGGGCGGATGGTCTGGAGAATGACAGACCAGGTGAGTTGCTTATTCTGGCCCGTTCATCGACGTTGGCCTGCTAATGGGAGCAGCTGGTGGAGGTCGCAAGAAGCTGCTTGCCGGCAGCCTTCCTGTTGATGGCTTGCTCAAGTATCTTAGCAAAGAGCAAAGTCAAGGTTCTGCAGTGTGGCCTTCATTCTCTACAAACTGGGTGATCAGTTGAACTGAGCCTGAGACGATCACTTGTGTGCTGCAGATTCGGACATCGTTGGAGCGGGGAACCATCCTGAATACAACTCTCTTTGAGCTTGCCCGACACTTGGAGCTTGCCAATTGTGCTGTTTTCATGCCTTCCACTGATGGCACCAATTTGGAACTCTCGCACGCACTGCACTCAAAGAGTCCAGCCAAGCCAGTCTCGGTCGCTGATCCACTGGTTTCCCGAGTTCTAGCCAGCGACCATGTTGAGGTATTTTGCAAGCTACAATTGCCGCAAGGGTTTTTACTAGACACAGTGGTGGTGCACATTGATAGCACACTGCAAGGGGATGGAGAATGAGAAGCTCTTCTAAGAACCAGGGACAACTATCACCTTGAAGATTTTGGAATGCACAAGCTACTTTGGCATGCAGCTTGATGCATTCTTGCTTGTGCGTCTGCAACCTTGGCAGGTCATTCGGGCTTCAGGTCCTTTAGCTGAAGTCTTAGACCAAGGCATCGATGACGAGCGCAGTAGGCTGGCAGCTGTCCGTCTGCCGTTGCTCCAGACAACAGAGTTCCACAAGGAGGAAGTGGGGCTTCAAGATACTCCATTCGCACTGATGGTTCTTGCGCTGCCCAGCAACAGTGCCAGAGAATGGCAACCTCATGAGATATACCTGGTTGAGGTCGTTGCAGATCAGGTCATTGCCATCCCGATTGATTGTTTTGGCAAATGGTGTGTGCATCTGCAGAAAGGTTTCAAGCTTGCTGTGAGGGCCAGGCGCTAGATTTGTAGAGATCTTTGAGATCCTGTATCATGCTGATAAATAATGTGGTGTAGATACAACCTCTTCAGCCATGCTGAAGCTTACTTGGGCTTCTCTTTGCACCAGGTTGCCATAGCGCTTTCTCATGCTGCTGTTCTTGACCTTTACAAGCGCAACCTAAGGAAGCTGGAGCAGCAGAGCAGAGCCCTCGATGTGGCCAAGCATGAAGCTCGTGCAGCCCATGATGCGCGCGACAATTTCTTGAGTGTATGCTACTTGCGTGATTCACAATGTGACCTCTTGTCTCTGCATGGTGTCAAGCTTGTTCAGATGAGCAACTTTATGGAGATTGATGACTGCCTCTCCTCTATTGGTTTGTCAATCATTATGTGGTCCACCTTCTGAGCATGCTGTTGTTTGTGAACAGGTGATGAACCATGAGATGCGAACGCCAATGCATGCTATCATTGCTCTCCTTTCCCTCCTTGATGTAGGTCACAGCATACCTCATCCATGGCTAAGCAGCAATGTCTATAGGCTGCTGCTATTGCTGGTATCAGCAGTTTCTGTTGCTGTGCTAGCTTGGAGATGTCGTTCGGTCTTCAAGTTTCCTGATTTACCATTCATGTCTACCATGCTTGACTTAACTCTGCTCTGCATGCTGGCAGGATGCTGTACTTCCACCAGAACAAAGGGTTCTTGTCAAGCACATCAAGAGCAGCTCCTTATCACTATACAAGCTTATAGACGATGTTCTTGACTACTCACTCTTGGAAGATGGCAACCTTAGTTTGAACATTCGCGCTTTTTTCCTGCATGACCTCTTTTTTGAAGCTCAGAAGTCACTTGACTCTGTCATTCAAGGTGAGATTGCGTAGCTACGTGTGCATAATCTTGAGTCTGGAGAACTTTTTGTGAAAAGATCACTGGCTATGCTCCATACACTTGGAAGTACTGAAGAGCAACAGATGTGATTATGAACTTTGCATCTTTTGTGCTTTGGTGCTGATGGCAAGACGATTGCGTTTCCACTTTGCAGCCAAGGAGATAGATTTTACAATGCACATAGAGCCTGAAGTTCCCGTAGCTGTTCTAGGAGACCACAAGAGATTACTTCAAATTCTTTTAAATGTCATTGATAACGCCTGCAAGTTCACAGGTGAGGGGGTTGTAGTGTGTTGGCATGATGGTGCGATATGTGGCTCTGTTTGCTCCATTTGCAGTCAATGAAGCACAACAACATGGAATGTCAGTATAGATGCTGTATGCCGCTGAGCAATTTGTGACTTGTTCATGCATTTATCAATATGAGTCTGGTTCTGCATACATAGAGAAGGTGCTGTGGCAGTGCAGCTGACATGTAAACCTGGACGCTACTTCAGGATGGCGGGGGACAGTCTCAGTTACAGCCTCGAATTTGGGGCCAGGGCCTGGTCCTGGCTCACAGGCTCAAGCGAGTAGAGAGTCAAGAGCCGGGCCCACCTGGGAAGTTGGCAGCGGGTCTTCTTCTGAGGGCGGTTCTGGGCGGTTTCTCATAAGGGTGGGTTTGCCCAATTGTTGTTCCAATTGCTATTGTGCAGCATGTGCTCTGGTGCATTACTGGTTTCTTGATTGCTTTTCAAAGCACACGCTTAGGTACGTAGATTGACAGGCCCTGGCCTGCTTCTATTCTGAACCCCCTTCCTTGGTGTTGTGTCATGATTTTCATTGGCCCTTTTCTTGCGTACAAGCAGAACCATGACCCAGCAAGCCCGAGCACAGAGAGCTGGTTTGCTGGAAACAATTTCCGGCCAGGCTTTGACGCTTCACCAGACGCTTCGCCAATGCCGTCTCCCTTAGAATCGCCAAGGAAGCCCATAGTGAAGCGGCAGGTGAATACCACTGTCTCAGGCACTGCATTTGGCTTGCTCTAGCTTAGGGTATAAGGCTAGGAAATTCTGGGCTTTAGGATTATATAGATTCAGTAGTGTGCTGGTGGCTGCTCACTGCATCTACTATGATACAAGACTCAGCAAGTGGTGTTGCCCGCCTGATTGGTTGTCTGCTGGTCTTCCAGCCGGCTGTAGCGTGGCCTGGCCCTACCTTCATCTTGAAAGTGGAGGTGAAGGACAATGGTCATGGAGTGGAACCTGGTGTTATACCGAAGTTGTTCCACAAGTTTGTACAGGCTGATTCTACATACAAGCGCAAGTTTGGCGGCTGCGGTGAGACTGATGGGTTACGCAGTTATTTTGTCTGGCATGAGAGATGAGCTCGCTTTGCAGTGGTGGCTGCTGTGCAAGGTGGATAGGCCATCGTCTACCTGCACTTAGTCACGGTTGTCACCCTTGTCTGCACCTTACACGCTCTCGTGCCCCAGGTCTGGGCCTCTCAATATGCCGCGGCCTCTGTCGGCTCCACGGCGGGGACGTGGTACTGGAGAGCCAGGGTTTGGGCAAGGGCACCACCGTCACCTTTGCCGTGCAGCTGGGTGTGGGCAAGATGGACAGCGCCACGGAGTATCGTGGCCGGGCCATCCGCCCCGTTCAGGAAGATGAGAGCTCTCTTGCAGGTAGGTGTTGCAGTTGAAGTTATCATGCCGCCTTGTCTGCATAATGAGCATCATATAGCTGCATGATTGCAAGAGTGCTACTCGCTCCTTCTAGTACTTGCTTGCTGTTGTTCCTGTACCAGCTTAAGCATTGAGCTGATCTAGAAGCTGCTGCTCATTCTTTTTGACCAGATCGACTCCATGGGCTGAGGCTGCTGGTGGTGGACGACAATGCGACCAACTTGATAGTGGCAAAGCGCTCGCTGCAGTCCCTGGGCTGTGATGTAACACTGGCACAGTCAGGGGTGGAGTGCCTGGCGTTTCTCCAAGACCCCAACCACGGCTTCAAGCTTATTCTCCTGGACCTCTGCATGCCTGACTTGGATGGCTTTGAGGTCCGTTTATGCTCGCGCTCAGCTTTTCAGTGCTCTTGCATGATTATGTCGCTTTCACATGATATTGCCCTCTCCAATTGTGTTACAGACATTAGGATCAGTATTGGAGGCTCTATGGCTCAACTCATATTCCTGACTGATTACACATTACATGTCTCTC
The DNA here is from genome assembly GCA_009602725.1 of Spirogloea muscicola. Taxonomy (NCBI): domain Eukaryota; kingdom Viridiplantae; phylum Streptophyta; class Zygnematophyceae; order Spirogloeales; family Spirogloeaceae; genus Spirogloea; species Spirogloea muscicola. The sequence continues at coordinate 844,536 of WELB01000001.1, read as the reverse complement.
CACCAGTCCTTGATGTATATGCGGAGTTGCAATATGAGCTTACCAAAAATTGTCTCTGTGCAGGTCTTTGTGCGCATCTATCATGCATTTGCTGGCAGACAGAGACCGCTGGTGGTGGCATACACAGCAAACACGGAAAAGGAGACACGGTCGCGGTGCCACAGCTTGGGCATGGACGGGATCATTACCAAGCCCATCAACCGCGATGACCTCGGCCGGGTCTTGTGTACCCTGCTTGGGTTGTAGCCAGAGGCAAGGCCACTCAATGGTTCCTCGAAGCTCATTGTGCTACGCCGCTCCTTTGTCGCCATTGGGCTTTTTTAGATGCAAGTGCTTTGGTCTTGGCGTCGCTTTAGCATGCGGCGGCTTATTATCATTCTTGGCATAGGCATGCCCATCAGAGGCCAATTTTTTAGCAAGACCCTGTAGCAAGAGCAACATTGGAGTAGCGCCGTGCGCGCCCTTGTAGATTAAATTGCTAGCGCAAGGCCCGAGCTTGCTTGAGCATCTGGGGAGGCTGTTGCGCCTCTGAGGTTGAGGTGTTGGTGCGGACAGAATCTGACACCCTGCTTCTGCACAGGCCCATGCGGCGCAATATGGCAATCGCCCCTGACCATGCAGCTCGGTAGATAGAAAGTGCAATGACATTAATGTCCAGACAGAGGACTGGCCTTTACTGTAGGAGAAGCTCTACTTGTCATGCCCACGATTCATGGGTCTTGAGGGTTCTTTCAGCAGGATGTATGTCGCAAATGTGGACTCTTGACTGAACGACATGGGGCCATAAGGCAGTGCTCTGGTCGAAGTTTCCTGCTGATTCTACTTGCAGCTCTTGACTTGGGATACGATGTGGTCATCCATAGTGGCCACTCTGGTATGCCAAGCATCTTCGCTACGTCATCACCACCCACTCATTCCGGTGACAGTCCTGTCCACGAAGAGAGAGAAGGCGCGCGGTGCGCATGAGATTGAAAGGGAGGCCAATTCTAGCCTTACAAATGTCCTGTTAACTGGGTAATGAGCTGGCTAAGGGGGACGCTAATATCCCCGAGTGAGCACATGCATATCTGACAAGCTATACGAAGGAGGCTTCTTTCTGGTTGTTTCATTCGGGCGAGCAATGCGAGCAGTATTGCTGCCATGTTCGACACTGCTGCTCACCCAGTTAACGGACCTGCGGCGCAGTGCCTGCCCAGTGCCTGACTCTGGTGCGGCACTTGCAGGCTGCCGTTGACGGTGACAGTAGCCCGACGTCGTAGCTTGACAAGCAGCCCAACAGCGGCAGTGGCGGCGGCGGCGGCGGCGGCGGTGGTGGCGACTTGCTGGGAGGCGGCCGCCCCATGAGCTGGGGCAGCGGGGCGCGTCTCAAGGATCTGGAGGGGCTTGACGTCGAAGCCGGCTTTGGCTTTGGCGGCGGCGGCGTCGGCGGAGGTCGGCTGCGCCGGGGGGCCGCGGCGCGCCGTGCGGCCATGCTAGTCGGCGGGCGCCGCCTCCCCCGCCGCTTCCTGTGGCTCGCCGGGCTGCTCCTCGGTCAGTGCCACCGCCGCCGCCGTCGCAGCTGACTCCATCTGCCAGAGCCCATAAACGCATGTATGATCGTTACTGGCGCCACCAGCTTCAATAGATTTGCGTTTGACACAATTGTGGGTTGCGACACAGGTCTTATGGTCGTGGGGCTCGTCGTCGCACGAGAGCTGCGGCCAGTGGGAGGCGCCGGGGAGCTCCCGCTGACGACGGTGGCGGCGACTGCCGAGGTGGGCGACGGCAGCCCGTACCCCTACGCCCACCTGCGCAACCTGGTCATGGTGGCGGGCCACGCCGTGTACGTCAGCCGGCGCTGCGGCAGCGCCTCGAGCGAGGACTCGTGGTTCCTGGAGCCCTACCAGGTGCCTGCATGCATGTAATTGCTGGTTGTAGCTCTTCTGGCAATCCTGGAACATACAGTGATCCTAGCCATGACAGTCATGAATCTCCCCGTCCTTAGCTGGAGCTGCCATCAGCTACCGGCCCTGGTGGCCAAGATTGCCTCTGTCCTTGACGCATGCTGCCGCCATTGCACTCGTGTGTCCACTGAAGCCCCCTCCCCCATATGTGGGGCTGCTGGAGGTTTGCAGCGGCTGGCCGGGCAGGCGGCGACGTTTGTGGAGCACATCCGCACGGGCGTGGAGGCTGCTGCCGGCGACAGTGCTGCGCTGCTGATGTTCAGCGGCGGGCAGACGCGCTCTGCGGCTGGCCCTCGCTCCGAGGCCCAGAGCTACTGGAAGGTCGCCGACACCCTCGACTGGTTTGGTGAGGCGCCGGCGCCACCCGCCGCCGTCTCACCTGCACCCCCACCCCCCTCGCCACAGTGGTCTTGGATGGCAGCTGCGGCACAACAACAGGCCTCTGCTGTTGATGTTTGCAGCCTTTGCGTCGTGGCTGCTGCGGAGCAGGTCAGCCTGAGGTGGCGGCACGAGCGCTGACAGAGGAGTTTGCTCGCGACAGCCTTGAGAACCTGCTCTTTAGCATCTGCCGCTTCCATGAGCTTACCGGCGCCTACCCCAACAACATCACGGTGTGTGCTGTGCCCACTACGGCCATGCCCATCGTGCTCGGCAGCACCACATCAGCAGCTGCCGCCCGGCGCTTGAGAATTGGGTGCTCGCTCAGTACCTATGTTGTACAATCCTACACCCTGACTTCCAGAAGCTGGACTGGTGTGGTAGGTCGTGAGCTACGACTTCAAGCGGACGCGCTTTGCGGAGTTGCACCGTGAGGCGCTCGGCTTCCCAGCAGCACGTTTCCACTTCATCGGCACGCCGGTGACTGCCAGCAACCGGCTTAGTGCCAAGGTGGGAGAACGCCGTACCGTTGCGGCCTTTGCGTATGATCCCTTCGGCTGCTCCGAAGCTCTGCACGGCAAGCGCGTGATGCGCAACCCGTTTGCACGCACGCTGCCCTACCCTCGCGGCTGTCCCGAGCTGGGCATTCTATTTGCACACTGTGATCGCAGTGCCAATGCTGCCAGAATTAGGACCCCATTGCCATGGTCCTGATGTTCTCGGAGTGGCGCTTCTTGTGATGCATTCTGCCTGTCCCTTGGCTGCTGGTTAAACGCACCGTGTGCATGGAGGTTGTGGAGGCAATGGTGGTCGCTGCACCCAGCCCTGTCCTCATAGACGAACTGCCCTTTTCACTTCCTTGACGTGGAGGAGTACGGCTGGAAACATCGGAGCAGACCAAAGATGGCTGGCAGTCGAGAATGCAGGTAGCAGGCCGGGCAGGCTGGCTCCGAGCAAAGGGCAAGGTCACACCCAGATATTTACATTGCAAAAACGTCCATAAGAACTGGTCAAGGGTGTAGATCAGTAATTTCTAGGAAGGAGTGTCAGTAACCGAATCGAGTGTGGAGCCATCGAAAGAAACTTGTAACACTTGGTGTCAAAGTCGGGGGTAAGGTCGTCTGGTCGCCTGCAAGCCTGTCCAGCAGAGCTGGCCGTTGGTTGAGGGCAGCTCCCTCGCCGGGTCCCTACTTGATTGGCGTGGAGCTGACGAACGTCCCAGCGAGCACCGATCACGCCCCCACCTCCTGCATCGCAGTGGTGAGGACATCCACAGTGCCATTTGACACGGAATGTTTATTATCGAGAACCACTTCAGTGGGCCCTTTCATGGCGCCCGCCTCAGGCCTTGGTTCCTCCACGCCCACCTTCACCACCGCCGCTGGCGCAGGCTCTCGCAGCTGCTTCACAGGGGAGGCCACAACAAGGCCTGTGGCGGGTACGGCGGCAGCGGCGCTGACAGCCGGTGCTTCGCTATGAATCTCTGCCTTGAGCACCGGCGGCTCCCGACGTGCAGCAGAGAGCTCGGCAGCGTGGAGCGACGCACTTTTGAGCAGCGCGATGCGCGCCTGCGCCGCCGATAGCTTCACATACAGCTGAGCATGCAGCCAGGGCCAGAGCAAGAGTCAGGACGCAAGTTGGCGGCACATTGAGAGGGCCAGGTGGCTGGCAGTCACTTTCGGCGGCAACGGCGCAAGGAGGTTAATGGGCGGCAGCTCCACAGACCTTTGCGGCCTTGCAGGTGGAGGCCCGGGCACGGTCCTCGGCGGCAGCAGCACGGGAGTCCGCAGCAGTGGCGCGGGCAGCGGCAACCGCTGCGGCTGCGCGGAGTCCGTCCGCCTCTTCAAGGCGCGCAGGGCCCTCCTCAGCGAGGCGCAGAGCGAGGTCACGCAGTGCGGAGCGCAGAGCGCCGTTCTCGGAGGACAGGTGCTGCAGCTCCTTGCGCAGCCAGGCGACGTCGAGCGCGCCGCCACCGAGGCGGCCGAGCGCGTCCACCTCGCGGCGCAGCGCCGCCCCCTCGGCACGCGTGCTCTCGAGCTCGACGCGCAGGCCCTCGGCAGCGGCAACCGCCCCGTCGGAGGCACGCAGGCGCTCTCTCAGTGCGGCAGCCTCCACGCGCAGCGCTTCGAGCTCGGCAGCGTCGTCTTCGCGGCCATCGACAGCTGCGGCTGCGCGCTGCGCGGCAGCCCAAGCACCTTCTCGCAGGGACGAGTTCTCCGCCCTCAGGGCGGCGACGGACGTCTCACCGGCCTCGCTCTCGGCGACCGCATGCGTCACCAGGTCGGCCGCCTCCGCCGCCTCCGCACGCAGCTCCTCCACCTCGTCGCGCAGGTCCTGGGCCTCCTCGCGTGCCGCGGCGGCGGCTGCACGTGCCGCAGCCAGCTCCGCAGACAGAGCCACCGCACGTCCGCCGGCCGAGGCTGCCGCTGCAGCCACCGCGTCCCGCTCCTCACGCAGCGCCTCTGCGTCCTCGCGCGCCGCTCTGAGCTCCGCTTGGAGCGAAGCAGCAGCTCCCTGCGCCACCGCCAGCGCCGCTGCCGCAGCAGCCCCTTCCGCCACCGCCACCTCGGCTGCTGTGACCACCGCACACCGGGCTGCCTCAGCCGCCGCAGCTGCAGACTCGGCTGCAGTTCCGTGCTCCTTCACTGTTGCCAGCTCGTGCAGCGCAGCCGCCAGCTCCAGCCGCAGGCCCTCGGCAGCGGCGCGGGCGGCGACGGCGGCGGCCGTGGCAGCAGAGGCGGCCTCGCGCTCGGCAGCGAGGCGCCCGTGCAGCGCGTCGACCTCCTCCAGAGCCAGGCGGCCCTTCTCCGCCATCTCCTGGATGCCGCCTCGCAGCGCCGCGTTCTCGGCCTTGACGTACTCCACGACGTCCCGCAGCGCCGCCAGGCCCTCCNTTTCACAGCCGATTCTTTCATATCAGCAGCCGCTTTCTTTTTGCGTCACAGAGAATGATACTTGTCGTTGAGGCCGTCAACACACCTCACGAGAGATGTGCGTCTCTTGTGTCGCAGCCAAGTAGCGCACAATAACTTGACTGGCTATATTCCCCCTCCCTTTGCTGTCTTCTCAAAAGATGGAGGCTACTATGCAACCAATCTGACACACTTGTAAGCTTTGTACCTGTTCCTTTCACTATATTGATCTTCTTGAAGTAGCAAGTGCAATCTGGCTTGCTAAGTACTATATGAGTGGTGCAGGTTTTACATGCAACTCATGGCTGAGCTGATGCTTTGCCATCCCAAGTGCTGACGTAAAGTTAAATGTAAATGTAATCTGGTCATACAGCGACCTTTCACACAACAAATTTGCGGCCGATTTCTTCCCCGAAGAACTCATATACTGCTCGAAGTTGCAAGTCATGTATGCTCCACTGCTGAAGCCCGCCGTGCAGAGTAGACAGCAGATTTGCTGAACATCGGTGTTTATTGCACGTGCCAACTGACATTGTCATCAGGTCCTGATGTGTAAGTAGAAGACGTCTCTTTCTGATTGTCTATTCTCCTCTGCTTCACAAGTAGCAAGAGACATCGAGGTCTGGGAAAGCCATCATGGAGTTGCAACAAGGTCACAAGCAGGACTTGATGGAGTATGCTTTTCTTCGATACTATCTCCATGTAACCACTGCCAATCTCAGTAAGCCTGCCACTGCTGTGCAGAAATTTGGCAGGGAACAGGTTTTATGGGACGCTTTGGATGCACTTTGGAAGTCCAGGCTTGAAGGACCTGGAGAAGTTGTGAGTTGGCTAACTCCCTCCAACAGCAACAGAAGACCCTGAGTCACAGACACGCCCTTCTGCAGTCACGACCATACTGCTCTTTGCAACTTGCTGAGCAGCACAAAAATTTTGATCGCTTGACCACGGCTGAGCATCAGTCGCTTTTCCATGTGACAGCAACGTCTCTCACAACAACTTCCAGGGAGGATTCCCCAGGACATTACTTGCACCATATGTGCATCCCAAGCTGATCTGGATAGATGTCTCATATAACTACATGGTTGGCCCATTGTATGCCCCAGCGCCCAGCGTCAGCACTGTACCAAATTACACACATGTTATCACCGCCAGCAACTGCTTCAACAGATCATATGTGTATGCCAAATATCAAAGGCCAGCTTAAGAGTGCAAAGCACACAACACCAAGCCACGTGAGACCCTCCTCTCTTCTACCTCCTCTCCTCTACCGCTTCCATAGTCCTCTCCCTCCCCCCCATACTCCCCCTTCCTTTCTCCTCTCTCTCCCTCCCTCCTCCCTCCCCTCTCTCTCTCTTCCCCCCTCTCTCTCCCCCTCGCTCTCCCCCTCTCTCTCCCCTCTCTCTCTCTCTCTCGCTCGCTCTCTCTCTCGCTCGCTCTCTCTCTCTCTCTCTCTCTCTCTCTCTCTCTCTCTCTCTCTCTCTCTCTCTCTCTCTCTCTCTCTCTCTCTCTCTCTCTCTCTCTCTCTCTCTCTCACTCTCTCTCTCTCTCTCTCTCTCTCACACACACACACACAAACAGACGTGGCGTCTCTGAAGGCCGAAAACTTTCGTTCGTTCTTTACTTTGCCAATTTTCTCAGCCCCTCGCTCGGCTACCACCTGTTTCTGCGGAATCTCGCAGCACAGACGCCCTGGGCAGCTGCCTCCTCCGCGTGGCGACGGCTCCCGGCCGGCCCCAGGTTGTGCAGGAAGCCGCCCAAAGGGCCACGTTGGAGGTCAGGGCCCCAGCAGAAGACGATCTGCCACCACCAGAACCCCAACCGAGCTGTTTTTCCCAAACAAGCACCTGAACCCTGGAATCCCTGACACCAAGCACCTGGCTCAGGACCCCCTTCGGGCACACCGACGCCGCCGTACTGGAGTTCCATACTTCGGGTTCTTCAACCCCGACAACAATTCAGATGGAAGATAGCTTTGAATCCAGGTCTGGACCCCTGATTCGTGATGCGCTGTTTGTTCCAGACTCCGGATGCCCAAGTTGCCAGGCTCTCATCGACCAAGGATTTGCGACCTGAGCTTCAAGACCCATCGGAGGTTTAGATCAGTAGCCTGCTATTGTGGGCTGCGTTACCTTTTACCCTTCGAACCTTTGTCAATTCTCTTTTTTTTTCGGGCTGGCTTTTCAGAGCCCTTGCCCCAATTGGGAGAGCCACTTCTTTCTTTTACTGAGCCTGCCAGCTGCAGCACCAGTGGATCTCTGGATTCTCTGACATCACGCCCTTCTGTCCACTCCCCTTCCCTGATCGCTCTCTGTGAGCCGTCATCTGCCCTCTTGAAGGCGCTGTGCTCTTCTCGCTGGCAAGTTGCCAAGGTGATTTGCTGGAGTACTTGACGAGGTATTGTAAACTTGTGGACTTACCTCAAGCATTCGTGCGGCGTATCACAAAAACTCTTGATGCAGGGTATAAGTGCCAGCTCATGGCCCTCTTACAAGTGCACAATGGGGTACACTAGGTACAAGGCAGCATAATCTCATATTAAAAGCTCTGTCCTGCCCTTGCACGTCTAGGTCCCATTGGCCGCTTCCCCAGAAATACCAGCATCCTGAGGGCAAACAGCCTGCTGCCGATCAGCTTTGCTGAGCTTCGTCGCTTTCGACCTGCGAAAGCAATACTAACTACGTCTTCTACCATTGCTCTCTAACTCTTTGCAGAAGCCGACATAATAGGTGATGATGCCAAAATATCTCTCGTCAAAGTTGGACCAGCATCCACATCCAGTCTAAGCTATGTGGTCGAGTCCCGTCCAGTGGCGAAGAAGTGATGGTTAGAGACTCCAGTCAGCCCTGCTCTGCTCAGACAGCAAGTCAAATCAAGTTGCATAATGGGCGGGTGATTAGCCCAACTGTATAATCAAGCAAGTGCTGAGAGCTCATCAGACAACCACGTTCTGAAGCCTCTTCAAGTAGAGTGTGTCACCACCTCCTCACAAGCGAGGATAAGAGCTGCACATTGTCAAATGGCTTGTATGAGGTAACCAGTTTCATACTATGAAACAAGCCATCTCAGACATTACGTTGGCCTTGACTTGGAAGGTTTCCAGGGTTTTTAGTGTCTCTGATGAGCTTGTTACTCTCTAGAATCTTCTTGCACCCTTCCAGGTTTCAGTCACAGGGGGTTTGGGGTCTGACTGCATCACCTGGAAAAACTCAAGGAAGTTGCCGCTGCGGTCAGTGGCCTTCCGCTGCTTGTCAGACCCACCAGTAACTGCCGCCAGTGCTGCGCGCCAGCCGACGAGGAGCACGAGGGTGCTACCAATGGTCACCAGGATGAAGGGTGTAGGCGGAACCTGGCCCTTCCTCAGCCCACGAATCGCCAATCCCAGCTGCACAAGTGGATGCATGCAAAATGCTCAAGTCCTGCGGTCAAGGCACGCAGTAGGCTTGCTGCAAGCGGATGCTGTCTCTGGTCCCTATAGCAGGAAGGTAGAGGCGCTTGCCAAGGCGCCAATTGCAACACCATCTTTCTTGTATACGTCCATACTGCTGCCATGCAAACCTAAGATTCTGGGAGCTACAAGAGATACAGGCCTCCCACGATATCGAAGCATGGGATAGTCTGCAACAATTCAAGGATGTGGGTTCTCACGGGCACTCCTGTGGCCCATGTCTTAAATGCATTCAAGATTTTGCCGCCAGAGCTCGGCGGAGGAGCAATGTCGGGCCTGTAGTCGCCAACAAAGTATGCTGCTGCCACCCATCCTGTAGAGAGCACACCACGCCATGCCTGCAGCTCATGGCCCCGTGTGCTGAGTGTCTATGACCCCAGACTTGTGTGAGTGTAGAGAGAAGGCGCGCGGTGCGCATGAAATTGAATGGGAGGCCAATTCTAGCCTTACAATGTCCTATTGACTGGGTAATGAGCTGGCTAAGGGGGACACTAATATCCCCGAGTGAGCACATGCATATCTGACAAGCTATACTGAGGAGCCAAACCACCCCCACGGAAGCCATTAGCCTGGGCTAATGCACGACCAGCACGCTGGTGTAGCGCGAGTGCCTAAGAGCACTGTAGACTCAATGATAGCCGCATTCTATAGCATGCAACAATGGCTTGCGGGACGCTAGTGAGTGCAGAGCATAACAGGCACAGTGGGTACACTATGCGTGTACTGGGCCCGTTGTTATGTAAAGCCTAAATCCTGGACTCGCCAAAACTTGCGTTACACCCAATAACAGTCAACACCTTCGGACTGTTACACTCTCAGAGAAGTTACCAGGACATGGAAGTCCATGCCTCGACCAGGTGCAAGCTCACCAGCGATGAAGGGGTCTGCAGTTTGGAAGAGCTCCCAGTCGAGGGCAAGGCCACCATGCGAAAGCCTCCCAATGGCAGCAAATGCCAGGATGGCGGCCAAGTCGCCACCAGCTAAGAGGGCAATGCGCCTTATGAAACAAGAGATCACATTGCAGCAATTACGACTTGGCACTGTAGAAGGACTTGCCATTGCAGATGGCAAAGCGCAGGCATTGCCGGTCGGCCTCCATTACTCTCGCTAGAGGATGCGGTAGTTCCTAATGCCGAAGAAGACGACCATGCGCATTTAAGTAAATGAGTGAAAAAGATAAGTGGAGGGTCGAAGGGCAGCAGCTCACAGCCAGGGCGCAGAGGCGCCGCCGCCGCCGCCGGGGCCGCCGTCGCGCTCGACCTTGGCAACCCCCTCCCACGACACTCGCTCGTCCTCCACGGGCACCAGCGGCGCCTCGGCCGCCCCCGGCGGCGGCGGGCGTGGCGCGTCGCCGGCTCCTAGGCAGCGGGCGCCGCCGCCGCCGCCGCCGCCGCCGCCTGC
>WELB01000001.1:808006-822667 GCA_009602725.1 Spirogloea muscicola | reverse complement strand
CTGCCGGCGGCGCTGAGCCGGCGCGGCGCGGCGGCGCCGCGGAGTCTGGCGGAGGCGGAGCAAAGCTCGGGCCTGGGACGACGGCAGCTGTGGCGGCGTCGTTGCCACCGGCGGGCCGTCGATCACTGTGACGTGCGCTGTGGGCAGCGGCGATGGCCGTCGTCCGGGGCGCCGACACCGGCCCCGGCGACGGAGGCGGCGGCGGCGGAGGCGGCCTCGTGAAGCGCACCCTCCTGACCTTCTCCGGCGCCATGGCGGTGGCCAAGAGCGGCCGCCACGCGAAGGGCGGCGGCGACGGCGCGCACTACCGCAGCTCGCCCAAGGCGCACGACCTCCCAGACCGCCGCTCCCGCCGCATGTGGCTGCTGGCGGCCGTGGCGCTGGGCCTCCTGGGCAGCGGCCTCATCTTCGCCCAGAGCCGCCGCGAGGACGCCATCGCCCAAGACCGCGACTCCGTGCTCTTTGCGGCGGGCAGGACGCGGGCCACCACCAGGTGATGATGCCGAGGAGCTCGGCTCGGCAGCACTGGCAGAGGCTCCTCAACGACGTCACTGAGTCATGGCGATGAGGCAGCTCGGCCTTGTGGCCGCGAGCACACCTGTCCGGCAGCGATTGCGCATTGTTGCTCTCGGCATGCTCGATAGGGACCCATGTCACTGTGTGTGCCAAGTCTGCCAACAGTGCTGCCTTTGAGCCGGCAGCTCTGTGCATGAGCGCAGCTTGAGTTGCTACCCAGTCTCACGCGCAAGCGATGCTCAGGCTGAGTGCCTGGGCGCTGGGACTGACGCACCCGACTGCTGGCAGGCCGACGCGCTCATGGGCATTTGGCGTGCGGCGGCCGCTGGAAGCGGTCGGAGAAGCGATGACGTCGAAGAGCCGGCGGCAGCGCAAGGAGGAACCGGATCCCTTCGCCGGCGTGCTGACCAAGCCGGCGTCCTGCGACGTGGCCAGCGCGGCGCTCAAGGTGTACATGTACGACCTGCCGGGGGAGTTCAACTTTGGGATGCTGCAGAAAGAGTACATAAACCGCCTTCCTGTCAACGCCTCCGACATTCCAAGGTGTGGTCATGAGTGGCTCCATTGCTGCTGCTGTTGCTGCCGGCAGCGGTGCTGATTTGACGGCCTCCAACTCCTCCATAACATGCGGTGGCAACGCGCGGTGCAGGTACCCGGGGGCCATGTACCAGCAGCACAGCCCCGAGTACTGGCTGACCGTGGACGTCCTGACGTCGGACATGGAGGAGCGCCGCAACCCATGTGTGGCCGTGCGCTTGCCGGACCCCGAGCAAGCCGACATCCTGCTTGTGCCCTTCTTCGCATCTCTGGCGTACAACCGGTACACCACGGCGCCAGGGAATCGGACGACCATGGCTCAGCCCGCCAACGTCACCTCGGGAGGCACCAATGAGATTGTTCCTCTCGTGAGCAACTCGTTAGCTGGAAAGCCTGCTTCTGGAACCAGGAGTAGTGCTCTGACCCTCTGTCCTTGGCAGGCCCCAACTACGTCTTCCTGTCAATTGTTTCCGGAGTTGTCTTTAGACGGAGGGCAGGCTACACTCCTGGTGGACAATAGCCAGGATGAGGTCCAGGTTATATGGGAACGTCGGCACTGCCCGCTGCAGGTGAAGCTGTCTCCCTAGTGGTCAGCTTGACAGGCTCGCACTGACAGGTCTGCCCTCTCCGTTCCTCCAGGACAGGAACGAGGAGCTGCAGCTGAAGCTGGTCAAGTACCTGAACTCCACCGCAACGTGGCACCTTTATGAGGGGCAGGACCACCTGCTGGTCATCCACCACCCGAACAGCATGCACATCGTCCGTGAACAGGTGCGCTCGCGCTTGGCTGGTCCAGTCATGGCCTTGAATAGTCATGGGCAGATCTGCAGTGTAAAGGACAACACAACAATCAGTAGACTGAATAGAAGATCTGTTTATGCAGCTGGGTGCAGCTATGTTTGTCGTTGCCGATTTCGGCCGCTACAATGAGTCGGTGGCAAACATGGAGAAGGACGTTGTCGCTCCCTACAAGCACGTCATTGGCACCTTCAAAGAGGACTACAATGGCTACCAGGATCGGCACCTGTTGCTCTTCTTCCAGGGCGCAATTGTCCGCAAGGAGGTAGAAGCCGATACCAACTGCTTCCGAGACTCACTTGTCCATCATGAATCTGCTGCAACTCAGGCACTTTCTGCTGGTGCCGGGCTCTGCTCTCAGTCATGTGCTGGCAACTCGATGTAGCGGTCAAAGTCAGCAAGCTAGTAACAAGGCTACAGGTTGTTGCAGTGGAGCAGGGCAAGAATACAACCACTTTGCGTCAGCTCTGGTTCGTTACCAGCTTGCATCAAAACCTTGGTTCCCCCGCATGTTACCTTAGTGCAGTCAATCCCATCTGCTGGCTTTGCAACTTGGCAGGGAGGTGTCATACGCCAAAGGTTGTATGACTTGCTCAAGAACGAGACGGGCGTTCAGTTCTCCACCGGAAACACCCAGGTCTGCTGTTGACCCCGGGGGGCCAGCTTCGTCCTGGCACATAGCACAGTTGCAGAACACATAGTTGACAAGCTTATTCAGCAGGGTCTTTCGACTTGGGACAAATCAAACGACACTTGCGATTTGCATGTTCTTGTGGTTGATTGGCAGCAGTGGACAGCTGAGCAAGCTTCAGCCGGCCATCACATCAGAAGCTTGCGCTGCTCCAAATGCACTGCTCAACTGCATGCTTGGCTAGGTCTTGCCAGTCATGCTCACCTACTCATTGGGCTGGCTGCACAGCGCACCGGCATCCGTAGTGCGACCAGCGGCATGCGGTCATCCAAGTTCTGTCTGCATCTTGCTGGCGACACACCTTCTTCCAACCGATTATTTGACGCCATCGTCAGCCATTGCGTTCCTGTCATAATATCTGACGATATCGAGCTTCCTTTTGAAGACTTCCTGGATTACAGGTGCAAGTCGACGGTCTATTGATCTTAGAGCAGTATTGATTCCAATAAAATATATTAATTGATCTGGTCATTTGCAACCTTTTGCAATCCTCTCCGACTTAGCTCTGCCACATTTTGTCATATATTTGCTGTGGCCTGCAGATTGGGTCTTTGTGTCCTCCTCACTTATGGCCGTGTTTCCACTTGCAGCGAATTTTGCGTCTTTGTACGAGCAGAGGATGCCGTGCGGCCAGGGCACCTGGTGCAACTTTTGCGGGGCATTGACGGAGAGGAATGGACCACTTTCTGGAATCGCCTGAAGCAGGTGACAAACACCCCAGCCCGGCCATGCCCTCCTCGAATCTAGGAGATAGGGTTCAGGGTTTCACGATATCTTTGTAGGTGCTAACAGCTGCCTTCACTACCAGGCAACAACAGAGGCACATGGGGCATGCAGTGTGCGCCCTTCACGCTGTATAATATGAAACCTAGTAGCTAAGGGGAGTGTCTTAAGGCCATGGATTGATGGTTCTCGGCTTGCTCTTGTGTGACTTGTGTTTGAGAAGCTCTGGAAGAACATCTGTTGGGTTGTGTTGTGATTGATGATCCCGGGGTAGTGACTTTCAGGCCGGGGATTCTATTGATGCACGTGCTGCTGCAGGTGGAGCAGCACTTTGAGTACCGCTTTCCCAGCTGGCCCGGGGATGCCACGCAGATGACATGGCGAGCGATTGCCAACAAGATCCCTGCACTCAAGCTGTCGCTGCACAAGCAGCTGCGGTACCGCAAGTCAGAGGAGGTCATCATGCAGTACCCCAGAGAAGAGCCTGCTTCAGCACCTGCAGAACAAGGGGCTGTGCTCGTGGCTGGAGCAGATCACGCAGGGCAGCTGGCTTCGACGCCTGCCTCTGAGCCAGCACCTCAGGAGGAGATCCATCCAGGTGAGGCAGAGGGCCTGTTGAGAGACCTGGGGCCAGTGGCGGCAGACCTAAGACCTGCTGAGCAGGAGGTGGTGGCTGCCAATGGGGACAATCACCTCAACTCAAGGTCCAGCCACAAGCCCTCTCAGGCTGCTGCCAGTGTGGAGAGGTTGTCAGTGGAGGTTGCTGATGAGCAAGATCGCAGGACAGAAGTGCCATCAATGGCGGATGAGGTGCGGGAAGAAGGTATCGGCAACATTGGGAAGCTCGATGAACTGCTTGAGGACGAAGATGCCGCTCTGCAGGGAGTCTCATGGCGGCAAAGGATGAGGAGACCAGCTCGGGATACCCATGAGCGAAGAGCTCGGCGCTCGTCTACTGTCCCTGTCATTCCCACTTAGCAGAGCCCTGGTGGCGTAACTTATGATGTCAACACCAGTTGTGGCCGGCAGATGGGATGGGAGGTCCTCAGGTAGTCAGGCATTCCCTTCCGCGAGTAAGTTTCCTGCAGGTAGCACCTCAAGCAGAAGGGCACAGATATTTATTTAGGGCATCCTGTTAATGAAAGAATATAATTACTGCCTCAATCACGTGATGTACTAACGGCGTTGGGTTCCTTAACCCATCTGAATCTAATGCATAGCACATGGCTGTCAACTTGAGACTCTTGTTATGTCACATATCTATGCATGGGTCAAGTTAGTTATGCAGTATGCTGTGGTGAGAGCTGTGTATCAGCAGAGCACAAGCCCTAGCATTGGCGCAAATAAGGTGGGTCAGCGGGTACTGAGGCCAGAAATTGGGTCGCCGGAGATGGCCGTTTGACATAGCGTGACCAGTTGCCTGCTTACATGCATGTAAAGGAAGCCCGAGTGTCTTAAGTGCAACATCAGCAGCTACCTCGTGGGTGACTGCAATTGCTGACGACCACTCTTGCCTACCACCTGATTAAGCACGCTTCAGGTGACCAATGTCGCCGTGTTTGACTAAACAATTCAATGTTTAAGTAAGAAGAAGAGAAGACCGGGTTTTTCGGCCATCGTGCATAAAGAGGAATTCGTGTATTTGAAACAAACGAAGGCCAAATGGCCAAGTACAAAGGCAAGCACATCTAAAGACCTACATAACCTACAGCAGATTGACCCGCTCAGTAATTGCGGGTCAAAACATAAAGGTCGCTAATCGATGCCTGAATACTAGATGTCAGATACGAAGCCCTTCTACCACCAACTAGAGCTCGACCAGCTTTCTGGTGCAAGGCATTAGCCTGAGCACGCTGCAAATAGGCCGAAACTCGTTGTCGCAAGAAAGACAGGTATGCAGCTGGCAAGCCCATCTCAGCCGGGAACACGTCTGCACGACGTGTGTACACGTCTGCACGACGTGTGTAGCCTAGGTTGGCAATGTTATGGAGGAGGGTGTGGAAACGAGGACTCAGACAGCCAAAGATGTCGGTTGCCGCTGGCGTGCATAAAGAGATTATGAGCTCTTTCTTATAATTTAATTTTTGCTTCCCATACTTACTACGCCCTTGACGTCGATTGGCTAACCCCTGTAATCCTTTGACTCCACAATTACAACGATACGCCTGGTAAATTTTCAACTCTACCACCTTCAAAATTTGTTTTTGAGGCGACAATTACATGTAAATAGAAAATTTGTATCTCGATTGCTGCAGGGCATAGCAATGAAGTCATAAGCTGATATCAATAATAACATGAATACAATCTGACAACAGTATCTAATTAACAAATTCAAAGCCTTGCGAAGTCTCTTATTTGAAAGTACCATGTCAGCATTCTCACTTCTGATATCTCCAGCTATTATTAGCAATACCTTCATCAACGTACAGAATCTTCCGTTACAGACAAAAGATTGACGGCCCGTCCTTTCGGTGAAACACTTGAGCCCCGTTTAAAATTTGGTGCAATTAAGCTAGACCAGTGAGCTAGTACGCTTTCTTCAAAGGATGACTGCTTCCAAGCCCACCTCCTGATTGCCCTTGCTCGAATTTATGTGCTCTCAAGAAGCTCTGTTATCTAAATTGATTGCTCAACATGCTTTGCGAAGCAAAAGCTTGTGTACAAGCACACAAATGATAAAAGAGTCATGTCCGTGTATTTTTCCAACTTAATTGGCTTAAATGTAGTCAAAGTGTACATGGGAAAATATCACAACCAACAGAACAAAAGATTCAAGCTTTGCCTATTCTTGAAGACAATTATTCTCACGGAAAGATTATGATTTGCTTTCGAGACAGTGTGCGATTTTCAAAATTACGTAAACATCAACCTAAAGAAGTTCAACTATTGATTGCAGTACTAACGAAGAATGAAGTTATGCTTCCAAATGGATATTGCACAAATGTGGCTTTATTCCTACTAACCACAAAAATATGGGTCTTTGTATGCAATTTTTGGTGCTATTGCGGGAATTGAGGGTACATGCTTTTCTGTATTATTCGTATGGTATTAGCACAACCTGGAACTCAAATTGTGGGTGATAAGGTTTCAACCGTACAATATACTAATTACTGCTCATGCTTTTTGATGCAATTTTCATGGTTATGCCTGCTATGATTGGTGGATTTGGTAATTCGTTCGTTCCTACCTCCATTGTGTTTCCGGCTGAGATGGGCTTGCCAATTGCATACTTGTCGTTCTTGCATCTACGAGTTTCGGCCTGTTTGCAGCGTGCTCAGGCTAATGCCTTGCACCAGAAAGCTGGGCGAGCTCTACTTGGTGGCAGAAGGGCTTCGTATCTGACATGTAGTATTCATGCATCGATTAGCGACCTTCATGTATTGCCCGTGGTTACTGAGCGGGTCAATCTGCTGTAGGTTATGTAGATCTTTGATTGTGCTTGCCTTTTCTCTACTGCAAGAGTTTCGCTCTTTTCACGGCCCTCGCCCCCTTTGGATGAGCTTACTTTCTTCGAAAAAACTTCGTCCCTTTGTGACAGCAGCATGTGATGTACATCGGTGAATGTGCTTGCTCTTGTACTTGGCCACTCAGGCCCTCTCCATTCACTCAAAATAAACCACATACCGGCACGGATTTTCTTTGTGACAGGCTTCCCGTTCGATTTATGTAGCCACTTGTTGCTCTAGCTTCTGCCTAAACTGTAACGTTTCCTCCGTTTGAGAGTGCTAACGGTGTCGGTAACCTTACATGATCGTATCGTATCTACCCTTCGGAAGTCCCAAACGGCACCGGTAGCTTTGCTCCACTGTATGTAGCTAAGTACGGTTTGAGGTCCCGGGCTCCGTACCACGTGCGCACCCCTCGGGCCCACGCCCTGCGGGCGGGCCGGCCGGGTGGCCAGCTCGCCTGGCCTCATGGCCTCATGGCCACCGTCCTCATGGCCTCAGTCCCTTGGCCCCGTGAACCAGGCTCTTGGCCTGGCGCGCCACCTCCTTGGCGCTAGTCCCTTGGACTCGTGCTACAGGCCTCTGGCCCTGTGCGCCCGTCGTGTCCCCTTGTCAGGCCCGCTCCTCCGGGGAGGACCTTGGGGGCAACCCTCGTCACACCCTCAGGGGAGGGGTGGCAGATGGAACGCTTATCAGTAGTAGGCAGAGGCCAGACTTCTCAGTCGGACCCGAGACGCCAAGAGAGGCACAGCCCTGCTGCTGCCTGCTGCCGCAGCCGCCGCCACAGCTCTGCTGATGCCGCCTGCTGCCCAGCCCGTCTCTGCGGCTCGTCGCTGCGGGCCTCGACGGCTCTCTGTAAGTACCATGCCTGCGCCCTGCCCCACTTGCGGGGACAGCCGCTGACCCTCGGTGAGTCGCCGCCTTCCGGCGGTGCCTCAGGGTAAGACTTCCGCTGCGCGCTGTACGCGTATGTGTGCGCTGTGTGCGCTGGCGTTCCACTCTGTTTAAAAAAAAGAAAAAGACAAAAAGGGGGTTGTCTCCAAAACACCCTATGTCCGAAACCCAAACAGGACATTCTGACCCTAACTGTGTGATTAGGAACAGAGATGTCACATAAACGGTGTACTGGCTGAAACTGCCTATTCGCTCATTTCATGCGCACCGGACGCCTTCTTTCTCCTTTCTTCAGCGCTTTCCGAATCCGTCGGACTTGAACCATACTTTTCTGGCTAGCCTTTTGTGACTTGCGGCTGCTAACCAGAGGTTTTCAAGCGGCCATCCTTTCTGATACTTGTATAGCTGTGTGGCTCAGCGCTTATACAGCCGTCTGCGCAACTCGCACTTGGAGTGGGGTGCTGCTCAGAATGGCTCACCATGTGCATCAAAGTATCTGGTGGGAGCTCCCTGCCTTCACCTTGGCTCTGTGTGCACCTGGCTGGCTTTACAGCCGATCTTCTTATATGAGCAGCCGCATTCTTCTCTTGGCATACTCATCTCCCTGACTGACCAAGTTGCTGTAGTTAAGTACCACTGCAATTTGTCACCAGTACTGCTCTATGATGCGGACCCATGCACCAGCCGATTTAGCTCATCATCCTGGGCGTGTGTGCTAGTGCTACTCCAGCTCCACTTTAAGGACTTCTTGCACTCTTCTTGCATTCATTTACACTATCTTGCCTGGCTATGGAGTAGCACCATTAAGTCCTCTTACTCCTCTCCTCGGCCCATTTGGCATTATTCACTCCTGGTAGGCTGGCCTTTCACAACCATCGCCTCTGTTTAGAAGAGCTTCTTCTTCTCTTGCATGCTGCTTTTTTCCTGTAGCTGATACTCTCACGCCCCCCCCACCCCACTAACCCCTTAACTGGCGCCTTCTTGCTCATTCCTTCTCATCAATTCTGAGCAATGACCGTCCAAAGCCGCCGTGCCAGGGAAAATGCCGCCTCTCCGTTTTGCTTTGAGCAGCCTACCATGCTTCTGACGAAGGCGATAGTGTCAGCTGGGGGGATGGACCGCAACTTCTCGTTTGCCAGGGTGCTGGGGCCGGCAAACCCCTACGGTGGCATGTTCCTCTTCAAGAGAGAAGGAGCACGGTAGTCGTCAAGAAAGATCTAATTCGTGCCGTGGAGTCCACCACCTAAGTGGCAAGTCAGAAGGCATGCGGTGCGCATGGCATGGTTTGGCCTCCCTGGGAGACCAAACCAAACCTGTACACTGTCTGTATAACTACCAAAGGTTCTAATCTAAGATGGGCTAAGGTAAGAGAGCGGGAAAACAAATCGAACTCTAGTCCCCACAAGTGAGCTGAGTATGAGCTAAAAATGAGAGCTCTTACTTATCTGACAGACTGGGAGCTGGATCACTAACACACAAGCCAGGGGTCTGACCAAGTGCACGCCCAGCACTGACATATGGCTGGGGCCGGGGAAGGCTGCATATTGAGAGCCGCATTAGAAAGCGTGGAATACTCTAGAACCAGCCCTCTTGCCAGTAGCCCGAGTCGCACATCACAGGACATTCTGGAGAGGATGAATACGGAAAGGAGTAGTCTTACGGTGCGCATGGGATGAAAGGGAGGCCAAACTAAGTCAGTACAGTACTCAGGCAAAAGCTAGAACGAAATGTGGGGCTACATATACGAAGCCCTATGCTAAAGGAGGGCTAAGGGAACAGTGTATGCAGGCTGAAAGGGACGTCATACTAATGCGACAGGCTAATATGGGGAGCAGGAGCACCTCCACGGAAGCCAATGGCCTAACTTAGAGCGCGCCCAGCACGCTGATGATCAATCAGAGCTTGGAAGCGCTGCAAGCTGAGCAAAACCCGCATTTCTGTGACATGCAACTAATGCCTGCGGAATGCTAGTGGGCCTTAAGTTGCCCTTGCGACTGCAGCGACGCGCGTCTACCAGCTGAGCCAGATGCTGAGTAAAATGGACCATTCCTTACCGTAGCCATCGTTGATATCCATGGCGCATGGATAGACGGTGTCTCATGAAGAATGGAGTGTGTACTGAGGGTGGTCCTTAGAATGCGTCTCCTTCTGGCGCTCCGCGCTGGTCATTGCCCAGCCAGGCACAGTGGAGGGCGGTGCTCCAGCTTTAAGAAAGCGTCAATCAAAACGTCCACAAGCACGCGAGTCTCACCGCTCGGGGAGAAAGCGTGCGGTGTGCATAAAATTGAAAGAATCCTCGGGGGGAGATGGCGACCACGTCCAGTCGCCGCACGTATGGCTTGCCGCGCTTGTGTAACGTTCCCAGGTTTGTGAGCGCCTAACAGTGTTGTTAACGCTTACCTGGTGTCCATTTGGCCGTTTGTGCCGGACAGCACGAACCGCCCTGGCACTCGTGCCGTTGTCGTTCCGTCCAGGTTCGTCCGGGTGGCCTCGCATGCTCCCGTCATGCTCGGCCCAGACATGCTCGGCGGCATGCGTGGGCCCGGACGCCCCCGGCGGCATGGCCGCCCGCGGCCATGCTCGGCGGCATGCCCGCCGCGGCCATGCTCGGCGCCATGGCGCCTGCTGGAGACAGCTCATGGTTCCCTCGTCAGGCACGCTCCTCGTGGGCGAGCCTTGGGGCGACCCCCATACACCCTGGAGGGCGGGTGGCACGGAGAAGCACTGACTATTGCACGAGCCGAGAGAGACCCGACCTTGGGGGCTGGGGACTCAGTGAAGCTCGGAGAGGCGCAGCCTTGCGGCTGCCTGCTGCTGTAGACCGCTGCCCCGCGCGGCTCGTTGCCGGCTCTGCTGTGGAGACCTTGGCGGCGTCCTGCGGGAGGTAAGGCTACAGCGTGTGCCCGTGGGTGGAGCCGCTATTTAGCGGCATCACCACAGGGCTTCCGCTGTGCTGGAGTGCTTCCTCGTGGCGGGTGGTTGTCCCTAAACTCCCAAGCACTCAATCCAATAAGGACACATTCGGCTCTAACCTGCCTGTTTAGGTCCGAACGTGACAGCTTGTCAGTGACTGGCATGATGCCCAATACTCCCATTGAAAGGTTAACCCCACATCACGCACAATGCCAAGAAAAGCTCAAGGTCCGAAAGAAGATTTCGTGTATTTGAAACAAACGAAGGCCAAAAGCCAAGTACAAAAGAGCCGGAAGGAAATGGAAGTGGGGGTGGGGAACGAAAGTGGGAAGGTTGGCAAGTGGCTCCTCTTGTAAGAGGTGGATCTCATGACTTGCAAGGATTCTGGAGGAAGGCGGTGGCGCGTGGGGAGGTAAGTGGACAGTGTACAAAAAGAGCATCTCTTCAAAAGGGGCGAGGGCTGTGGTAGTCAGCCCGTAAGAATCAACGAATTTCTTTGAAGGAGCCGGAGACACTACATGAGAGAGGAGGAAGGCAGCTCTTCCAAAAGCGCCGAGGGGCTGGAAAGGGCCACCCCACAAAAGAATGACAAGGTCCAGGGTGGAACTAGTGCTGTGCAAAGCCAGACCAAATGAGTAGACAAGGGCCAGGAGAAAGCGCTCACACGGGACCGCAAACCGATCAGAAAGTCATGCCTAGCATGCATAGTAGTACTAATTTCTACTTACAAGCTGCAAATTGGATCGAAAGCATCAAAGAAGAAAGGCAGCAGGAAAGAGAAGGTCCTTCAGATGAGAGAGGGTGCGGGGTTTGCATGAAATGAAAGGGAGTCCAAATCAAGCTAATACACTGAGTTGATACTACAGCTAGTGAAGAGGATGAGGCCACATCAAGCGAATCTATGCCTAGGGCAGCTAATGTAAGAGTACAAAGCCGGCTGAAGCGGATCTTCAGTACCCCACGAGTGAGCACATACAGATTCAACAGGTTAACTTGAGGACCCAAGCACTGCCACGGAAGCCAGTCGCCTGGCTGAGAGTGTGACCAGCTCGCTGATGATTCGTCAAAGCTTAAGAGCGCTGCAAAGTCAGCAAAAAGCAGTACTTCAATGACGGGCATGATGCCTGACGAACCATTGCCGAATAATCCCCAGCCTCATGTACAGTACCCAGTAAAGCATATCTTGGTAGGCGTTGGAAGGGTCCCGAAGGTGGTGGGTGTCAGAGCCAGCCCAAGACGAGGCTCTACCAGAGGCTCACTTGTGGGTACTGATCTCCATTCATAGCCGGCTTTCACACTGTTTCGTTAGCCCCCTTAGCATACGCGCTCGCTTTGTTTAGCCCAGTTCTTCGCACTAGCTTTTGCCTCACCAGTGTATCTGGCTCAATTCGGGCGTCCTCCCATTCAATGCGCACCGCGCGCACGCCAAGAGGGATCTCTGATTCCCCGAGGAAACAACTTCCCAAAGGAGGCGAGGGGCTGTGAAAGGCCAGTCCGAAAAGAATGGACAAGGTGGAGAAGCAGCTTCTACAAAAGTTGCGAGGGCTGTCGCTGTAGCCACTTGCGTAGCTGTGTGGTCTTAGCGCCTTTCGGCCCTGTGGACCTTGTTCCATGCGCGCGGTGCGCACGGAACAAGGAGGCCAACATTGGTCGAAAGAGAGAGAAGGCGCGCGGTGCACATTCCTAGAGGCTACGTTGTATCCGTTGTATTAGTGCCGCCTGTGCACCTAAGAGCTCCTGACGACATAGAGAAGTGTAAGGGGTGGCCAACTTCAGCCAATACACTGTTCAGGCAAAGCTAGTGCAAAATGCGGGGTTACCTTAATCCCCCCAATTCAAAGGTGTCTAAATTACCGTGTGACATTAGTACTCAGGAGTGAGCACATACAAATCCGACAGGCTTACCTGGGGAGCCGAAGAACAAAGAAGATCCAAGAAACCAACGAGTTTCTTGGATCACACTACACACACACACACACAACGAAAGCGACTTCAGTACCCATGAGTGAGCCGGGAAAGAAATTTGAGTGTGTATTGAGAGACGGAGGGCCTGTGTGGCCAAGTACAAAGGCAAGCACATTGACAAATGTACGTCACCTGCTGCTAAGCTGACCCGCTCAGTAACCACGAGTCAGCACATAGAGGTCGCTAACTGATGCCCGAATACCGGACGGCAGTTGACAAGCTCTTGAGGTACCAGCTAAGGCTTGACCAGCTTTCTGAAATGGGGGAGAGAAGAGAGGCTGGCAAAGCCAGCCCAAAAACTATGGACAATGTCCAAAGCCAAAGAAAGAGGTGCCGAAAAAGCACTATTTTACCAAACACGACAACACACTAGGAAAGCTCAGTACCCGCGAGTGAGCAACATCAGGTCAGAGGGAGAGAACAAGAGAGGGAGAGGAAAGGAAGAACTCTTCCAGAAGAGGGCGATGGCTGTAATCTCGCCAGCTCAGAAAAAG
This sequence comes from Spirogloea muscicola, assembly GCA_009602725.1. Taxonomy (NCBI): domain Eukaryota; kingdom Viridiplantae; phylum Streptophyta; class Zygnematophyceae; order Spirogloeales; family Spirogloeaceae; genus Spirogloea; species Spirogloea muscicola. The sequence goes on along the minus strand of WELB01000001.1, from coordinate 809,690 downwards.
AATGAGCAAGGGAGAGAGAGAAAGACTCGTCCTGTAGCGGGCGCGGGGGGTCGATGGCTGTGATTGGCCAGCCCAGAGGAAAAGGAAGTTCGAGATGGAGAATGCTCTTCTCGAATTGTTCTAGTCTTCTGTGGGCTGGCTTTTGCAGCCCTCGCCCCTTTTGGAAGCTCATCCGGACGGGGCTGACTATAGACATTGAGCACCCAGTGGCCACTTGAGTCGCTGTGTGCTTTTAGAGCAGGAAATTGCTCGCCCAACGCGTTTCAGGCCCCTTCGACCTTTGTGCATTCCTTCTTCTGGGCTGGCCAATCACAGCCATTGCCCTCCAGTGGAAAGAGTCTTTCTTCTTCTTCTTTCTTCTCAAGAGAGAGAAGGCGCGCGGGGCGCATGGATTGAAAGGGAGGCCAATTCAAGCCAATACATTGTTCAGGCAGAGTGCTCAAGGAGAATTTTGTGGGGGCGACCAGCCAGCCAGCCCGAAAAGAACTGACAAGGTTCGACGGTTTGGAGGAAGCTGCTTCTTATCTGAAAGCGGTCAAGGATGAGCAGCTCTGCCAAAGGGCGAATACTGTGAGGCCAGAAGTGGGAGGTGAGGACGTCGGCATCTGGGGGGTGTGCGTGAGGCGGAAGTTCGTCCCAGGGAAAGGGGGCGAGGGGCTGTGAATGGCCAGCCCAAAAAAGAGGACACAGGGCCGCCGGAACGGGCCGAGCGGCCGGGCGGCGTGCTGAGGTCAGGAAGCAAGGCAACGCGGGTGCGCATGAAATGGAGGCCAGTTCCGAGAGTCATTGTTCAGGCCACCCGGGAGAGAAGGCGCGCGGGGCGCATGAATTGAAAGGGAGGCCAATTCAAGCCAATACATTGTTCAGGCAGAGTCGAGTGCAGACTAAACAATGCTACGGGGAGGTGGCCACGGCAGAGCGGGGGGGGCCGTCTGCGTCGCGGCGTCGCGCTGGCGCTGGGCGCGCAAAGCTGGCGGCGCCCGACGTGCGGCCAGGCAGGCGGTGGAGAGCACCTCGTGTGGGGCCCCCCACGGCAGGCCGGGCTCCCGCGTCGCGCCAAGCGGCGTGGCCGGGAACTGGGCTCTCTCCCCCTCTTGTGGGGGACACGCGGGCCGCCTTCGCCGCCGGGGCGTGCCCGCGCCGCGTGGCTGCCGCTTGGTGCCAGCGCGGCAGGCCGCGGCTGCACCCGGGTGCTGGTGGGAACGCGGCACCGGGCGCGCGATCGCGAGGCCTCGTGGGGGGCCTCGCCCGGCGTGCGCGTTCCCACGGCCGCGAGCCGGCGCCAGCGTGGCGGCGCTGGAGGCCGGGCGGGCATCTCCTCGCTGTGCAGGGAAAGATTCCTTGCCGCTCGCGGGCCGGGCGGGCAGCCAACCGGTGGCCGGACGCGGCATATTCCGGCTTCTGGCGGCGGCGGGCTGCCCCGTTCGGTGGGGAGGGGGGGCAGCGCCCACCCTCCCCGCGCGCCCCTCGGCGCCACAGCGCCCCGCCTCCCCCCCCCCGCCTCCGCATTAAAGCCACGGAATAAGAGAACACGAAAAGAGGGGGGGGCGGCCCTGGCGTCCCCGCAAAGGGGCAGGGGGCGCCGCCCACGCCTCCCCCGAGTGCCCCCCAGCGGCGGGAGGTTGCCTGGCGGCCCATCAGTGGCCCGCCACAGCAGGCCGTGGCCCGCACGGGAATCAGACAG
>WELB01000001.1:794604-807975 GCA_009602725.1 Spirogloea muscicola | reverse complement strand
TTTTTTTTTTTTTTTTTTTTTTTTTTTTTTTTTTTTTTTTTTTTTTTTTTTTTTTTTTTTTTTTTTTTTTTTTTTTTTTTTTTTTTTTTTTTTTTTTTTTTTTTTTTTTTTTTTTTTTTTTTGGGGCATGGGCCGCGTCGGGCGCCAGGCCGGGCGCCCGCTGCTGGCGCAGCCCGAAGCAGGCTCGCCGCGCAGGGACGCCCCCCGCGTCGCCGACGCGGCAGGGCCTGACGACGACCTCCAGTCGCAGCCGAGCACGCCGGAGACTGGGCACGGCACGCCGGAGACGGTGCACTCCAGCGACAGCGACAGCGAGGCCGAGTCCGAGCTCGCCCTGGTGCGAGCCGCTGAAGCTCGGACTTTTGCCCCGGCTTGTCCGGCTTGCGCATCAGTTTGGGTGGCCGCTGTTCTTACCGGGATCGTGTTCCCTCTGAGCTTGGCATATAGGTGCAGTGGCATGTGCGTTTGCCACCAGTCAGGCTTTAGATGGGGACCTGCCTGTTTAGCCACGGCTTGAGTGGAGTGGAGCGCTCGTCTTTACCTCTCACTCTCTGGCTGTCTTGCCCGACTCTTGCCAGCCACGGAGCTCCATCACAGGCAACGCCTGCATGAGGCTGGCAGCCGGTGCGGCAGAGCCTGCGGTTTCCACCAGCAGCTGCTGCTTCGCCCAGGGGTCTGCTCCCTGTGGCAGGCCGCTGCCTTTGTCATGCAGAGCTGGCGCAGGCGAAGTGAGCGGCAGCTGTGAGGAGGCTGCGGAGTCGTCAGCCCCTCAGAGGACGGCGAGGCCCAAGGACAAGGGCAAGAACCTGACGACGGCACAGCAACGACGTCATGCGAAGGACAAGTTGGTCGGCGGCGGCGGCGGGAAGAGCGCAGCTACCTTTGCTTGTCCGTCCCTTGGCATGGACCTGGACGAGCGAGCATCTTCTCTCCGCCCCAGCCGCAGGATGGTCTGCAGCGGCGCCGTCCGCGACAGCCGGCCCACTCCGGGCAAGGTCGCGCTGCCAGCGGCGTCGGCGAGCCATTGCAGCAGGCCGCTGTCACTGTCGCAGTCCACCATTGCTGAGCATGCTTTGCCGCTCGGCCCACCTACTGGCCACCCACATCATCGACTGCTGCCCAACGCCTGCTCTTTCTGCATGCGGGCGTGCATCCCGGCATCGGCGGCGGCGTCGGCAGCAGCTGAGGAGCACAGCTCTCATGAGTACTCATCGCGGCCAGCAGGCTGTGGCTGGTATGAGAGCAGGGCTCTGCACCCGCCAGGCTCCTTGGACGCCACGGTGACGGCAGCCTGCAACCACAGCGGCAGCGTGGGTCACCGGCAGCCATTAGATTCCCCTCAGGCCACCACGGCGATTGCGCAGCACTCTATGGTGCAGGAGCTCATCGGTCAGGCGGCTGCGCTCCCTCCGGCCTTCTGGCAGCAGCGCCAGAAGAAGCGTGCCAAGTGGACGGACGAGATGCGCATGCAGTTCAAGGCCGCCATGGCGCAGGTGGGCGGCGCGAGCGCCACGCCGAGGATGATCCACAGCGTGCTCGTGAAGACTGTCCCAAACTTGACAATCTCGCAGATCAAGAGCTTCCTCCAGAAGTACCGCGCCTCACACAGCAGGTGCCCTGGGGCCAGCAGCTCAGCAGACAACCAGGACATAGGCAGCAGCGCCTGCAGCGTGGACCTCAATGGCTCGCCACGCCATGCTCTGCCCTCGCCGCCGATGCAAATGCAGCTGCATCAGGAGCACGAGCAGTCGCAGGGGCTGCCGCTGCAGCAGCTGCTGCCGTCGCCTCCGCTGAGTCCTCCACCAGTGCTCCCACAGTCACTGCAATTACCACAACAGCTGCCACCAATGCAGCAGCCGGCAACACGGCAGCAATTACCCTTCTTGCAGCAGCAGCAGCGGCAGCAGCAGCAGCAGCAACAGCAGCAGCAGCAGCAGCAGCAGCAACAGCTGCATTCGCAGAGCCAATCGCACTTTCAGCCGCACCAGCACATGCAACCCCAGTACCACAATCTGCAGCCACAGCAGCAGGAGCAGCAGCAGCACCTACAGCCAACGCACCAGCTGTTGCGGCAACAGGGGCAAGCACATCAGACTCAGCCTCCGCAGACAATCTCGCAGGCAGGGCCTTGCTTGCCACCTGCTGCAGAGGCCGGTCACCTGCCGCTTCGCTCAATGACTGAATCAGCTCCGCAAGTGTCAAATGATCCCTGTGACTACCAGCCAGCCATTTCTACTGCAACCACAGCTGACAAGATGGTCGGGCAGATTCAACAACTCTTGCAGCAGCAAGTGCAAATGCAGGTATTGGACCGTATTGTGTTGCTGGCCCAGTATTACTCAGTATGCAACAAGACGTGCAGATGAGATTGTAGTTTCTCATATGATATATCGCAAACATCACCTCTCTTTGGTTTGCATCATGTTTGACTATCAAGTATCCCCGTTTGCCCCAACTTAGTGGCTGGGATAATTGTTGAGACCAGATTTGCTGAGCAGCTTCTGGTCCTTGTGGTCCTGGACAGTCTCGTATTGAAATACATCGCCGGAAGTTGGAAGAGTTGTGGGCACAAACCGCCAATGCACAGGCAGCTGAGCCGCTCCGCCAACTCGCTTCGCCAAACAGTGAGTAGCATGGGCCGAGGTCTTTCGTAGAGCTCCTGCAAGCAACATGTGTCTGGTATGCCATTGCATTGATCCTAGTGATTCATCAGTCCTTGGCATTCAGCTGGTCTTGAGAGGCCAGCTGCCAGGATCTAGTGATAGTCTGGCGGCTGAGATAGAAACATATCTGTGGCCATGAGACTGGACCTACAGCTTAAGGTCCTCCGTTGCTTTCTGCTTTGCAGATTCCTCATTCAAGAGCCCTTCTTCAGATTCTCTGCAGAGTCAGACAACCCTATACAGTCCTCGTGCCCTCTCTGTCACAGAGTCGGCCTCATTATATGCACCGACACCCACACTTGCACCTGCATCGTCAACTGCGGTCCCAAGTATGCCTGCACCCTTGTCCACTAGAGCTTTCACCAGCTCTCATCGTGGGCCTGTCAATGTCCTTCCCCTCCCCAAATTCTCCCATCCGCCTCCAACAACCTGGGACCCCATCAAGCTTCCGCCGCTGCAAAGAGCAAGCTCCCTTTCCTCGACCCTACAGACCGCTCGCAGCCTGGACCCAGCGCAGGCTGTGTGCCTTGACCAGCTGCAGCGACCCTTGTCAGCTCCTCTACAACCTCTCTCGACTCTTTTCCCGGCCTTTGAGGGGCGGCAACCACTACTACCCAACCTGATCAACTTTCCTTCATCCTCCCCTACTCAGCAGCACCCATCAAACCCCAGCATGTCCGTTGCTCATGCACACCAACAGCAACAGTCCCAGCAACATCCTCATCAGCTGGGAGACTCATGGAGAGGCCTTGATATTGGGCTGAGTGCGCCGGAGGCACCTCAGCAACAGCAGCATCATGCAGATGCTGGCGGTTCCGACGAGCTCATGGTCATTGATGAGGGTACTGAGGACGTCCTGGGTCAGCTCCTGGCTGACTCAGCAGGCCCGCAGAGGGTAGGCATGAATGAGCAGCTGAGCCTTGTCCACATGGAGCAGATGCTGTTCAATGACGTGGAGCTTGATCCAAGGACAAGCAACAACTGGGCAAGCCTGTCGTAGAGCTAGCTATCTAGAGTGATTGATCTGTATGCTTTGTCCGTGCATGCATGCTGCGAAGTCTGCACATCTTTGGATCTGCATACAAAGCACTGGACCACTCTGCCGCAAGTCAGTGCCTAATTTTGTAATGTGTAGTGTTGAGCTTTCATGAGGTTCTCTAAAGCACCTCAGTGTACAACGGCTACCCTGGTGGCTATAGAATCAATCAGTACTCAAAAGTAGTGCTCGAAATCTGGCTGGACAAATAGTCAGCCATATTGTGCTACAATAGATACGTATGGTGTTGCTATTCCCAATGGTGATGGTCAACCCGTGCTATACATCAATCAATCAGTACATGGTGGTGAAAACTTGCTGCCTTCTGAGATCCAATGTCCTGGTTTTGATCATGCTTGGCATGGAATGCTTGCACATCAGGCACGTGATTGAACTTGGAACAGCGCATTTTGAAGCAGCCAAGCTGTGCTTCTGTCAGGAATGAATATGTATTAAGAAGTGGAGGGCCTGTGTGGCAAAGTACAAAGGCAAGCACATTGACAAATGAACGTCACCTGCTGCTCAGCTGACCCGCTCAGTAACCACGAGTCAGCTCATGTCTGTGGTGTAAGCTTTCACGGTTGAGCCACAAAAACATGCATATTTCCATGCTGGTAGTATGCTGAGGGACTACCTGCTATTTCCTGCTATGCTGCTCCTGTCATTACCCCCTTCGTGTGCAAACTGGTCCGAAATGATGCAGCACTGACCAGTGCTCCCATAGTCGGCTCAAAGACTGCAGTTTGTGTGGTCTAGGCGGGGTCTAGCGTGCATGTACTGGGCCCCTTTACAGCGAGGCTGTGTAGCCGACTTCGATGGGTGATCACATTCGCTATAGGTAGCCAGGCAGACCTTGCCTGCGGCAGCTCGCAGAGCTTAGACAATTGTCACCGCTGAGCATAAGATGCCTGCTGACCAGAGTTCAAGACCGTAGTGGCCATGTAAGTGTTGCGCATACATCAGATAATAAGACAGCAGTAAAAAGCCCCGGGACCACCTCCCGCACGCTGGACACCAATGGGCAGCTTTCTAGCTACAGGGGCAGAGAAGAGACAACGGGATCCAGTGTCGCTTGAAGGTTGGTTCATTCTGCCCCTTCTTTTTGGGCTGGCCTTTCACAACCAAAAGAGCTCCCCCTAGCGGCGCCTACAAGGCGAAGCTCTTTTCACATGTGAAGGTGGTCAAGCACAAATAAATCCATAAGTTACAGAGCACACCATGCCGGCTCTAACTCCTACTTGCTGGGCCATGGACAGCCACAGATGTAAGAGGGGTCGGTGTCCTTGCTACTTTTGCTGATGGCCTGTCAAGCTGACCAGCGGCAAGGCGGGCAGGGAGCAGACGGAGGCTCCATACCTTTTGGATCTATATTCGTACCGAGCGGCCCTCCATGTTCCTCCAGATAGAGAGTGGCTCTTCCAGAGTGGGCAAGGGCTGTGAATCCTTCCAGAAGAAGCAGCTCTTCAAAGAGAACTCGGGCTGTGATCAAGCCAGCCCACAAAAGATTGAATAGACATCCCAATTGCTTGATTTGCACCGCTATGCAGGTCGCCCCTTGTAGCAGCCTCTTGCTTGCGCAGCAGGGTGCCTCTGCTCTCGTCACCTCATCTGTTTCCCAAGTTACTGGCACGGGGTAACTGAAAACGGCCCTGACTGCCCAGCCTGCGGCTCTGCATATTGTAAATGCGTGCGGTGCGCATTGTCTAAGAGGGAGGGCAAACCAAGCCAGTACACTCCCTGTCAGAAGAACAAAGAATTCAAGACAGGCTAAGATACCAAGATGGTAATGACATATAAATGGGGACTCTAGTACCCACAAGTGAGCACTTGCACGTCTGCCGAAGAAAAGAAGCTTTCAGGAGAGGGCAGTGGCTGTACATGTCTGCCAGACTAATCTGGGGCGCCGGAGAACCACGCCGCAAGTCGGTTGTCATGGCTTAGTGCGCTCCCAGCACGCTGATGTATGGCTCGTGGTTTCCGAGCGGGTCCAGCTTAGCAGCAGCTGATGTACCTATGTCAATGTGCTTGCCTTCGTACTTGGCCGATCGGGCCCTCCATCACGCACTCCAATCCTCATGTATGACTGGATGCAATCTACACTGCCGAGGTGTGCACTCGGGTGGCTTCTATTGCCGAACAGCAGCCGTGGCGCGCGCGTACGCCGTCTCCCAGCTCGACGTTGCCAGGCCCGCCTGCAGCTCGCCACCCCGCCTGCGCAGCGATGGCGGAAGCTCGTCAGGCTCCGGCGACGGCGGCGGCAAGCGCCGCGGCGGGCGGCGGCATGTACGAGGCCGGGCTGGCGAGGTCGGCCGCCAACCACGTCGCGCTGTCGCCGCTGGCCTTCCTGGAGCGCGCGGCGCGCGTCTTCCCCACGAGGCCGGCCGTCGTCCACGGCTCGCGCGTCCTCACCTGGGCCGACGAGCTCGCGCGCGCCCGCCGCATGGCGTCTGCGCTGCGCCGACGCGGTGTCGGTGACGGGCACACGGTGACCTCCGCCGCCATGCTGCCCTTGTTGGGTCCTCTCGGGTTCCCACCATGCCCGGTCGCTCGCACTGAGGGTCTTGAAGCCGGTCCGCCAGTGTGCATCAGCAAGCTCAGCTGCTGCAGCTCATTGTCTGCAATGGTTCCAATCTGAGGACACCTTGTGTAGAACACCCAGTAGAGCAGACGGTCTTGAGGAGTTCATGCAGCAGCAGATGTAGAAGGGAAGAACGCGCTCACTGCACGTGACGTCGAGCCTGCGCTGCGTTCCGCACCCAGTACTCGATGGGGCGGCGCAGCCAGTCGTCGGTCATTTGGGTAGCCAGGCTTGTCACAGAGAATGTGTCTGCATGCTGGGGTTTCCCACTTGCCGGCTCGTATTCAGCACAAGAGATGCATATCTGACAGATTTGCCGCAAGCGACAGGTGGCTTTTGTTGCTCCTAACATCCCAGCACTTTACGAGGCGCACTTTGGAGTGCCAATGGCGGGGGCGGTGCTCAACGCCATCAACCTCCGCCTTGATTCTCCCACCATTGCCCACTTCCTGGACCACGGAGAAGCGAAGCTGATATTCGTGGACTCCTGCTTCCTCAAGCTCGTCACGGACGCGCTGCAACTGCTCACCAAGGTTGATGACGGCCCAGGGTGGCAGGATTGCTCGCCATAAATGCATACTGTGAAACATTACTCGACACGTGCTTGTCGAACCATTTACCAATCGCTATCACCTCTATGCTTCGGGCGTCTTTATGTATGAGCCTGCACGTCTTGCTGACTGAGTAGTCTTGTCTAAGCCAGGCAAGGTGCTGCTAGGAATTTGTCTGGCGATCAACAAGTATTCAAGCATTATGGAAGTCTGCAGGCATCCTCTAGCTCAGAAAGAGAGAGGAGGTACAAATACAACATTGGCAACACATGGACCAGTAGGATGAATGCGCTAGATAAGTGGCTTGCTGACAGGGTCCTGCCTATGACTGGAAAAACAGGACCGCCAACGATGGCCTCCAATTGTGGTCATCCAGGACAAGGATGTCGCCGGTGGTTGTCAGGAGGACGACCTCTTAAGCGCGTCAGACACGGAGTATGAGGCATTCCTTGAAGAAGGGGATCAGGAGTATGCCTGGAACCTCCCGGATGACGAGTGGCAGGCGATTGCGTTGAATTACACGTCAGGTACAACGTCAACGCCAAAGGGCGTTGTGTACCACCACCGGGGGGCTTACTTGAACGCTCTAGCCAACGCCCTCAGCTGGGAGATGAGGGTTGGCGCTGTGTATTTGTGGACACTGCCCATGTTCCACTGTAATGGATGGTGCTTCCCATGGACCCTCGCGGCGCTGGCCGGCACCAACATCTGCCTCCGCAATGTCACTGCTGAAATCGTATACGCAGGTAAAGGGTCCTCACTGTTGTTGGTCGTATTTTGCTTCATGGGTCTTGGCTGACATGTTCCTGAACACTGTGTACAAGTTGGGCTTTAGAAGAGGCAGCATCTCATCAAGCTAGCAGTGGCCCGTGGCCTGGAAGTTGCCAGATGCGGTACTTTCAATGAGACCTTAGCATTGCACCTTATAACATCTGACAAAGCACTCCCACATGTCCGTTCTGCAGCCATTGCACAGCACAAAGTCACGCACTTCTGCGGAGCCCCAGGTGATGTCTCGATGCTTTCATTGCATTCACCCCAAGTTTGATGCTTCTTTGAAGTCGGTAACATGGTCCTTGTGCAAGAAATTGAAGGGTTAGGTTACAGGACTCAGACGAGAAGGCTTCCCATTTCGTAGCACAGCCATCGAGCATCAGCTTCACATGCAACACATCTGGAGTGACCGTGTAGAGTACATATTGTCAGTCTGGAGAGACCAGGCAACTGAGAGTAGGCAAACAAACAGCAGGATGAGATGGGGGGTGGTGATACAGAGTAGTGGTGGCTTGTGAACAGTTGTGCTCAACATGCTGGCCAGCTCCCTTTGGGGCTCTGGCAAACTGTGCAAGCAAGTGGATGTCCTCATTGGGGGGGCTCCGCCGTCACCCGCCATACTCACCAGGATGAAAGCCGCCGGCTTCTGCGTCACGCACGCGTATGGTCTGACGGAGACTTTTGGGCCGGCCAGCGTCTGCGTCTGGAAGCTGGAGTGGGATGCCTTGCCTCCTGATCGGCAAGCGCAGCTGAAAGCTCGTCAGGTCAGCTGCAGGACCCACGACTGCTCGCCCTCACACGCCAGTAACCTTGTCCGCATCCTATTTGTTCGGCAGTTGTGCTCAACATGCTCGCAAACGCGGGGGTTGCGGATCGGGGGCGGATGCACGGTGCGGTGGAGGTCATGACAGCGGGGGCAGCTCCTCCCTCGCAAGTCATCCGCAGAGTTGAGGAGATAGGGTTCCACATTCTCCACGCGTATGGCTTGACAGAGACGTACGGGCCTTGCGTCATGTGCGTCTGGAAAGATGAGTGGGACCCCCTCCCTGCAGGGGAGCGAGGAAGACTCAAGGCTCGCCAGGTCCTTGGCTAATTGCTTACATGCTCTTTACTAGAGGCGTCTTAGTTGCGGCATCATCTTCGAGTGCCTCCTTTTCTCAGTGTGGGACACTTCTGGTCTTCCCCTTGACCAGTGAACCTTGTCCTGATTCAGTACCAACTTGCAAGCACCGTAGACGGAGATGACAGTTGCTCCATCCATCCAAGAACTCGACTCGAGGGTATTCTGCTGATCTGCCTGCTGTATCTTTGACCTTGTCCATCTTGCAGGGCGTGTGCCATCTTGGCCAGTTTCGTATGGAGGTGATGGACCCAAAGACTATGCAGCCCGTGCCAGCGGATGGTGAGTCTATCGGGGAAATAATGCTTCGGGGCAACGTGACGATGAAGGGCTACCTCAAGAACGAGAGTGCTACCAGGGAGGCCACGAAGGTTGAAGCCCATGACCAAACTGACTGACTAACTATCAGTCACTGCACAGCTTCCTTTGGTGGTACCACACTTGTTGTTAGCAGCCTGGCCCAGTTGAGATGGGTCTGCTGCAGTTGCAAATATTAGTTCAAAGGTCTGTGTAACCTTCGAAGCTCAACCATCAACAATATTGTCGGCTTACAAGCTAGCAATCCTGCTCAGGCGAGGTGATTATGATACTGATCGAATGCAAGACCCCATTCATGTACTGTAACAATGTCTGCCAGGGAGGGTGGTTACACTCTGGCGACCTGGCTGTCATGCACCCCGATGGATACGTGGAGATCATGGACAGGAGCAAAGACATCATAATTTCAGGAGGGGAGAACATCAGCAGCTTGGAGGTTTTCCACAAGACCTACTCCATTCAGCAGACTGATGCTCTTACGATGCAGGCTGCCATTGAATTCAAGGCGGTCACTGGCAAGGGTAGCGCGCAAGATTCAAGCTTTGCCAATTAAACCAGCATCCAATGCTCTTTCAGGTGGAGAGCGCATTGTATAAGCATCCTGCAGTCCTGGAGGCTGCCGTTGTCGCCAGGCCAGATGACATCTGGGGCGAGACCCCGTGCGCATTTGTCGCCCTCAAAGACTGCCACAATGGCGAAAGTAGGAGCCCGAAGGTGTCTCCTGCCGTATCTCAAGAGGCTCTAGCTAAGGACTTGATTGACTTCTGCCGTGCCCATATGGCTCATTACAAGGTTCCCAAGTCAGTCATTTTTGGGGAGCTGCCAAAGACTTCCACAGGCAAAATACAAAAATTTATTCTGAGAGACCGAGTCAGGCACCTTGGCAAATTGCCAGGCCTGAGCAGGCTGTGACTGCCTAGGGCACCGGCTGCCTGACGCTTGGGCTGGATGCAGGCAGAGAAGACAGCATACAGGGCATGCATACTTGCAAGCTATAGCACATGTTGGGAGGGCACTTTTTGGCCACAACCAATTTTGCTTACCTCCTATGAACCCGTGTTCAATATTTGATTGCGACGTCTTTGAACAAAATTGAGTCAACAGTTTCTGCCGCCAGTACTACAGCCACTTGAGACAAGCCTTAAACACATGGACTTGCAAGGGTACTTTGTTGCGGAGCAGCACAATGTCAGGGAGCTGATCATTGATACCGAGCATTGCAGTAGCAGATGCTGAAATTGCATCAACATGGACAACAACATATCGCACCAAGGCGACCTTATTTGCAAGGGTTATTCACAGGCCCCTCACAGCTGGGGCACTCGGCTGCCGCGTGCAAGGTCTGCATCCACCTTGCTTGCCTGCTCTGGCCAGGCTAGTGTTTGAAGGCCGTGATAGCATCGACCTTGGCGAACGTGCGTCCCAGGTTTAGGCAGGGTTAGAGGCAGAGTGGCAGTGAAGGCTGTATCTTGTCACCATGCCTTGAGTGTGCATATGCCACTATTTCCTAACACAAATTTGCTGCCCTCTTTATGGATCTGTGGCCTGCCAGTAGCTGCTCCAAGCACTGTGCTGCGGCTGGGCGGAAAATCAGTGGTAGAGTACATTGTGGCGCCAGTCGCTTGCAGTGTTTGCACAGAGTGCGTCGCCGAGCGTGCGACAATGCCTTATGATGAAGGGCTATCAGGGCTGCCACATAAGCCGGTGCGGGGAGCCACGGCAGCAGCGGCAGCAGCCGCTGGCTCGGGTGGCTTCGGCAAGAGCTTCACATAGCCGGTGCGCTGCTGCGAGGTGGAGCGCGAGCGGCTGCAAGGCGGAAGCAAGAAGAGGTGGAGGGCGTCACATTCTGCACCATACACGCACTCCTAAACACTAATATGCTAAAAGCATCTCCTCATATCTGAGCACTTTGCATGCTTGACGAGCTACTGCAATACGTGATGACAAAAGGAGACACTTGGTGGTCAACCAATGGGGTTGATGACCAAAATAGACGGTGCGGTGAGCACTGCGCTGACCTTTGGCGACTACGGCGAGGGGATGGTGCCGAGAATCCTGCCGGCTTGCTCCCAGGCTGCAGCGGCGGGGAAGATTGGGGCGACAAACTGCCAGCACTGACAGCAGGCGAGGGCACCACGCCATCTGCAGAGCTTGTGGTTGGCGCGCCGGGGGACCGCCAGACGGGCGCTGGCGGGGGGAGGCTGGGCAACCGCCCACTGCTCGGCAGCACAAGGGCGTCGGCCAGCACCATGGCCCGGTCTGCGGAAGACATGGTGCGCAGGTGCGCGGGCGACCGAGCGCCGGGTGGTGGCAATGCACTAGTGCCACCAGGGGCTTCGTTACCAGCAGACCACTGCTTCTCGGCTCGCCGCTTACGCGACGAGTCAGCCTGCGGCGAGTAGAACCGGACGTCGGCAGGGTCAGGACCCAGGCGGGCCTCGGTCGGGTGCGGTGAGAAGAAGCGGAGGTCGCCGTGGCTGCCACTGGCCATCGACGGCGATGCTCCCCCAAGGATATCCAGCGCCCTGTCCAGCGCCGTGCAGCTCGACGCGCGTTGCAGGAGGCCTGCATTCGCTGGGCGCGAGCGGCGCAGTCAGTCGGAGTGGCCTGGCCAGCGCTCAGATCAAGCATGCCCAATGCCGGTAGTTGAGGGCAAGGGAGGAGGGAAGGAGGCGAGGGAGGCGAGGAGGCGAGGGAGGCAGGCACTCACCAGGTGCCAAGGGGAGCGCCGCAGGCTCGGTGTTGTCCGGGATGAGCAGCTGCGCAGGGCGCATCAGCGAGCCGTCGCCGCCGCCGCCGCCCATAGCCTGGTGTAGCTGCTGCTCTGGGGTGCCCGGCGCGAACCCGAGCTGCGCCTGCAGCTTGGCAGCGGCCGTGGCGACCGCCGCAGCGCTGCTCCCCAATTGGTCGCCCATTGCGTCGCGTGCAGCATAGCTGCCGCCCAGCTCCAGTATGCGCAAGGGGTCCGCCGCCGCAGCGGTGGCGGCAGCGGCGACAACAGCGGCGGCAGCGGCTTCGCCCTGACCAGCGCCGCCGCCGGCAGCAATCGCCATCTGGCTGAACATGTGGCTGGCGAGCTCCCCATTGAGGTCACCGCTCAGGCCCTCGCTGCCTCCGCCGGCTGAGCGCAGGCCTGCCAGGAGGAGCTTGCTAGCAGTGTCATGATATCCACTGCTGTTGCCACCAAGCACGGTTGCCGGCATGGAGGCGCTCCGCCACAGGTGCGCCATGGATGGCATGGAGTCGTCTGCCAGCGCCGACTCCGATGCCAGCGCTTGACTGCTGCAGCCAAAGCCAGCGCCCAGGCCGCCGCCGCCACTGGCGCCATCCCCGCCGCATCCGAAGTCCAGGCCCAAGCTGGCGAGGTCAGCCATGCTCAGCACATCGGCGGCACGCACGCTGCCGCCGCCGAGCAGCGCAAAGTCCCCGAGCTCGCCCGCTGTGCCGAGCCCAAAGCTGCCGCCGTGATTGTGGCCAGGGTCGTCCAGGCCACCCATGTCCACGAGCTCGCCGGCACCGAAAGCCAGTGGCGACACGGCGGCAGCCTCCTGCAAGAACTGCCCGAGCGGCGTCGCGGAGCTGCCGCCCAGCAAGCCTCGCGGCGCCCAGTACGAGGTGCCCGAGCTGTCGGTGCTCATCGCCATCGCAGGCGCGGGCACAGCGCTATCGCCGTCCAGGCCTCTGGCAGCGAAGGCTGTCAGCGGCAGCGCCCGCGTGCCCAGCAGTGCGCCAGACAAGGCGTAGAGGTCGCCGTCTGCGGCCATGGCCTGGCTTGTCCCCACTCCCCCCCCATCCTCGCCGCCGCTCGGCGGCTGCCAGTCCATGCTCTCCTCCCTAGCCGCCACCACCGAAGCGCCGCCGGCCTCCGGCAGCGCCAGCGGCATCTGCTGCTGGAAGGTGGCAGGCACTGCATGCGTTGCCGCTGCAGCGGCAGAGTCGTTGCCGGCGGCGCAGGCGGCGGCGGCAGCCCGGGCCAGAAACGACGCGTCCAAAGTGGCCATCAGGTCGCTGGCTGCGCCGCCGCCATCGCCGTCGCCGCCGACAACGGCGCCGCCACCGCCGCCGCCGCCGCCGGCGGCAGCCGCCGCCTCGGAGATCGGCCTGGTGGACACGAACGGGAGGGCGAACGGCAACCACGGGTGCGCAATGGCGCTCGCACTGGCGGTGGCGGCGGCAGCGGCACCGACGGCCTCGGCGGGCGGCGGATCCCACACCTCGTCGCCGTCCTCCTGCTGCGGCGCGGCGTCCGGCATGGCGCCGCGGCAGGGCGAGGGCGGCTGGGGGGGCAGCGCGGCCTTGACGGCGGGGCCGGTGTGTTGTAGGTCACCTGA
>WELB01000001.1:770717-791865 GCA_009602725.1 Spirogloea muscicola | reverse complement strand
CAAGTACAAAGGCAAGCACATTGGACAAATGTACGTCACCTGCTGCTAAGCTGACCCGCTCAGTAACCACGAGTCAGCACATAGAGGTCGCTAGCTGATGCTCGAATACCGGACGGCAATTGACTAGCTCTTGTGCCAGCAGCTAAGGCTCGACCAGCTTTCTGATGCAGAGCATACGCCTGAGCTCGTTGCAGACAGGTTGACACTCGACGTCGCAGAGCTCGTGCCGGCGGGGAAGGGGAGGGCGCAGCTCGTGCTGGCTGGCGCATGTCAGAGACGGCAGCGAGGCCGGCGGGGGGGGGGGGTGGGAGCCCGGCGCCCGATATTTTGTGCGGTGCTGCGGCGCCCTGAGAAGCGCCTCCCCGCAATGGCGGCGGCTCTTCCTGGAGGAAGGAAAGCGGGCGGCGTCAGAGCCGGCCGTGGGGGCGCACCGGTGGGGCCCGCCCCCAGGGGGGGGCACGCCTCCTCCTCTCCGAGCTCGCCACGTGTTGGAGCGCGATCGCAACGTCGCGACGCGCCGCCAGCTGGCCGGGGTGGCGGCGGGCTCCAAGTGGGGGCCACCGCCTCCCTCCGTCATCCCTCCCCCAGTAACGCCCTCCCCCGGCTCCCCCCACCCTGCCGGCGCCCCCGCCGCGGGGCGGTTACGCAGCGCGGGAGGGAAAGGAAACGGAATGGAAGTGGCTCTCCCGAAGGGGGCGAGGGCTGTGAACATGCGGCACGTAAAAGTATCGACGAGGTCCGAAAAGGGATGAATGCGTGTGTAAAGGGAGGGAGGGAAGGCACAGCTCCTCCAATGCGGGGGGCAATGATGGCTGTGAGAAGGCCAGCCCAAAGGAACGGACAGGCGAGGAAAGGGGCGATGGCTGTTGATTGGCCTAGCCCAGAGCAGAAGACGAAGTCCTGGAGAAAGTGACAGCCAGGCACAGCTCTTCTGATGAAAGGCAGTGGCTGTGAGAGAGCGACTCTTCCAGAAGCGGGCGATGGCTGTGATTGGGTAGCGCAGGTAAACGAATGAGCAGATTTGCAAGACCCAATGTGAACGGAGATCTTCCCAATGGGGGCGAGGCTGTAGGAAGCCAGCCCAGACAAAATGGCCAGCCCAAAGGAATGAACAAGGTCAAAAGAAACAGCTTGTTGAATGTAAGGCAATGGCGGTGGCTGGGAGAGGCCAGCCCAAGCCCAAGGGAGTGTGCAAAAGAAGATGTACTCTTCCAGGAGAGGGCGATGGCTGTGAGAGGCCAGCCCAGATATAAGACTGACCTGCGGCTGCTCAACAGGAATTACTGAGTGCGTAGTGGGCACTTGAGTCGCTTAGCGCTTCAGCGCTTTTCTGGCCCCTTTGAACTTTGTAGTAGGGCTTAAATCAGAACTCTGTTCATTCTTTTTTCTGGGCTGGCCTCTCCCAGCCACCGCCCTCTCCTGGAAGCGTCTTTCTCTCCTGGAAGAGTCTTTCTTCGTCTGCAGACACCCTTGGGCCAGAAAAGCGCTGAAGCCACAGCGTCGCAAGTGGCAACTAGGCACTCAATAACCCATGTTGAGCAACCGCAGGTCACAGCAACTAGTTTCCGGCAGAGGGCAGGAAGAGGGCGTGAAAGTAAGGAGAGACGGCTGCGGTGCGCATGAACTGAAGGGTGGCCAACCCAAGCCAATACAGTGTTCAGGCAGAAGATAGTGCAAAGAGTGGACAAGTGGGGAGAGAGAGGGAGCGGGCGAGGGGAAGAGAGGGGGAGGGGAGCGGGGGTGAGCCGAGGGAGCGAGTGGGCCAGACGGGGAGAGGTTAGGGGAGGGGGAGGAGGAGTTGATGAGAGGGGCGAGGGAAGAATGCGGCTGCTGCTATAAAACGAGCGGCTGTGAAAGTCAGCCAGGTGCCTGCAGAGTGTGTACATGACGGGGAGGAAGCAAGGTGCACGATGCGCATGAACGAGAGGGAGGCCAATCCGAGCCTTACGAAGTCCTGGTAACGGGGTATTACGGCGGTCTCTAGTACCCAAGAGTGTGCACATACATATCCGACAAGCTACGCGGAGGGAGCCAGAGCACCACCCCGCAAGCCAGTAGCCTGGCCTAGTGCGCGCCCAACACTAGTATATCGCGAGTGCCTGGGAGCGCTGCAGCCTCAACGTAAGCTGCATTCTGTAGCAAGCAACTATTGCTTGCGGGACGCTAGTATAGCCTAAACTACCCGCCCGACCACGTCGGTGGACATTGACAAACTGTGCCAGGCGATGGGGGAGAAAAGACCACTGCATACTATGACCGCCATAAATGTCCATCGTGCACGGGAAGAATTGGTCGCTCCGGTGTGGTCCTTATGATGTGCGCTCCTGCCTCTTCTCCGCGTGATTAGTCGCCCAACCTGGCGGAGTCGAGGTGGGTGCCTGGTTGGAACGCGTCAGTAAGGACGACGTTGAGAGGAGACGAGGTCCACCGCACTGTGGGGTGGCAATCACATCCAGACGCCTGATGTAAGCTTTGCCCACTCCTAAAGGGCCGGCATGATGCCCGGGGTGGCACCTCCATGGCCGGATGGTAAACTGCCTCGCGCACAAGCCATACATAGCGTCTCTCAGAAGGTTGTGGAAGGCATTGCGTTCACCTCCCTCAATACATCCAAGCATGTGAGCCGCCAAGGAGATCTCGTCTTCCGAACGACGGCCACTTCACACTGTCGGATGCCAGCCAAGCAAAGGACGGGGAAGGAAGTGACAGTGGACGGCCGTCCGGAAGAGGTCGTCGGAGAGTCGATGGGACTCGTAAACTGTCGATGGGACTCGTATACTTGGCAGAGCGTTGAGCCACTCAATGCTCCCGTAGAGTCTACTCAGTGAACGACGTGAGTGAAGACGAGAAGCCCACGCCCATTCTCCTTGAGCAGTGCTTTGAAGAAGCTCGTGGCATGCTCATTGGAGGCGCTTGTGAAACGGGCTTGTCCCTTCAGGTGAGAAGGGTCAGAGCTTCCCGCCCACGCCGCGGATCGACCTGATCTGTTGCGAGTGATGGGAAAAGCGGAGGAGGTCTGCGAACGTCGGAGAGGGATAATTTGAAGAGAACAGCGCTTCCAAATCGACTGGTGGGTGTGAGAGGCCAGCCCCAAATAAAGTGGACAAGGTCTGGCCGGAGAAGAAATGGCGCAAGGAAGAAGTGGCACTCCCAATGGGGGCAAGGGCTGCGAAAAGCCAGCCCAAAAAGAATTGACAAAGGTTCGAAGGGGCCGAAAAAGCGTGGAGCAGCTACAAAGGGGACTGAAGAGGCTATGGTAGAGCAGGGGGAAGATGGATCACTCAGTAGTGACGAGTGAGGAGCTTCAGATCCGACAGACTAGCTGCCGGAGAAGTATCCCCCTGTCGCAAGGAAGCGCCGGGCAGGGTCCCACTTGCCACTCCAAGCTATTACCGGAGCTGATACTGTTTGGCCCCTCCTGATGAAGCGTTTGGACACTGTGGAGGACCTCTTGAGCTGCAGGTACAGGGCTTTGCACAGTGCCACCAGTTGCTTCGCAGTCCCTCTAGCGAACTGCACGTCACCTTCTTGCTCGAACCTGCTTGGTTTATTTTCACACAATACAATACAAGGGAACCAAAGTATGGATTTGCTCAGCATGTGTGATATGCTGCCATGGTATGAAGCGCTTGGTTTGATTGCCTTGCTTACAATGAGGCGTTTCTCAAGCACTCTGGGTATGGAATCATGAGCCACATTCCACACCTGAGTCACATACTTTAGTAGTAGGTTGCAGCAAGCGTGCTGTAAAGGCCACACCAGGAAGCAGTGGGCTAGTGATAGCACAGACAGCAGAACAGCCTCACTGTTGCTGCCTCCCATGTCTGGCAAACTTCCACTGTATAAGAAGTGAAGCATTGTCACGACTGCCTCTGGTGATGCATCGGAGAGATGAATAACCTTGGTTCTGCTCTCCTGCATGCCATTTGCAAGCATCTGCAACGCACATGATGCTTGCAGATGCTTAGCACTTCGCAAGTGCTAAGCACTTTGCGTTGGTCGCATTTTTCCTATTTAGGCTGACTGTGGTGAGCAAACACATCATAGGCAACCAGCACTTGACAGACCAATCACACCAAAAATGAGAATTGCACCATTGCTCGCTGTTTTTCTGGCAATCTTTGCAGCCAAGGCTCTCCATGTCTAATGTCAAGCAGGGCCTTACCCTCGCAAAGGCGGGGCTCCAGGCACTCAGCACCACGCTGTGGACTCGGCTTACAAACATACCACCATCAAGAGAGAGGGACACATCACAATAATGGCCTAATCTTTGGAGCTCCTGCAATTTGCGGGTGTCCACGGGGATGCGTGCCATTTGATCCAGGCTATCAGTATTGCTTGTGGTTGTCACATATGCCAAATCAATAGGAGCTCTGTCCAAAGCCAAAGCACCTGTGTCACCTGTCATGCCAAACGCACCAAGCCGAAGATATACTTTAGCAGCATAAGGTGGACGAAGTCATTGACAATGAGAAGCAGAAGCAACTTTTCATCTGGTAGGCCAGACTCACCACGTCTGCTCTGGCCGCCTGCAGGAGAAGCGGAAGAAAGATGCTCTTCACATTGTTGGACCAACGTTGGTACTCCAAATTCCTCAGCAAGCTCCCGCAGCTCTTCTAAGCGTTCCTTGTGCACCTGACATGCATAGGCCTGACATTATGTTGTCGGGGTTCACTTGCAATGACCACTGTGCCGCTCACACATAGAATCTGTTTGCAGAACCTGTTTGCCGCTCTCTTGATTGCCTAAGAGATTCTGCGTACTCTCCACACGAACCTTGTGAAAGCTGACATACCTTCAGAGTTCCTCGGTATAGATACTGTAAAAGAGCAAGAATGACCTCTGGATTTACAGAAGGCAATCTCACAACCTCCATGCTGACTTTGTCATCAGCTGAAATTTCCTGGAAGTACGCGCAGGTGCAGACCAGCACCACTCGGTGGGCAAAGATCCTCCTTCCAGATGGCCCCACAACAAACTTCATGTCCGATTACACAAAAAGCAGAGCAATGGTGTCAGTTGCATATTACGTCCACAACTTGCTGCAGATACCCCAGGTGTGCTGCGCGGGCCAGGCGAGCCAGCGGGCGGCATCCAGACCGCCCTTGTGGGGAGAAGGCGCGCGGTGGGCATGACAAGGCCAATTCTAGCTTTACAAATGTCCTGTTACGGGGTGATGAGCTAGCTAAGGGGGACACAATCGGTGGGTTGCGGGACGCTCGAATGCCCTAAGCTACCCGCCCGACTACATCGGCGGGCATCGACATGCAGAGCCAGGTGATGGAGGAGGGAAGACCACTTCGTTCTGTAGCAGCCGTACATGTCTATGGCGCAATGGGGAGCGTCAGCTGGAGTAGGGCGGCCGGCGGTGTAGGGAGTGCCAGGCGGTCCAGCAGGCCGTGCAGGACTTATAGAAAGTGGACGTCCGCAGCTGTGTAGATGTTGTCCAGTGCAGTGGTGCGTGGATCGGCCCGCTGCAGGTAGGTTGGGCGTTGGGGCCACGCACCGGGTTAGCATTGCAACGGCCAGCTGGGAGTCATGCAGTGTAGGGAGGGCTGAGAGGGTCTGAAACTGCCACTCGAGGGTGGACTGCACCACCAGCGCCACATGTGCTGGCCCGCCCAGGAGGACTCCAAGCACCACCATGCCTAGTGGGGGGGTCTGGCACCTTGCCGGTAGATGAGGGGTAGGGTGGTAAGCATGCCGCTGCACTACTGCCCTCGTCTGGAGGACCAGCAGACCACCCTCGTCTCGGCGGTACAGACGCAGATCCGCTCATAGGAAGACACAGAGCTTAGTCTGGTAGTACACAAAGTCCAGAGTAGCACAAAGTTACTCCTGGCCGCATACAGAGGCGGCGAGCACAACTCTCCGCCTGGCTGCACACACAGCCGGCGAGCACTAAGCTCCTCCAGGCCGCACACAGAGCCGCACCCTTAGTGGGTGGCAGCCATAGCTAGGGCGTAGAAAGCGGCAGGATCACCCCAACTCCCTGCCGGATGTGCCGGTGCCTCACTATCCAGGGAGGCTCTCACGGCCCAGTAGGACGGGTTAATGGCTACCCAACCAGGCCCACTAGCTCACCTTATTACTACGTTACAAATTCTGAGCGTAGTAGAACTTGTTGCTATCAATGATCATTCTCACGGTTGCATGTAATCCCTGCTTAATGACACTTGGCAGCATTTATTGTAATTGCCATGGCAGCATCCATTGCAAAATTCACATGGCTGCGGAGGTTGATCATCGTTAGGCATTGTCCTAGCCTACTTCCCACCAACGTCAGCTGAATAATGACGAGCTTGCGAAGCCTGACTAAGCACCCGCCACCTGACTTGCACCACTTGCATGGTCTCAAGAGTGCAAGCATGTTGCCAGTCTCGCAATCTTTCTGATACACTTTCAGCATAGCACAAAGCCTTCCAACACTCTCCTTGGAAGAGCAGTCCAGTCCCTTGGAGAACTTACACAAGGATGGCATGTCCATACCAAAAAGCAGTGCGACAAAGTAGGATCTTGCTGCTGTTTACTCACCCCATGATCCCGTCGAGGAAAAGATACGGCTCCTCAAGTTCGCAGTGCAACTTGGTGTAAAGGAAGAGTTGGCACATTCGTGTGCAACACTTAACAGTCAGGTTGTCTCTTCCTCCACACGTCTGACGAATTACATATGCCCTTGCCAAAGGGACAGCTCAACGTTGCTCCTTATCAATCACAGTGCTCGTACAGCTACATAAGATGCTTGGCAGTGACATATGGCAGGCTACCCTGTTGGATGCCTGCTGAGCTGTCAGGAAGGAGAGCTGCTGGCCTTCGAGACCAGGCCCAGACGTGTGCCTGGGCAGCACTGCATATGCAAGGCAGTGGAGGCCTTGAAACGTGTGTAAGCATGTGCTCTGCCCCAGTCCTTACACCACCACGTGTATGCTATCAGACTTGTACTAGCACGGCAATGGCTAGCCCTTGACTAAACCCGTTGCCCACCTTAAGCTTGACAAAGTCTGGAGACTGTGCAGAGTGGCTCTGAAAGTGCTGTGCCTACAATTCGCCAATGTAACAATCTGTGGAAGGACTCCTAGTCGATGTTATCATTGCCAATAAAATCTCTCATCGGATCGTCGAAATGTGACTTTTTAAGCCGATACGCCTCCATCTCCTCGGCACTGACCTGCAACCACCAGCAAGAATAGACCCCAGCTCACCCCCATTCCAACGACATGTGCAAAATAAACCACATCTACGACTCCCATGATGTACGGCTTAATGTACTAGAACCTGACAGCAAAATGAACAGAGCGATGCACTCTAACACCAGCTGCACAATCCCTCAAAATAGAGATGGCTTGAAAACTTGTGAGAACACACGAGGACAGTCCAACTCGCAGCAGGTGCTTCACTATATACCTCGTTACTGTATGTCACATTGTACTTTCGTTTTCTCTCATCCTTCTCCTCATTGGACCTCTCTGCTTCCTGTAAGACGTGAGCACCATAGTCAGCAGGCCTCTCCTGAGCAACATGCTCATCCCTTATTGGTCCTAACAGACCCACCCGTTGCTGAAGTTGCTGTGTACTCCATGCATGTGAAGCCAGGAGTGAAGATGATCACAGCAATGGTCTCTCACAGCGCCATGCAGCTCAAGGTCATGCAAAGTAGAAAGAACCCTAATAGGAGAACAAGATGTGGCCAACAATCTAATAATACAAAAGCATCATACATGACTTGCTGCCTCATACTGACCTTCTTGAGGGCCTCCTTGAGCTTCTTCTTGTCAAGCACCAAGTCGTCCGGAGTATCAGTCCCCCAGCTGGCAGGATTCCTGTCCTCATTCACAAATTTTACATCTGATGACATGTAAATAGGACCAAGTCAACCAGTCAGTCCTGTAGTTTAATAAGTTATACTGTGCATGTGCCTCACGAGTGCAGGAAACCCTGACATGTGTGTGACATCAGATATTCATGGCAATGCACACAAAGTAACAATATCCATCAATCATAGTGGACAGGTTCTAAAGGCAATAGCATGATGGCCCTTATTGTTGCAGTTTAGTAGCACAGGGCATCTTGCATTACAAAAGGCAGAGCATAGAGTTGCTGCAGATCAAGACGGGAGACCTAACAAGCACAGTGGCTAGACCTAGGCAAGATGCAAACATCAGAGAAGACATGTAAGCAAACAGTGCTTACCTCCTACAGCCTCCTTGCGCTCAATATTGGAGCGCAGGAGGTCTGCAGATGCTTCAGCAGCATCAATGCCAGCCTGGCCTGTACAGTAGCTTTGGCGGGTAACCTGTTTGCAGCAGCGAAAGCCCCACTGGCCGTCCTTCCACCATGAACCCCACACTGTGGTGTGATTATTGATGTATACATCCTCCTCATATTTGCTCCTTGCAATAGCCTTGTCCTGCCATCCAAAAGCCAGAAGATCCATGGTTGGTCATTCAACAGCTCCTTGTCAATGGCCACATCATATTCAATCCCCCTAACTTCTACGTAGCTGCTGAGAAGTAGGGATGCATCATATCTGCATGTGAACCCAACGCATTGCAAATACATTCGCTGTCATACAGCGTGGTGACGACACCAATGAAGCCTCAGGGAAGAAAGGGTTATGCACCTGCCCCTTGACAACCCGACCAGCGCGGTCGTACTCCACAATCCTTTCAGTCTGGCCCAGGAGAAGTTCTTCTGGCAATTTCTCAGTGGAGGCGGCATTCCCATACTTCTCCATGATGCTGTCCTTGATATTGTGTTTCAGCGACTCCTTCTTGACCTTGAACTCGCGGTGCAGGAGCTCCGCCTGCAATGATATTAGTGGTTCAGCTCAGTGCTTCCATCGAGTGCAATTGTCGGTGAGGAGTCACTGGGGAGAAAACCATCACCACTTCAAGACCTAAACAACCTCTCAAGGCCCAAAAGCAAACAGATAACACTTGACAGCTTCAAGGCCTGACACATGACCACTTTGATCCCTTGGACTTGGCTTCAGACAGCAATGTGGAACTACTAGCAAGAGCTCACCTGCGAGGGAGCTGCCTGCAGGTGTACATCTTGCCCCTTCTCAAAGGCTTCCCAAGCGTGGATGTTAAGCTGCCGGTGCTCGCTGGCTTGTCCATTCAGCCTATTCTGATTGTCACCCTGTAAAATATGGAAAGAACCTCAAGTTAAAAGCTCTCAGCGGAAAGCTGTTGGTCACTAGCTGCTGCAAAAGCTTTGTCAGTGTTTAGGTTGACAATATTGGCTCTTCAGCCACTGCTTGAACCACCTTGAACGACTTGTGATCTGGAAGTTTGCTTAGCCTCCAACCCCCTTCGGAATACGAGAATCGTGACATGAGGAGCCGTGCATACCATGTAGAAACGATCATTGGCGTCGCTGCCAGGATTGGGATCCTCCCGCATTGAGCGTGTTTTGGGGTCATAGTAAGCTGAATTGACATCCAGATTGAGGAGATACTTGGCTGTGTCCTCGCGAATACGCAGGTTTCTAAAAGCACAAAGTAGTGCAGCAGTGTGTGAGTTGAGCATCTTGCAGATATCTCGTCCACATGACTTGGGACTCTGTGCATTTGCACACGTCTATGCCAAAATACCATTGTCAAAGAATGTATAACAAGACCTTGTCCTCGTCATCAAGCAGCACAATCTCTTTCCCTCAGTTGAGCCACTTAGACGTATCAAACTGGCTCACCTCACAGTTCCTGTGCTTCCACCACCTGTAGTACGCACACGCTTCTCTACCTTGGCAAAATCCATCTGCTCACTCTCATCCACCTTGGCCTCATCCTCCTCAGTGATCTCCCCAAGTCCTTCATCGTCGCCTTCCTCGCCTTCCTTTGCTGCACCCTACAAGTCAGAAGGTGCAGCTTGTGTTTAATAAATCAGAGCTGGAGAGCTTCAGCAGCTGGAATAATGTGCACCGTGTCACCAAGTAGATAGGTTTGGAACAACTTCTCAGGCGGCCTAAGGGAAAAGCCTGTTGCAAGTCTCAAATGTGCCAATTAAGCAAGCATTAGCCATTCTTATGTCTGACGTGTACTCCAGCTATAAGAATCTGATCGGGGCCCTTTGAAAAGCAAGCACGCTTGCATGTGCATGCTTGACAGGAGCAAGTGAAGTAAAGACAAGGTCTTGGAGACAAGAGCCATATTGCAGATTGTCCACAAATACATAGCCAGTCTCGTATAGGCACACTCACCTTCTCAGTGAGCTTCTTCAGCTGCTGTTCCTTTTGATACTTCTGCCGGGCCTCATCTCGTAGTTCATACGAGTCAATGACTCTGGAATATGCTGCTGCGTCGTACCCATTCCATCTATCTCTCTTTCCCTCAAAATTGAGCTCAAATTGCTCAACCTTCTCATCAGGGGCGATGTGCTTGTTGGTGTGCTTCGCACCCAACTTCCGTGGCCTCTCCATGCAACCCTTCACATCGTGTGTCATGGCGCCGCAGCTGGTATATGCCAAGAAAGACAAGAGTAAGGTGACATGCGGGAGACTTATAACGTGACTCCTGCTTGGGACCTGCTATGGAGAGACCTTACAATGTTTACTGTCTATGTTAGCATGACGAAGCTACAAGAAGGAAAGCTTGAGAGGTCTTGTGATTGCCGCACTGCACTAGGACAAAGAAGATCCTTACTTCTCACAGGCGCCCTTCCGGTACTTGTTGGCCTGAAAAGTCTTGGCGCCTCGGTCGTACCACTCTTTGGTGTAGTTGGGGTCTTGCTTCCAATTCCTCTGATGCTTCAAACTCTGTTGCACAGAGGTTGAGAGTTGACAATTGCTTACCCGTTTACGAAAGCTTGCTATACTACTGAGTACATCGTGACTAGCAACCTGGTCCTCTGCGACCTAGCAACCTAAAGCTCTGGCATGATGGACTTACTGGTCGCTCGGCGTTGAGGTACCAGGGTGCCGAGGACATATACTGGGGAATATGCGGATTGATCTCCTTTCCATCTTCGTCGAGCTCCGCGGGAGCGAGGCCGGCCTTCCGGGCCTCTTCGAGCTCAATCTGCTTGCGATGGTCCTCTCGCGACTTGAACGACGCTGCACGAGGCGTCATAGCAAAGGAGCAAGCGGAGCGTTAGCGCAAGTGCCGAAGTGTCCCGGAGACGCGCGGTGCGCGCACGTAGCGCATGCCGCAGAGACGGAGCAACCAGTCGCAAGTTGCGACGGCAGCAGGCATGGCCCTGCCAGATGCGCACGAAGGCTCAGAGGCGGAGCTGCGTACCAGAGGCGGTCGCCATGGCGGCGGTACCGGACCCAGCCGCGTCAACGGCAGCAGCGACGACGGCAGGGAGGCGGCGGCGGCGGTGGCGGGGCGGCGGCGNGGGCGGCGGCGACGGCGGCGGCGGCGGCGGCGGCAGCGGAGGCGGCGAGCGCGAGGCGGCCTAGAGGTTGTATGGAGGCGCCGTGGCGAAACGACGAGGCACGTGACTGATACTTGGAGCTAACGGCGCCGTCAGAGATAGTGACCCGTATCTGGGTACTGGGACCGTGGTGAGGCAGGGTGCTACCGTGCAGTTGAGACCTTGCACACTCGACGGATCGGGTTTTGGACCTTGTCCAATTATTCTGGGCAAGCGCGGCCAGATTAACTGGTGGCTGGCCAGCCCAAAGGAATGGACAAGGTCTGAAGACTTTTCTGGGCTGGCTCTTCACAGCCCTCGGCCCCTTGGACAAGAACCCCTTTCCTGCACATAGAGGCATGTCGAGAGATGCACTCAACAGGTAGGTGCTAGCAATTTCATGCCAAATTGATTTACTTAATTTGTGGTGCTTGAGTCTTGGGCTCTTGTGCAAAAAAAAATTGGTCAGGCACAACAACAGGGTCGCCCACCATAACCCACACATTGAGGGGCTCAAGAGTGGGCGCAGCGGGGAGTATCATAGCAAGATCAAAGAAGTGAGCCTTCCATATCCACTGGGATTGCTTTGCATAATGCATTATGCATTGAATGCATAATGCACGTGCATGGCGCTCTTAACCGTGAAACACAACGCGTGGCAATGTCGTTCTGCCGTTCTCAATGTGCAGGAGATGTCACACAAGATGCTGCGCAGATATGCTGTCCTTGGGGACTACTGAAGCAAGATACCAAGTAGCTAGATCTGGGGTGATGGTATGCAGGGTCCTTGCTCGCACTTTGGTTGGCGCCGCTGGCTTGTTTGATTAGGTTAATGCAGGGCGACGCAGGCAGGGCCACTCTGAAGCTATTGGCTGGGCTGCTGCACCAATTGTTGGCCTCGAATAACGAGGGCATTGCACCCCGTGCTTATTAGACTTACAACCAGTTGGTACAGGTGTCTGCAATATCAAATACTGGGAATGCAGTTAGCATGCACCATGTAGCCCAAGCTCAACCTCTACCAACCCTTGAAACAATGCGTCATGCCTTTGCTTGCTGGGATGCTCAAAGCTCAGAACGCATGCAAGAAAGCACCAAGTCTTTAGGAAGGGTGCTCAACGAAGTGAGAGGTGTGTATGCCGCAGCGCCTGCACTGGAACCATACTTCACTCGACCTCCTCAATCGAGCATACGTTGTGAGACTCAGGCTTCGGCTTTTGCCACCCCGCAGCTGTCATGGCTGGGCGCGGCAAGAAGGTATGTTCGAGTTTGCCGGCATGGGCTTCACTAGGATGACTAGACGGAATTGAAGCCCCTGGCCTTCGGACCTCGCCCTCTAACATTGCCAACCACCTTGTAGATTAGGGGCTGCATGAGGCTGCCTCACTATTTTTGCTTGTTTTCACCGGTCCTTGAGGAGAAGGCAATGAGGGCGAGGGCGTAAAGAAGAAACTGCGCCTCAGATAGTTGTGCTCATGATCGCTTCTTCTTTCGCTTAGTTTGCAGCGCTGGCAAGCATTGGCTCTTCATCAACGTGCAGGGCGCGCTCCAAGCCAGGCCTCCGGCTTTCGTGGCCGCGCTCCCCAAGTTAGCTTGTCGGATGTGTTTGTGCTCACCCCTGGGTACTAATGTCACCCCGTTACCTTTAGCACCTTCGTTGAGGTCTCCGTATTATGTAGCCTTATTTAGTTTGCACTAGACTCTGCCTGAAGACTGTGTTGGCTTGCATTGGCCTCCCTTTCATTTCATGCGCTCCGCGCGCCTTCTCTCTTCTTAAGTATTACACAGTTAGGTGTACTGATTGTCCTGCCAGCTGAACCCATTTCAACAGTCACACAACGTTCAAGATATTTGCATGAGCACATCCATACAAAATAACACACCTGAGGGGGACTCTAGTACCCATGAGTGAGCACATATATCTCTGCCAGAGTAATCTGGAGCGCCTTACTTTGTACTTGTTCGTATAGCACGGCTGAAAGTGGTCTCCCTGAGGTTGTTTTGTAGTGCCGCTCCTTTCTTGCCTTACAATGACATAGCTGTTTACTTTCTAGACCTTGTACGCTCCTTTGGGCTGGCCTCTCTCATCCGGAAGGGTAATGATTTCGGCCCACTGGTCATTGATGTGCACGGTGCTTACGAGTCTTAGTGACTGGACCTTTTGACCAGGCTTGCGCGCCACGTTGTGTCCCGCAGGCGGGGCGAGTAGGCTGACTTCAACGCCACTGACTCGCTAGCGCAGGTGTTTCGTATGCTCCTGTCCATTTCCCTCCAGCGGTCTTTGGCCCATGCCTTGCGCCTGCGACCTGGCCGTGCTCTAGCTGCCGCCTCTGGCTATTTTTAAGGGACTGCATTCAGACGATTGCTTCTGAAGGTTACGAAGTGACCTTCCTACCGTGGTGCTTGCTTAGTTGTGTGTTTCACGCTTTCCGGCCCCTTTGGATCTTGTCCATGCTTTTTGGGCTGGCGTTTTACAGCCCTCGCCCCCTGTAGATAAATTTCTCACAGCCATTGCCTTACACCGGAGCTGTTTCTTCTTTCTTCTCGTCCTTTCTTTACGCATCATCTGTCGACCAGCCAGGCACAGTCGGAGTGGATGCCCTTGAACAAGCAGCTCTTTGGCTCTTCCGAATTACGGCAATGGCTGCGAGATGCCAGCCCAAAAAAATGTACAAGAATGCTCTGACACTCTTCCAGTGAAGGCGATGGCTTTGATTGGCCAGCCCAAAAAAGAACGAACAAAGTCCGAAGGGGCCAGAAAGCGCTAAAGCACACAGCCAAAAGAGGCAAGAAGAATCTTTGAACCCCATAATCCTAGACCTAAACACCGGAAAGAGTCGACAAGGCCCAAAGAAAAAGAAGAAAAGGGCGGCCGAATTGACTGGTGGCTGGGAGAAGCCAGCCCAAAAGGAAAGGACAAGGTCAAGAGGAGCCGAATGGCGCAGAAAGCATGGGACGAAGTGCTAAGACGACAAGGGGGCTCTCAGTAACCTCTAGTCAGCAAGTGCAGGTCAGAATAGCTTGTCGTGCGATATCCCGTCGGTGGCTCATTAGTGTCGGTGGTGACCAGGATGCGGAGGTGGCTGCTCACGTGGATGTTCGAGGGTGAGTCATTTCTCATTTTAGTGTGAAGGTGAGTCGCGAGCGCGGCATCTCCAACCCGCTTCGGTCAGCAAAGATGCGTATCAACTTGGGTCGGCGCCGGAGCATCATCCGGATCTGGCGCCATCGTCTCGCTCATCAACGGTGCGTAGGCTCCCCCTGCAACCATGGTCAATCAGTGCCTCGGCGCGCAGCGCATTGCCTTCTTGCCACCAGCACCACACAAAGCCTCATGTAATTAGGCTGAGCGAACTCACGAAAGCATGTCGAAAGCATAATATGCCTCGATGAGCCGTGAGGACCCGGCTAGGCAGTGGTAGGGTAATGGTAGGTAGTGGTAGAAGCGAGTCTCAGGCTACACTAGCCTTGAGGCTGGGAAACCCAAATGGGCCCACCCCAACAAACAATGTCATTCTTTATCTGACCAAGCATAAAGGGTGTGGAGGGCCAAGGTCCGAGCGATTCGCTCGGACTAGTCTCTCCCTTTGGCTGCTGCCAACCTTGGCCGCCATCGCTGCCGCCGCTGCCGCCGCTGCCCAGTAAGCGTAGCGCGCGCGTCCAGGGCCACGCCAAGAAGGCGTGGGCCCCTCGCTGTCGCCGCCGCTGCTGCTGCTGCTGCCCAGTGAGTGTACAACACGCGTTCAGGGCCACGCCAACAAAGCGTGGGCACCGGCATAAAGCAGACCTACAGAGAGCCGCACCCCGACGAGCCCCGCATCCGGTCGCGACAGACCGGACACGCACTGGGTAAGCCGCGAACATCGCGACCTTGTGTGAACCGCCCAAGCCTAACCTTGGGCCTTAAGAGAGCCTTGCGAATACTCGCGAGCGGCTCTCACTGTGCTCCATTGCATTCACTGCTTTGCGAGCTTATTTCATTCCAATCTTGTCATTGTTACTCGAAGTCCCCAGTTACTGGGGCCACTCCCCTTGGTTCGAGTTCGCCGTTACTGGGGCCACTCCCCTTGGTTCGAGTTCGCTGTTACTGGGGCCACTCCCCTTGTTCGAGTTACTGTTACTTAGGGGCCACTCCCCTGGTTCGAGTTACTGTTACTTAGGGGCCACTCCCCTGGTTCGAGTTACTGTTACTTTTGAAACTCTCTTTGAGGGTACTTGTCACTCGTTCTGGTTACTTGTTCGTACACTTTGCTTGTGACTTGTCCATCTGATCCTGTTTACTAGGTGAATTGTACATTTCCATTCCAAGTTCTCAATTGCCAACCACGTCATCTGTTAATTACTCCTATTCTGTTATTTTCTGTTGTGTTGTTTTCTTTCGCTATCAAATTAGCTTCTGAAGTCCTAGTAGACCTTCTTTCTGCCTCATTTCATTGAGTGTCCACAATTCCACACTGATTTGTTGCCTGCTTCCGGCCTATACTGACTTCTCGACGCTATCTGGCAGTCGACGCCCTGTGGCACGACAAGCTAGAGGGCGGGAAGACGTCGCCCTGACGAAACCCGGAGGCAACCGCCAGGGCGAGGCCTGCACGTAGGTGGACGGCAAACGCAAGAGACCGCTGGAGGGAAACGGCGAGGCGCATCCTGAACACCTGTGCGAGGGACCCGGCGACGTTGAAGCCAGGCTGCTCGCCGTGCTGCCCGTGGCGGCGGGCCACCGCACGGCGAGCAAGGCGGTGGAGAAGGTCGAGCCATTTGGACCCAAAGGCCCCGGGCACGTCGACGGCGAGTGGGACAAACTCGTCGCCTACGGGGTGGTCCGCGTATTTGCGGTCCTCTGCGCCCGCCGCCTGACGGACTGAAGAAAAGGGGCTGGTGGTGTGAGAACAGAAGCAAGGGGGAAGCACGAGGCAGGTGTGCTGGATGTGCTAGATGTGCCATGACCGGCAGAACGCAGTAATGAATATGAGGGCTGTTGCGACTGAAAGGTAGCTAGTAGCTACCTGGTTGTGTCCGCAGCTACCTGTTTGTGTCCGCTGATTCACCGATTACCCGACCGTGACCCCAATGCGAACTCGAGTTACACACCGTCCCCTCCCCCAAGCACCAAGCACCAGACAAAGCGGCACAGGCCAGGCTCGTTGCTGCAGTTGAGGACGAGCGCCGCAAGTCGTTGAGGACGATGCCGGATATCAACACCAATCCAAGGAGTCTGGCACGTCTCACATCGCTGGCAACGCCTGGGGCAACGGATTGGCTCACCACACACGGAATTCACAACGCCTTCAGAATCAGCCCTGAAGCATTCCGGACGCTTCTCCAGCTGTTCCTGGGCCTGCCCCCGACCTGCCTAATTGGAGTGACACAGTGTGAGTGCGGCTTTCGTGCGGAGGGTGGAGACCTTGCCACCCACATGCTGCGGTGTCCCACAGGCCCTGAGGTGGTTGGCGTCCACAATCTCCTACGGGACGCCCTGGCAGGCTTGATGCGCGACGCCGGCTACCGCGCCATCGTGGAAGTGAGCAATGTAATGCCCATCACCACGGATTCGCAGGGACGTCATCACCGTCGCACCCTGGACATTGTGGGTGTACAACCTGGCGGAGGCCCACGAGCCTTGGTTGACGTGGTGGTGACAGAGGCATACAAGAGTTCCGCTTCGACACATATTTCTGGCCACGCGGTGGGAGGTGCTGAGCAGAGAAAGCTCCGACACTACTCTGACTACCCCCGCAGCGATCATCTCCTACCGGCGGCCATCGACACATTCGGCTGCATGGGCCCTCGCTTTCACACCTTGCTGGAGAAGATAGCAAGCTTGGGATATGCACGTCGTGAGGATATGCTTCCAGCTCAGCTGGGCATGCCGGCAGCCTTCTTGTCGTTCTTGCGACGTCGAGTATCAGTTTGTCTGCAGCGAGCTCAGGCTCATGCATTGCATCAAAAAGCTGGTCGAGCCTTAGCTGGTAGCTCCAGAGGTTGTCGAGTGCCGTCCGGTATTCGGGCATCAGTTAGTGACCTCTATGTGCTTACTCGTGGTTACTGAGCGGGTCAGCTTAGCAGCAGAGTGACAGACATTTGTCAATGTGCTTACCTTTGTACTTGGCCACACATGGCCCTCCATCTCTTAATACACTCTCCTGCGCCTCCGACGAAGCAGAAGAATGCGGCTTCTATTATCTACTGCATGAAATGATCAGGAGCGGCGGCTGTAAAGGCCAGCCGGGTGCATGTATGTGGGGGGCATGACTCTGTTCAGGATTTCAGAACCAATTTTTGTCAACCAGCGGCTACAATAAGATTTTGTTCCGCAAGCTTCGAAACCCAACCCCCCACTCCGCCCCCCGGGCTGCCGGGCCAGCCATGGCGCCCACGGCGGGCCCCCCGGCGCCNGCGGGCGCCGTCGCCGGCGGCGCTGGTGCCGGCGGTGCCGCCGGGCGCCGTGCTGGCGGCGCTCCTCGGCAGCTACTTCCTCGTCGTCTCGGGCTTCGTGTACGACGTGATCGCGGAGCCGCCGGGCATCGGCAGCCGCAAGGACCCCGCCACCGGCGCCTGGGTGCCGCAGGTGGGGCCCCCGAGACGCCGCCCGCCCACAACCTCCGGCTCTCCTCCCGACCAGCGGCGGCAGTGGCGGCGGCGACGGCGGCGGCGGAAATGGCGGCGGCGAGGACGGCAATGAAGGCGCGAGTCCGCTTCCAGCTTCCGAAGGCCTCCGCCTTGAGGTCGCCCGTCGCCGCCGCCCGCGCGGCGGCTGGGTGCCGGCCAGCCTGCAGCTGACACCCGCCGTGGTGACGGCCTCGTGGCGGCGTAGGTCTTCCTGGCGGGCCGCGTGAACGCGCAGTACATCATCGAGGGCCTCTCCGCGGGCTTCATGTTCGTGCTCGGCGGCGCCGGCTTCATCCTCCTCGACTGGGCCGTCGACCGAAGCCGCGAGAAGTGATACTCTACTCCTCTCTCCCTGGCGCTCCCCCCCCATGCCTGGCTGGCTTCTGCAGTCGCACGTTTTGCTTATCAGCAGCCACATTCTTCCCCTCGCACCGCCATTGCTTCGCTATTCCCTTGAGTCCGCCCAGTCACCTCAGCCCCAGATTTCCCACTGTGATTTTCTGAGCCGGAGCTAAGTAGGAATTTGGTCGCAGTTACGGTGTCGTACATACGCCCCACCCTCGGGTGCGAGTGCCAGGGAGGGTGCCAAGCCGCTGACAGCAACTCCCTCGCTCTCGCTTTAGCTCAGGAGCGTCCCCTTTGCCCTGTTGCCACTGATGCCAGCCTGACACCTCGCTTGGGGTGGTGCCTTCTCCCCCTGCTTCGTGCAGGAACATCCGCCTGACATTCGCCATTGCAGGAGCCCTAATGGTCGTCATCTCCTACTCCATGAGCATGCTGTTCTTGCGGATTAAGATGCCCAGGTACCTCATGTCTTTCTGAACGCCAGGCCACTGAGGCCGGCGGCGCTGTGTGCCCTTTGACACGGTTCATTTTGTGGCTCAATGTATTCGAAGGCAACCCTGTAAGAGCTGGCTGGCACATGTGCTATAGGCCTACGCTAGTGCTGGCCAGCAATTCAGTTTGTCGAGGCGCCAGGAACCCCATTGGCTCGCATCTCGAGCATCACTGTCCTGCAGGTGCATCTTACCATGTTCAATTACTGAAAGGGTACAGTCTGTGATGGAGCAAGTCACAAGCCTCTGCTGTCATCCTTTGCTCATGCAAAACAGCATAGAGGTATTTGTGGGCATCTCCACTAGCTACACAGGCGGCTTGCAGATCCCAAATTGGCTATGTTGGAAGCAGCCCGCTGCCTTTGGCAATGTATCGATAGGGTTCGAATGTTTGCCACATCATGTGCACATGGTTTACTAGGTCCGGGGTGCGACTAAATGTTGATGCAGCAACAAGGATCAGCCAAAAGGCCTTGGCTGCTTCTAGCTAGCCAGAGTTTGTCAAGGGGCAATGCACTGTAAGATACATCAAGGCTTGAGTTCAAGAGGAAGGCAATAGCCACATGATTGCAAGTTGCAAATGAACTGGGCAGTGATGCCATTGGTTGCTTTTCACTTGAATTGAAAGTATTTGTACAAATTTGTTCAGTGCGCATCATCAGGCACAGCAGCCGGAGCTGATCGCCAGAACCCCGACTTTGAGGGGCTCAAGAGTGGCGCGAAGGGGATTCCAAGTTGTCAATCAGAGGACTGAGCACGTCATGGCCACTGAGATTGGATGCGGCGTGCATATGACGTGCTCAGTGCTCAGAGCTGCTAAATGTAAAACAGAAATGATTGCATTCGCCAATTTTGGCTTGTCAATCTGCAGGAAAGTGCACACAAGATGCTGCGTTGCGCTGTTCTCTGGGCAATCCAAAGCAGGAAACTTGTGGCTTGATTTTGGGGGAATGTATCGAGACTTTTTTGTTCGCAGTTTTGAGTGCCAATCTCGCCAGGTTGACTAACGGCTCATTGAAGAGCGACCCAGGCAGGGCCCTCTCTGAGGCCCGTGGCTTGGCTGCTGCAGTAACAGTTGGCCTCGTTACCAATGCGGCCAGTACTCGCTGTGCTTGTTCGAACAACAACTGGTTGGTACAGGCGTCTGCAATAGCAAAAAATGGGAAATGCAATCAGCCCAGCTCAATGTTACCGCCAATCCTTCGATGCATTGCGTCACGCAGTTGAGCTGCTGAGATGCCCAAATTTTCAAATGCAGTGCAGATGCACTATGCGGCATATCACAAAGTCCCTGGAAAGGATGCTCACCGGTGTGAAAGGTGTGCGTGCCGCAGCGCCTGCACTGGAGCCATGCCATACTCGACGTCTTCAGTCGGGGTGCGCTTGCAGCGATCCGACCAGACGCCTTGGGGCTCCCCAGCTTCGGACTCCGCCGACCCGCAGCGGGCGTGGCTGGGTGAGGCGGGCAGGAATTTCCGGAGTTGCCTGCTCGAGCTCCGGTGGGGTGACTGAAGGGGACTAGCAGCCCCTGGCCTGTCGAATTCGCCCGATAGCCTCGAAGGAGAGGCTGCCTCACAATCCCGGCTGTACTCGGCCGAGGTCCTTGAGGAGGAGGGCGAGGCCGAAGAGAAGGAAGTGCGCCTCAGGCTGTCGCGCTCATGGTCGGCAGAGCTGCGAGAGGACGCGCTCATCGAATGCCGGCGGGGCCGCTCGGCCTCTTGTGACCACGGGACTGGGCTGCATCCTCCTGTGGGCTTGCAGCCAAGGTCTATCGATCGCCGCCTGCGGGACTCGAGCTTGCGCTCCACCTTCAGGGGGCTGGCTGGCAACGAGGAGGTGCAGTAGAACGGGCTGGGATATGGGTAGTTGGCGACGAAGCCGTCCTCGTCTTGCCGGCCGATTGGGGTCCGCGCGCCGCCGAGAGGGCTGGGCGACCCATGCAGGTCGTGCAGGGAGTCTTCAGGGGACTCGGGCGGGGAGGCCGGGAAGTCCATGACGCGGCGAGGGTCCTGCTCGGCTGCCCCGCACCTGTGCTGGGGCTTGGCGAGGCCCGGCTGCTGCTGGCACCCGCGCTCGCGCTCCAGCAGCCGCGCCTCGGCGCCCTCGTTCCGCGTGCGAGGCCCCATGGCAGGGCCCGGCGGCGGCGGCGGCGGCGGCGGCGGCGGCTGAGTGGGCAACGCAGCGGCCGTGGAGGAGGGGCTGCGGCGGGAGTGGGGAGGAGCGGGGGCGAAGGGGAGAGCAGGTGGGCTGTGTGAGCGAGAGCGCGCCCGTCTCGCGAGTCGTGGGGGGGCGCCTGCAGCGGCAGCGCGGGCGGCGGGGCCGAGTGGCGTGGGAGGAGTGATGGTGGGA
>WELB01000001.1:742782-770673 GCA_009602725.1 Spirogloea muscicola | reverse complement strand
CCGCGGCCAGCCAGCGCCGAGATCAGCCCCCCGGGGCCGGCGGCCGCGGAGGGATTGCCAGCCGCAGGGGAGGGGGGTGGGGTTCGAGCCCACGTCCCGGTCCCACGTGCTTGGCCCGCCGCGCCAACCTCGTACAACACGGCGATGAAGCTGGAGCGATGTCGCGTCCATCCAGGGCCGAGCGGGCCAGCTGGGGGCAAAGTGGGGGTCATGCAGCCGCAAAGCGGGGGGGGAGTAACGGCCCATGCGTGGCCGGCGGAACGTGCTCCCCGTGGTAGCCGTGACGGCACCTCCCCAGTCGGCCCAATGCCGCGGCCCGCCCGCGCGACACGGTGGCGCCCAGGTGGCGCGCCGCCAGCCACCACCGCCGCCTCCCGCCGCGGATCTGAAACGTCGCGCCAATTGGCCGCGCCCCCGCCGCGCCCCGCTGGCCCCAGAGGCCGGCCCCCGCCCGGCCCCCCGCCGGGCTCGCTCACCCCTCGTGGGCCCGGGCGGCGGCGAAACCCCAGCTCCCTCACCCACCGCTTCGCTTGGGCTTGGTTCAGTGTGGCCCTATTTGTGCACTAGGTTTTGCCTGAAGAATGTACTCGCTCGAATCTGGCCTCCCTTCCATTCATGCGCACCGCGCGTTCTTCTTCTAGGAGGGCCCTCCCGGGCGCGTGCCCCACTGCTAGCAGGCCCGAAGCAACGGCTCTTCCAAAATAAGGCAATGGCTGTGAGAGGCCAGCCAAAGTGAATGTAAGGAATGAAAAGGGGCCGCTGCAGGCGCGGCCCCCCGGCCCCCGGCGCCTCCCCGCCCGCCAGGGTCCCGGCGCCAGGCCACCCGCGTGCACCGCGGCCGCTTGCGCCAGCATGCCGTCGTCCTGCCGCCGGGGGGGTTGCTCCCCGGCGACGGCCATTAGGCTCGGTGGAGTTTGCGGCCGGGGAGGAGGCGCGCTGCGGCCTTGCCAGGTGGCTCGGACTCGTCAGCTGCAATCAGCAACACTTGGGGCTTCCACAAGATGGACAGCTGGCCAAGGACACTGAAACATGCAGCTGAAACCTTCACTTTGGCAGGCGGCGTGAGGGCTCTAGCTTGGCTCTTAGCATAAGCCGCGGACCATGTGCAGGCCCACAATGTGCTGTGTTCTGCAAAGAATCTTCAGCAGAGCAGGCCTTTCGCTACAAAAAGGCTGTCCTGTTCATGCGGTCGGCAGCTCATTGCGCTCCAAGTAGTCGTCTTACTGACCTCTTGCACGTATGGTCTTGCTCTGAGCCGGAGGAATAGGCCGCATATTGTGGAATCTACCTGCTTGATCATTTTCTGCTTATGCGAGGAACGGGAGATTGAAATCTGACACCCACAGGCCAGCAATAACGACTCAAGTGGACGTTTCTTGATTGCTTTCTGCTGGACGTAATGTCTTCCGGCTTGTGCCAATATTGCCTGCCAGCAGACCTAGGAGTTGGCTACCAGTGTGCTCTTCACTGCAGCTGCTAGTATGACATTCCGTAGAAATGTGAAACAGTAATATCACATGGAAGAAAAGTAGCTGGGCTGCGATCGAAGGCAAGGGCTGTGGGGAGCCATCGAGAAGATGGTAGACAGGAGCTGGGCATGTTGTGCTAGCCAGGAAGGACGCCCACTGAAAGTGGCCCGAGTGGCTGGCTCTTTTGCGGAACTAGCACATGTCCGTCAGCAACCATGAGCTACACATGCTTGAGTTGCCTCAATTGAGTTATTGTCAGGCGTTGTAGATCGCACACCACCTGAGAAGAAGCGTGCACCACCATGGGGGCTGTGGCTGTGAAGTGGCCAGCCTGAAAGTGAAAATATAAGGGGTTGTGGGCCACGATAAGGATTGACAACTTGGAACAACCTAATGCTCATAAGCAACAGTTGCTCAATTAAGTCGGAGAAGGTAGTCGTCCTGGCAGAAACCAAGTCACCAAGGCGACTGAATCAATGTTGGTGCCTCTTGAGGTTAAGTGTGCGGTCACCCTTTCTCCTTGCAGGTATAAACGAGTAACAAACTACTAGCTCAAGTCGCCCCCAGCCGTTTGAGAGCACGTCATCGCTACAATATGTGGCGCCATCAGATCCCGCAGCCAGGTTAGATACGTGCTGTTACTGTGAACAAGGGGCTGTGAAGAGCCGGTGAATGAGAGTGGACCAACCACCTGAAGCAGGTGACCCACGGGATCCAAGCGGCGAATGGGATGAGAACCGGACACGCGCCGAGCAAGTGGGCGCAATCACAGCGGCCGGCGGGACTGCGTTATGTGCCGGCGCCATGTAGGACTGCGGCGGGGTTGCAAGGCTGGGAGGCTGCTACTCGAGTGGGTAGGGGGGGGGGGGGGAGGAACCGCAGGGCCGGGCACGCTCCCCTGCCGCCCGGCTGGGCGGGCAAGCCGGCCGCGACCCCCTCAGGGCGGCCTGCGTGGCCTGGCGCCAGCTCCGCCGCCCATGTGATATTGCCCTCCTCGCGCCGTGCGGGGCTCCGCCTCCGGCGGGCCCTGGTTGGGCCCTAAACCCGACAGGCCTCACATTGACAGCCAGTGGTTCTTTACCTCCAGAACGAGCTGTCATGGTACTGATTTTGTACTGAGTTTGTACGCAGTTGTCGAAAAGTCTTGGGTCGCCGGCAGGTTGTCGGCAAGCGCCGGCTCGATCTTGGCCCCGCCGGGCCCGGAGACGGCCGCACGTGCCCGGTCAGGGTGGCGGTGGCTGGATCCCGTCACGTGACGCCGGGCGGCACGCCCGCGTGACGGCGGCTCCGGGGAGGCGGGCGGCCGTCTCAGCGAGCGCCGTCGCCGCGACTGCCGACCCGCCGCCGCTCCTCCTGGCCGCAGGAAAAGGGCCGCGGCGCCGCTCCTCCGCCAGCGGCGGCGAGGCGCCGCGTCCTCCGCCCTTCCTTTTTGTCCACTCTCCTTGGCCTGGCCTTGCCCCCTCGTCGGAAGGAAGAGCTGCCTCTCTCTGGCTGGCTTTCACTGCCGCTCTTCTTCTGACATCAGCAGCCATTGGATTCCTGGGAAATACTCCCTTTTCCCACCCCGCTGGCCCCGGCGCCGACCGGCCGTCGGTGCTCTCACCTTGCAGGCGGCCCTTCTGGCCATTGTCTGACGCTCGAATTTCCCGATTCTTCTGTCTCCTGGTGGGGCCGCCGCCACCGTTCTCCTGGTGTGGCCGCTGCCACCGGCCCCTGTTCAGCCCCACCTCGCCTCGCCGCCCGGGACTCCAGGCGGCCTGCACACCGCATGTTCGGTTGTGAGAGTCAGGGGGCGCCCGCGGGCCCGCCTTGTGCCGCCATATGGGGCGGCAAACACCGATAGACCCACGAGGCGACCTCGTGGCCGAGGCCGGCCTGCCGTGGAGAAGGCCGCTTGCAGGCCACAAACGCGGTACGGGTTGCTGGACGGATGCGGCCGCCGGCTGGGCAGGCGATGCGATCGTCTCGAGCATGTGGCCAAGCCGGCGTTTGGCCAACTTTCCTAGCTGCGTAGGCAGGCCCGGGCCTTGCAGCTCCGGCTGCAGGCTCCATGCGCTCGGTGAAGCTCACCACAGGGTACACGCCTTGTTTAGCCTTAAGTCGCCTATCACTTCGAGCGAGCATTCTCATATGCACTATGCATCCTTCGCGTACCGAGCAGCAACGATTACAGAACTGCGCCTGGATCTTCCACGCCGCTGCTCCTCCTGTTCCGTTGTGCAGGCTCAAAGCTTGTCATCATATGTTGACAGAGCCTGAGCTACACCGGCTTGTAAGTGCTTGTAGAAGCTTCGCACGGCGTCAGTATGCATCACTTCTTCCTTGACTCTCCTTTTTATGACTATCGCACAAGCTTTTGATCAACATTCATTCACTTTGAGTCGCTCGCTCAATCTGGTAGACCAGCCCATGCCTTACAATCGTAGCAGTTGTTAAGGCTTCAATGTCCAACATCTGTCAATGTTCGACACAGCACGACCACATGCAAAGCATGAGGACACCGTTTATATCCTTTCGTTGTACATGGAGATTCTACCGCCACCCGAGTCTGACAGCTAGTGAGGTGGAAGGTTGCTGATAGCAACATCGAGGTTATGAAGACAACCAAGCGATGCCAATAAGAAGCACGAGCACGATGTAAATCTGTACTTTTAGGGCTTGAGCGAAGCAACACATGTATCATAGAAGCATGAACCTTTTTCAGAGGTGAAGAAGATGAAGCTAGTAAGCTTGACCGTAATGCTATACTGAGCCGTCCCAATTGCGTGGATGCCTGACTTCAAGCCAGTGAATTCATTGAGCATGGGGCATAGCACAAGACTTCAGTGAGTTGTCATCGCTTGTACCAAGTACGTTGTGCGCAGATGTGGCGTTGAAGATTTATACATTAGAAGGGGACGGCATCATGCAATACAAGGCAAATTTCCAGTTGCAATCGCCGAGTTGAGGGACCCAGCTTCAGGAGGTGCAGGAGACGGCGGCCTCCTTCATTGACCCCTGTATTAGGGCTTGGATCCCAAACCTCGGGTACCTGTTTGGGCAGATTTCTTGCAACCACCACTCCTCGTTGGAGGAGCCTTCTCTTCCAATTGACTTGCGCCCTTGAGGCGGATTGGGAGCCCTGTGGGAGCCCTCATGTGGTGCACATGGCGGGGCCTTTGCCGAGGCTTCTGACTGGCGGCGGCGCTGAGGTCGGGAATGGGCGGAGGCGCACAACGCCCGCTTTTGAGACTGTCGGGGCTCACAGCTTGGCGCCACATACGGCAGGTGTGCCTCGCTGTCGAAGTAATGTCGGCAGCCAAATGAGAGCTTACTTGAATCGCTCTATTGCCACCATGGGCCGGCGCTCGTGAACACACCACTGACGCCTGGGGTTGCCTTCTCGTCGTCGTTGTCGTTTTTTTATGTGGCTGGACATTTTGGAATCTTCTTGGGCTGGCCTTTCCTCAGCCACCTCCTTTTTCTGTTGATCGACGTCCATGGGACGTTCAGGACACGGTTCAGGACACGACCTCCTCTAGCGGCTCGTGTGGTCAGCACTGTCCCGGCGTCAAGTCGGCAGAAGTCGCCGGTCGTTTTTAGAGATTAAAAGCATGCGCCTCTCCGTCTCGCTCCGGCTATTCCAGTGCTTGCCGTGCTTGCTGGCAGGCCGCACCTTGGCTGCCTCCTTCGACTTTTGCCGGGGCAACAACCTCTCTAATCTCTTCTGGGCTGGCCTCTTACAGCCGTTGCCTTACCTTGACGGAACTGTACCTCACCTTCTTTCCTTCTGTCACCTTCTAATGGGCTCGCCTTTCCTCGCCCTCTTCTTGAGGAGCTTCTCCTATCCAGCTCTCCCCCTCTAGAAGTGTTTCTTCTTCTGTCCGGCTGTCCGCTATTCCTACTTGCGGCTGCTGATTAAGGGAATATGAGCAGCCATCGGCAGTACGTACTCGTTCCA
The DNA here is from genome assembly GCA_009602725.1 of Spirogloea muscicola. NCBI lineage: Eukaryota > Viridiplantae > Streptophyta > Zygnematophyceae > Spirogloeales > Spirogloeaceae > Spirogloea > Spirogloea muscicola. The sequence continues at coordinate 765,264 of WELB01000001.1, read as the reverse complement.
CTAGGCAATCTGGCCCCTTTGACCCTTGTCCATTTCTTTTTGGCGGGCCTTTCACAGCCTTTCAGAGCAATTTACAGCAATTCCGACTTGCAGCTGCTGCCTGGGCCGTTACTGGGCAGCCATCCTGTATTCTTTGTACTTTGCGTGCTATCCACGTCGGGTCTCTGGACCTTGTCAGTGTTTGATGGGTTGGCCACTTGCAGACCTCGCCCATTTGCAAGAGCTACTCCTGTCACAGCCATCGCCCCTTTTGGATGAGCTTCTTCTTAACTTGGAAAGGGCTCTTTCCCGAGGGGTAACGCTCTGCCCGCGGAGGATGCGGCTGCTGATTCTAAAGAGCAGCCGTGAAATCCAGCCAGGTGCATACAGTGGGTGTTCATAAGTATGTTAGCGGAGCCACAGGCTAGGTGAAGAGAGCGGTCTTAGCACCCCCGTGTCAGCACTAGGAAGTCAGAAGAGCTGAGAGAAGGATGCAGCTGCTTTATTCAGGAGAGCGACTCTGAAAGCCACCCAGGTGGATACAGAGGGTGTTCATAAGTGTGTGTGCGGAGCCAAAAGCTAAGCAAACAGGGCTTGGCAAACAGAGCCGGGGTAGATGAGCCCGGATGAGAGCTCTGAGGGGTCTGAGTCATCTCGGCACGCCCGTTGGCCCGGCGACCGTCGGCTCCGCCGGCAGTCGGCGGCACGTCCTTCTCCAAGTGGGTGGGGGGTCGGATCCCGGATCCCTCCCCCTACTGCACGTGCTCGTGGCAGGCCGGCCTGTGGTGCCGCCCACGCGCCGGCAGCCGGCCCACGCGCCGGAGCCACGTGCGCCGTATGTCGGAACCTTGGTCCGGTCGCCGCAGCACGACCGCTCGTTACTCGCGACGGTTGCGCGCCACCGATCGTTTTTGGCGGCGGCAGTTGCAGAGAGCCCACCATAGATCTCCGCCCGCCACGCGGCGGCGGCGGCTCCGCCATCGCGGGGGGTAGTAAAGAAAGGAACATGCGCTTCCAAATTTGACGGCAGTGGCTGGGAGAGGCCAGCCCAAAAAAGGAATGGACATGGGTAGTAAACGGCAAGTGAGGGGTAAGAAGAATAGCGCGGCCAGATTGACTGGTGGCTGGGAATGATAAGAAAGAGGAAGTAAGCTCATCAAAGGTGGCGAGGGCTGTGAGAAAAGAGAAAGTGCTCGCCCATAGAGAGGAGGGGCTGGCAAAGCCAGCCCAAAAGCAATGGACAATGTCCAAAGCCAAACAAGGTGCCGAAAATGGTTTACTTTGCCAAACACGACAACACATTAAGGAAGCTCAGTACCCGCGAGTGAGCAACATCAGGTCAGAGTAGCTCGATGCAGGGAAGGAGGCACTCCGCCGAGACCCGGAGGCGGCGGCCAGAGCGCGTCCAGCGCGCGTGTGAACTGCGTGGGCAAGGGAACGTTGGAACGATATCGCCAGGCGCATGCGAAAGACAACGAAAGATGTGAGCTCTTCCAGAGGGGGCGGGGGCTGAGGAAAGCCAGCCCAGAAAGTATGAACACAGGAGAGTCTATTCCACAAGAAAGGCGATGGCTGTGATTGGCCAGCCCAGGAAAAGAAGAGTGATACAAACTCCAAAGGGGCCAGAAAAGCGCTTAAAGCACATTGTGAAAATCAGCCCGGAAATGATTGGACAGGGTCCGAAGGGGGCCGGAAAAGCGCTGGGAGAAAGCCCGGAGTAGCTTCATCACCCGCCGCGGCGCCCCAACCACGCGTCCGCCCGCCGCCCTCTCTCGCGCCCGCCCCGAGCCCCGCAGCTGTGGCAGCCGCCACCCCGCCTAGCGGCCGCAGTCAGACATCTCTGGCTGACAAAGGTACTCGATTCCATGCCCTGTTCAGTAATCTTGCTATTCTAGGGTATGCTAGATGTGACGATGTGCTTCAGGTTGCGATGGGCTTGCCAGCAGCAGGCGTCGTTCTTGCACCGTCGTGTAACACTTTTCATGCAGCGAGCGCAGGCTCATGCTTTGCACCTGGAAGCCGGGTGAGGCTTGGATGGTGGCAGGAGGGCCAAGCGTCTGCCATCTGGAATCTGGACACCGGTTAGCGACGTCTACCTGCTGATCTGTCGCTTATTGACTGGGTCGGCTAGGCAGCAGGTGATGTACATTTCTAGATGTACTTGTCTTCGTACTTAGCACTCAGGCCCTCCTTCACTAATTACACGTCTTGATCCTTGCGGCCCTGGTGGCTCATCGGCCATGCTATTCGCAGGCAGCTGACCGTACATATGCAGTATGCAGCGCGTGCCAAGAGACCAAGGGAGCCCGCCCGGGCGCACCCAGGCCTGCCGCTATCTCCTCCCGCTGGCATATGCACAATTGCACGCAGGCCCGTCCGCGGCTCTTTGCAAGTCTTGCAGGCTGTGGCACCACTGCAAGCGCTCTCGAATTGGCAGCCACAAATGACAAGAAGCAGCCAAGGGCCAGCAGCACGTGCGCCCTGCAGCTGCACAAGAAGAGTCCGTGCTTAAGCCTGCCTGTGATGAAGCTCGATGCACGCATAGCAATGGCAAGGTTGTGTGCACTTTGTATGATGCGGCTGTCAACATGACACATGGGTTCTTATCTTCTCTCATAGCTTGCTGACCATCAACCTAGGCTTGCACGCTGCCCAGGGCTGGCAGGAACTCAAGCATAGGCTAGGACACGCCTGCTTCTCACAAGCCAACAACAAGATTGAGGCCTCAGCTTTAGCCTGTCCCAACAATCTCTGGAATGCTTAATGCCTGCCCTTCACTTGCTCGCATGAAACGATATTATCCTGGGAGCAACTGATTAAACTCTATTCGTCGTGCTGCAGCGTTGACTGCCAGTGCACATCGATAAGAGATCAGTAAGAGACGAGTAAGAGATCAGGTGAGAAAAGCGACGTTTCAGGATCCACATGGCAGGCAGACAAGCTAAAGTAAGTTGGAAGCCAGGTAGCGCGAAAATGACGAGAGTAGCTTGTCAAATAATCTGAACAACGACAATGTGTTTACGATGAAGGAATCATAGTGCATACATTGAGAACTTGTGCCAGATGGATTTCTTTAAGAGGGGTGGTTGTGATGCAAGACCAAACACACGAGCAAACACAATGATTAAGTCCCAATGCACTGACACCCTCAGAGAGGGCTCGCAAACGAATGCCAATTGTCAAGCACGGGTATCAGAGTGACAGTGACAGTCAGAGTAACAAGATCAGCTAGATAGAGTAAGACATAACGGTGTCAAGCTATGGCGATTAAGTCTTGAGCCACAAGGCGCCAACAAGAGGAGCATCTCAAGTAATCCACACTTACTGGAGTGGGTGAGGACGACACGGTCTTGCAGCATTGCGTCAGCTCCATAGTAACATATGAAGGCCCTGTTGTATGGGCATGGGTTGGGGACTGGGTGAGACGGAAAGGCGCGGGAGGGGGGGGGGGGGGCAACAGTGGTGCTGCTGTGACTATGCAAGGCAGCGTGAGAGGCACACCTCTGGATTGCCAAGCTTGACTCCTTTGTTGTTACACGCTCAAGATCCCTTGTCAATCTCTGGCCCGATAGGAGTAGGCAAAAGAGAAACGACACTTTGCACTGACTAATTTGAGCTAAGAGACGGTCTCCTGTTGGGCTTTTGCTGATGGCCATTGCGTACTGAATGCCATTGATAAGGGGCCACCCTTGAAGCTCCTAAAAGAGCACTCCCTGTCAGATGTGGTCGTCTCTGCAAGAGGCCAGCCAACATGAAGGTCCTGAGAGAAGCAAGCAGGCCCTACCTGTGACTTCGGCCTGCAAGTCGCACATGCTCCACCCCTCATTATCACGTCAAAACAGGCGGGAAGAAAACCCTGAGCAATCTCAAGGCAGTGGCGTCATGAACGACCCAAGAGATTTCACCAGGAGAATCTACAACAAGTGCAAGCTCCTCCTAAAGGATAAGGGTTGCAACTCGCTAGCTCAATAATTGTACAACCAGTCCTTGGTGCAAGGAAGTGGAGGCCGGCGCAGCAAACCAAGTAGCCGCGACCAGACTACTACACCAGCTCAACTGGCGTGAGACAGCAGTCTGAGCCAGTCAGACAGACCGCTGATTATTTGGTGCAGGAAACTTGCCCCCACGGTGAGGGCTCGGGGCAGCGGCTGAAGGGCGATGCGTCAGAAGGTGCAAGGCAGAGGCAGAAGAGCAAATACCAAGTCTTACTGACGCCCGCATGCAGCCTAATTCTGTGGCGAGCTGGAGCACAGAGAGCTCCTGCTCCCTGCTCCCTGCTCCTGCTCTCGGGCAGCGGCGCAGCAGGCGAGGAATTGTGACGAGAGGCGCTCTATGCTTATTTCAGAAGCTCTTCCATTGCTTACGGACAAGGTCAGAAGGGGTTGGAACGCGCAAAACCATACATCCATGCAAGAGGCTACAACAAATGCGTGCTCATCAAATCTTGCTTAGCAGCCGCAAGTCACAGTAGCCATGCAGCCGGAAAAGTGCCACCACGATAAACCCCAGAAGCAACAGACAAAGTGCGGCCTGACGCAAGTGCGCTGCCAAAAGGTAGGGAACGCTGGAGCAAGAATGCCAGGCGCATATGACATACCTGAGCGAGCGAGCCAGCAGCTTTGAAAGCCGAGTTGCTCACCTGTCCTTGTCCTTTACTTATGGGCTGGCCTTTCACAACTCTCGTCACTTCTGAAAGAGCTCATTTCCTGTCAGAGCCAGCCTAACAGAAGAAGCAGCTCTACCGAGCGAGGCCTAAGGAAAGCAAAAGCTATTCGAATGTAAGGCGATGGATGTGAGAGGCCAGCCCAAAAGAATGAAGAAGATTAGAATGTCGGGGGTTAGAATGCCGGAAGGTGCAAACTTTTGAACAATTTTCTTTGTGAAATCTGCAAATGGACGCTCACTTAGCCCTAGTCAACAGCTGCCCATAAGAAGAGAGCTCTTTCAATGTAAGGCAATGGCTGTGAGAGGCCAGCCCAAAAGGAATGCACAACCTGCGCTAGCGAGCCAGCAACGTTGGATCCAGCCTGCTCGTCGTCTGAGAGGCCAGCGCAAAACAATTTGACAAGGTCTGATAGGCCGGAAGGCGCAAAAATACGAGACTACTCTCCGTGGCTGCTGCAGAAAATGGATTCGATGTAAGACAGTGGCTGTGAGTACCCAGCCCAGTTATATGAACAAGGGCAGAGAAGAAACAGCTCTTATACTGTGAGGCAATGACGGTGAAAGGCCAGCACGACTACTCTCTGTGACTTCTGCGGGGAGGCTCTCAATGACCTCCAGTCAGCAAGTGCAGATCAGAGTAAGTGAGAGAGTAAGCTCATCCAATGGGGACGAGGGCTGTGGATGTCCAGCCCAGACAAGGTACAAAGAAGAAGGGCTCGCCGCCCATAGAGGATAGGGGCTGGAAAAGGCCAGCCCAAAAAAGAACAGTGCAAGAAGGGGCCAGGGGAAGCACTAAGAAAAACAAGCACAAAACAATATTAAGCAGCTACGAAACTCTCAGTAACCCCTGCTAAGCAGCCTTAAGTCAGAGAAACTTGGCCTCTGGAAGCGGGTCCCCTGGCCAGGGCCAGAGGCAGCAGCGAGGGCTCGTCCGGCACGCAGGTGCAGCGCGCGGGCCATGGACCTCTGCAGCGAGACGGCCAAGCGCATGCGGTAAACATGCGCTAGCAACTTGGCTGCAGGTACTAAGGGCCAGAAGGCTCCATGACCACACAGCTTTGCAAGAGACTCCAGCGAAGGTGAAGTAGAAAGAAAGAGCTAAGCCAATGTGAGGCAAATGGATGTGAGAGGCCAGCCCAAAACAAACTGCTCTTCCACTATAAGGCAGTGGCTGTGAAAGGCCAGCCCAGGACGACTTCAGAAATGGCGGAAAAGCGTCGTCCTGTCAGAAAAGCAGATGCAGCAGCCAAGGCGCGGCAGAGAAAGAAGAAGTGGCACTCCCAATGGGGGCAGAGAAAGGACAAGGTCCGATGGAGAGTGAGCCTTCCCAGGCGTCCTTCGGGCGTCGAGCGAGCTGGGAACGCGAGAGAAGAAGTGGCACGAAAAGCCAGCCCAAAAAGAATTCACAAAGGTTCAGAGGGGCGCGAGGGCGCCAGGCGGCAGCGCGGACAAGCAGCTGCTGATAAGTGGCGCAGAGGAGAAAGCGTGTACCGAGTTGGCATTCACAGCCGCTCTTGTAACATCAGCAGCGGAAGTCTTCCTGAGCCTCTTACAGCCGCTCATTTAACATCAGCAGTCGCATTCCTTTCTGCCCGTTCCAGCGCTGCAGGAGGCCGGGCGGACGCGGGGCGCGCGACCAGGAGCCGCCAGGGCCGCGACTGGCGCGCCGCACCGGCGGCGGCGGCGGCGGCGACGGCGGCGGCGGCGGCGGCGGCATGGCGCTGGGCCTGCGCCCCGTGTCGGAGGCCGACCGCATCAGCCTCGCACAGCGCCTGGAGCAATTCAGGGCTGGCGACAACGCAGGCATGCCCCCCGCTCTCTGACGCAGCCGGAGACCTCCTTGCGATAGCTCAGGCTTCTGTGCTGCGGCGCTCGGCGGGTCCACTGGCCCTCGGTGCCTGATTTGAGTGGTGCGAGCTGGCCAGCTGATGCTAACGGGCTGCGTATGATGAGCAGAAGCAGGAGGAGAGCAGTTGCTAGCATAACCTCGAGAAGTCTGGCTTTGCACGTCACAATGCTTAAGAATCCAAGGCAAATTTGGCTCCTGGATCGTTGAGTGTGCCGTTCTTCTAAAGCGGCGCCCTGCCCAAGGGCCTGAAATTAGCGTCTGGCGGTCTGTGCAACTGCAGAGCTCACGTTTGAGGCGGGGCTGAGCAATCATGACCGCGCAGTCGTGCACTCGCTCTGCAAGAAGCTTGGCCTCAAATCCAAGAGCTATGGGTGCCTGCCGCCTCTCGCCACCTTTGGTCGCTTGCTGCTCTGAAGGCAGTTTGTGGCCGCATGTGCATCTTGACAGCCACATCAGTCATCCGTTCTAGCAGCATCACCACTTAAAATGCACAAGATGGCAAAGCTGATGGTTGCAACTCGTGTGCAAAGCTCACATGGCTGGGAGTACAGGCCAAGCAATGTGCAAATACAAAAGCACGCCTCACCAGAGAATGGCTGATGTTTTCTTCAGTCAATGCAAGCAGAAGACTGAAGCTTGGGTGGTCGTCTGAGTGCTGCAACCGCTGCTGATGTCTTCGTGTTGCTGGTGCAGTGTTGGAGACCGCCGGAAAGTCACAGTCTTCCAGGCAGCAGGGAGTAAGCCGAAGTCCACTTACGCAACACCTATCTCCTTCTCTCCAACCTCGCAGCAGGCCATCCTTGACCTCCTGGTGCAGTACCCCCCCTCGCCAGAGGAGCTCACGCAGGCTCCCCTCTCTGACGAGGATGCCTCAGTGAGGCTCGAGCCTGGTTACAGAATACCCCAAAGGAACCGCCGGCCTGCTTGGCAGCCTAGCAGCGCCATTGAAGTGGAGCGCCAGGCGAATGCGCTTGCAGCGAGGCTACAGAACATGCCAGGGCTGCAGCAGGTGCGACGGAGTAAGTTCCCTACAGTCAGAATATTAGCAGCAGCAAGCTCAGCTGCAGCTGAGCTGTTGTTAGGTTGGTTGCACAGTGATGAAGCTGAGCAGGGGCCACTTTTCTGTTGCTCTTTCACATAATGCTGGAAGCAAGGACAGCTTCCGGTGTGACTCTGCTTTGTCCTCATGCTTGGGGGCAACAGTCCCGATCTTGTGTAGGCACTGACTGCACTGAACCGCTACATGTACCACCTAGATGGCCAAGCAACGCTCCGAGCTCCCCATTGCTCGCTTCCAGCATGAAATCATCAAAGCAGTCGAGCAAAGCCAGGTGACTGCAAGCCTCAAGAGCAAGCTGACAGCCTGCTTGTTGCGGCTGTTGACGTTGAACAAGCAGGATGTAGGCTTTTGCTTCTGATCTGTTTGCAGCAGACTGCTCTGCATTATTGAAGCAACTCTGCTCAGGGCTGGAGTTGACGCTTCTAATATCATGCTTAGCCTCAAAGAGGTGTACGTAGCAATCCAAGCAGTGGGTGCCCGTCACGGAATGCTTGATTGCTGGATGGCCAACTCTGGTGTCAAGATAACAATGCGTCCAGGACTTCACGTCATGTGCAGGTGGTACTTATAGCAGGCGAAACTGGCTGCGGAAAAACCACGCAGGTGCATGCTGACCTGAGCTGTGAGGCGCGCGCATTGCTGTAAGCACCAAGCACAGCAGTCCAGAGGCTGAACTTATTTGAGCACCATACTCTCTGACGTATTCAGAAGCTTTGTGATCACCTCGGCTGTGAGCTCTCACAAAATTGACAAGTAGACAAGCTCCTTGTACTGGGGCAGGTGCCCCAGTATATCTTGGATCACGCTCTCCGAAATCGGAAAGGGTGCCGGATCCTATGTACTCAGCCTCGGCGGATTTCAGCAACTTCAGGTTACTTCTTACGTGTTTGGAACTGATGACTTGGGCAGCCACAACGCTGAAGGCCACCTCAGTGGTGGTGGCCTCAGACTAGTTGCATCATCCACGTCCAGAGATTGTTTACAAAAGGCAGCAGTCTTGGTGCAGTGGCGGAGCGTATAGCCTCTGAAAGAGGGGAGACCCTTGGGGATACTGTGGGCTATCAGGTAATAGCCCTTGTCTCGCAGCGGCATCATTATCTGTGGAACTGTACGAATGTTCCAAACATTGTTGCAGCTGCCTTGATGGCGTTGTAGTACATTTGGCGTATGTGCTGGTCATTCGTGTCCTTAGCAAACAGCTGAGCATTCCTTTGTTGAACAGCACCAAGACTTTGGCATAACCTCTGTGCAGTATCTGGGTGTGATTAGATTCGATTGGAGACAAAGGGCGGCCCACACTCCTCCCTCATGCTGTGCACGACTGGGGTAGTGCTTCGAAAGCTGGTGGAGTTAGGTGCTGCCTCAAGGCAAGCCGGCAAGGAGGGATTGACAAATGGTGCAAAGCCTCCGATAGTGAACTATGAGGAGGCCAGCATAGATGCAACACACATCATCGTGGTGAGTTTGACCTTGACTCTACATGGTAGGAGATTCTTTGACCATGCCACTGTACAGCGTAGAGGATTTATCAAGAGCACATCTTCCATACCTTGTGACTTACTGCCTGGATCTTCAGGACGAGATTCATGAGCGGGATCGTTATGCAGACTTCATGCTCCTCATCCTGAGGTGAATGCTACCGCAAATCTTCCTTGTCACCTGATGACATTTTGTTCTTGGAAGTCATACTATGTAGGCATTCCCACCCAGCACAAGATGCTATGCAGTAGGAAGACTTCGCTCTCACAGGAGACAGCGCTGTCCTGCTAATCTTGTGTGACAGCGTCAATCCTGCCATTGACATAAGGTCCATGCTTGCTCTGAACAGGGACTTCTTGAAGCTGACTCCAAGTCTTCGAGTGGTACGAAGGTCCTCATGCATCAGATGCAGTATGATGCAATGTTGACCTCTTCGTATGTTGAGTATGTCCTGCAAGTAGCCACATACAGCATCTCTGACTATTCATTGTTGCCACAAATGTTGCATGATACTACTCTAATCTGTACTATGCAGGTTCTTATGAGTGCCACACTAGACATAGACTTGTTTGTGTCCTACTTTGGAGGTTGCCCTGTTGTGCGAGTTCCTGGCTTCACTCACCCGGTTAGCTCTAGAACCAAACCTAAGGGTCACATCTCATAAGGTCAGCTTCTCCTCTAATCTTTGTGTTTGTCTCTTTGAGGTATGCATTTATCAAGAAACTCAACAGGTGAGATTTTAGTTATGATGTTGACTGACTTGTGTTGTAGCATGCTGGTATGCAGTTCCAAGCTTTACAATATTTTAATTTGGAACCTATGACTGTTCCACCTATCAGGTCCAATCCTACTATTTGGAGGACATACTGGCACTCATTCACTGGGGGGAAAGTGGTCATCGCAGATCAGGGCCAGCCTTACCTTCAAATGACAGACATGCAGACGACATTATCGAGCCGCTTGGTGCTGACGATGCCGCTGCAATGGATGAAGCACTGAGCAAGGTATTCTATCTCACCGGGCTCCCAAAGTCAGGCCTTCCATGTGCATCTTGTCTTCTTGGTTGATTACGATGGGTCCATGCATACTTGACCACCATTTGAGTGCAAATTTTGCCTGTGACTGTATGCTGCAGGCGTGGGTGGAAGATGACTTTGAGTCCCTCTTTGACATATGCATGGAAGGTGGTGGGGACCACCGGCAGCTTCTGGCTTACGGGCATTCTCTCTCAGGCGCCACTGCTCTCATGGTCACGGCTGGCAAGGGGAGGGTGGAAGAAGTAAGAGAGTTGCTGCGACTGGGAGCGGACATAGGCCAAAGGTCGCAAGACGGCTATACGGCGCTTGATTGGGCTTCATACAATGGTCATGAGGAGGTGCTGTTCAGGACTTAAAATCGCTGTGTGCATAGCTGGCCAGTCTAGCTGCGATAACACCAGTATGTGGCAAGGCGCAACATAGTGGCCTTGTGGGGCTAGCATACTGCATGACTGCCTGGACAATTCCTGCACACTGAAATCGCTGCAGCACAAATTTGCAAATTTTGGTGCATCCTTAGGTTGTGGTGGGACAATCTTCCTAGCTTCTCGTCTACCTTTGTTCTAAATGGGAGTCGGGAGTAACTCGGGAGTATTACAACACGTACTTAATGCATGAAACTTTTTGAGCACTTGTTGCACTGTGCAGGTTGTTGAGCTGCTAACTCATCAAGAGAAAGAGGTGGAGGATAAGAGGAGGCAGGAGGAGCAGGGGAGGAGGGAAGAGCACCTCCTGAGACAGTACCAGACAGCAGTGGACCAGGAAGAGGTGGACTTGGACCTAATTGAGAAGCTTCTAGTGCACATGGTGACTGAGGGCAAGGGCTCCGTGATGGACGAGGGGGCAACCCTGGTCTTCCTACCCGGGTGGAATGAAATACTGAGGCTACGGGAGCGGCTGTCGCAGAACCCAGTGCTTGGGGATGGCAAGAGGTTCCTGCTCTTGCCCCTTCACTCGATGGTGACCCCCACAGAGCAGAAGAAGGTACAGCCTTGACCTCTTCTGCCGTTGCCGACAGGGACATATGCTTGAGGTTGACGTATCGTGGACTGTTTTATGTGGTCTGCAAATTTGGCTAGAGAATAGGACTTACCGCAACAGTGTATCTGAGAAAGGCAGGCTGTAGAGCTGGTCAAAAGCGACCAGAGGCACAAAGGAGGAGAGATGCATTGACTGTTGAGCTGAGGCATAGGTACAGTGGTAGCAATGTGGCATGGACATGATAGACATTCCAGCTATACACTTCCACTTACACAATGCCCTATCTCGAATACCAGGTCTTCCAGAGGCCGGCAGCTGGGATACGGAAAGTGGTGCTCTCTACCAACATAGCTGAGACAGCTGTCACTATCGATGATATCACAGTTGTCATTGACTCAGGCAGGGCAAAGGAGAAGAGCTACGATCCTTATACCAATGTGTCCACACTTCAGACCACGTGGATTTCCAAAGCTTCAGTCAAGCAGAGGGAAGGAAGAGCAGGTAGGACTCGGCCAGGAGTATGCTTCCACCTTATCTCCAAGGTTCGCGTGGAGTCCCTTCCAGATTATCAGGTGCCAGAGATCAAGCGCACACCCTTGGAGGAGCTCTGTCTTCAGGTGCTGTGTCATGCATTCTCCCGTCTGCTTAGTCACAGGCCATGTACACAACGCCTCCTGCCTGTAGAGTGTTTCCACTTCCTGCACAAAACCCAAGCATGGTGGTGCTTGTAGCAGTACGTCGAGCCCCTGACCACTTTGGTCTCCCAATTAGCACTTGCAGGCTCACACTCTCCCCGGAAAGTCAACAAACGCAGTACTTAGCAAAGCATGCCCACTGGAAGATCAAACAGTGCACTCTTTTTGTTCTTACCTGCAGGTGAAACTGATGGATCCTTCCATAAGACTCAGGGAGTTCCTTGCGAAGGCAGTGGAGCCGCCTCTTGACATCTCTGTTCAGAATGCAGTGCTGCTGCTTCAGGACATTGGCGCCTTGGGGAAAGAAGAAAGGCTGACAGATCTGGGCCGACAGCTGGGTTCACTTCCTCTTCCTCCTGTTATTGGGTATGAATGAGCTATGGCATATATGGCCATGTTATCTGATGTGATAGCAGTGCGCTTGACAACATGACGACATGTGCTTACCTCTACTACCAAAAACTGCCTATAAGTTCAATAGTTTACAAGCTTTGCAAATGCCCACAATTGCAAGGGCGCTTGAGAGAGATGCTGTCCACTTTCATTGACGTGACGGTGGCGAGGAGCGCTGTTAAGCAGCGCTTTGTCTAATATTTGATATCCTGCATGCTTTGCAGCAAAATGCTTCTACATGCCATCCTGCTGGAGTGCCTTGAACCGGCCCTTACTGTGGCATGTGCTGCTGCCTATCGGGATCCTTTCGTCATGCCCATCACTCCCGACCAGGCAAGCAAGTAGATGGTTGAGCATGGCTAACACTGTTCATGTGTGTCCGTGTCCTAGCTGTATACTTCAGCTGGCCCTCTACTGCCTGAACGTGTCAGAGTCGCATTTGACTGGCCATCTGTGGTCACAACATCTTGAGACAGGAGCAACTTCTCAAGTTGTTGCTTGGAGCTCCGAATCCAACCCTTGGACTAAGATGCAGAGGTTATGGCTCTGCACGTTGCAGAAAAGGAGAGCGCTGGCAGCCAGGCATGCATTTGCAGCCGTGCATGGAGGTGGCAGTGACCACCTGGCGGTAATTGGGGCCTTCAACGGCTGGCAGCAAGCGAAAGCTGCACGGAGCGACTCAGCCTTCTGCTCGGCCAACTTTGTCAGTGGCGGTATCATGCACATGCTAGCCGGCATGCGGCAACAGCTGATACGGGAGCTCATCCAGATGGGCCTTGTGCCACCGGGCGCGCATCCCTGCAGCGCCAATGCTCAGAACAATGGCATCATCCGTGCCGTGCTGGCTGCGGGGGCATACCCTATGGTCGCGAGCGTCCTCCCGCCGCTCTCTGGTAGCGGCCCTAAGGGGCTCGTGGTAACCGCAACCGGGGAGAAAGTGCGGATACATCCCCACTCTGCCAATTTCAGGACTGTCAGCCAGGGGTGAGCCGCTGTCCTCTTTTCACCTGTGCTCTGGTGGTCACATGCTGGCAGCGTCAGACAGGGGCCAAGGCAACCAATCTGTGCTGAGGGGCACACCTCCATGGAATGCAGGTTTGGTTGCCGGTGAAGTCTTGCGACACCTCTTGTGTAGTTAAGCAGTATTGCAGGTGGTAAATTCCATTCTCAATGTCACTTATTCCAATTAATGACGGCTACCGCGAGCCTGCAGGGATGCACTGTCCTCCAAGGAAGCTTCCGCCAGACCACTGCTCATCTTTGATGAGGTGACCAGAGGGGAATCTATGTGCTCCATCCGATCAAGCACTCTTATACGGCCCCACACCCTGCTGCTCATTGCAGCAGAGGTGGTTGTGGCACCATTGCAACCACTTGACTCAGTTGTAGAAGAAGAGCAGGACGCTGGCGAGAGTGGCGATGAGGTAGATGGCGTGCATCACATTGCTGATGCATCCTTGCTCTTCTCTTTGTTGCATAATGCAATGGTGGTTGGACTTTGGAGAGCATTGTTCTACTTGATATGTAATCTTTGGGTGACCTACAATCACAGTGCTATTTGCCATGTGATGTTTCTCTGAGCCCTTCGGACTGCTGAAATTGTGCTGATTGACGGGGGAAAAGGGGTACAGCATTCAATGTTGTGATGACTATGTGAGGTTGAGCAGGTCTCAGCGGGAGTTAGCCTATCTGCTGGCCTCGCCCTCATCTCAGCTCAGCTGTTTGTGCCTCATTACAGGAGGCGCCAGTAAAAGTCAACCCTGTGGCTCTGGCAGAACGGCAGCAACAGGAGCAAGAACAGTTGATGCGCGACCCTGACAATCAGGTTGCTCTTGTGGTTGATCGGTGGCTGCGCTACCAGTGCTCTGCCATGGAAGCGGCTCAGATCCATCTCCTCCGGCAACGCCTTGCTGCCACTTTTGCCCAGAAGGTGGGCAAGTCTTGCTGTGACCTGGTGCTGAAGCTGTTGTGGCATATTGCCCGGACTAGTCTGATGTTTATCAGTATCCTTGGTCAAAGCTGGGTGGTTGCTGTCAGTGACCGTGATGTCAAGACAAGCTGAAGTCAAGTTTATGATGCTGCAACTGTGGCCATCTTCATGTCCACAATGTCAGGCTTGTGCCAGGAGCTCATGTGCCGCTCATGTATATGTGGTGACTTGCGCAGGTGAAGCACCCCAGCCAACCCCTGCCAGATGTGTACGCGGCAACAATGTACATCGTTGCCATCATAATGTCGTATGAGGGCTACATATCTGTCGTGGACGCGAGCTTGCAACCCACGCAACAATAAATAGAATTCTTGCATTGGCCATCTAGTGGGCACCAAAAGCAGGCCTGGCTCCTCAGTGGTACTAGCAGGGCAGGACGTCCTTGTGGAGAGGGTCGGTCAGAGAAAGGCGGGAGGCTGTCGGCTAAGCAAGGGGCGCCACTACATTACATCTGCTGGCAGCTGGCAGGCCAAGCAAGCAAAGTATATGGAATGCACTGTATGAGTGAAGCAATGGAAGTAATGGGTAGGCAACAGCATCTCTGATGAGGGAATTGGAAGGGACTGTGTTCGTGTCAGGCCTTGCGCTTGTCTGTCTGCTCTACAGGTAGAGTCAGGATCAGCAAGACGAGCAAAGTCGCATCACTTCAGTGTACACGGCTTGCTAACACATGTTGGCATGTCTAGTACACAGCTGTCTGCTGACAGGCTTGACAGTCCTGCGGTGTCCAGATTCTGACCACTGAAAGCTATTTCTCTGCCGTGCCCTTGAGTTTACCTGGAGCCCGTATGGAGCACGATACGCCTCCAGCTACCGCTGCCATAGTCAGCCCATCTCTTAGTGTCATGCTAGTGTGCTTAGGCGGGCCTCATTCAGAGCAGTGCCTGAAATGCTTGGCTACGGCCCTTGGATGCCTCTAGCCTGCACTGCAGATGATTCTGGGCTGACAACCAGCGCCAACGTTGAAGAATTTTGGGAGTCGCAGACTTCTGAATGGATGCCAAGCAGGGGTACTGGACATGAAGGACTAGCTGAGAGGAGTGTGCGTGACTCACTAAGCTTTTGATGACTAAGTGACCATATTTTGTGGTACTTGCATAGCTCTGTGACTTACGCTTTCCGGCACATTTGGACCTTGTCCATTCTCTTGCGGGCTGGCCTCTCACAGCTCACGCCCCTTTTTGGAAGGGCATTGTTCCCCTTTTCCACAGCCATCGCCTTAATTTGGAAGAGCTTTTACTTTCTATGGACCCTGACAATTCCTTCGTGTGCTGGCTTTTCACAGACCTTGCCCCCCTCGAAATCGTTGTCTACCTCTATCCACTGTCTGTGGGCTTGCTTTGCACCTTCCGGCCCATCCAGACCTTGTTCATTCCTTTCGGGCAGACTTCTCCAAGCCCTCGCCACTCTCTGGATGAGAGAAGGCGCGCGGTGCGCATGAAAGTGAAATGGAGGCCAATTCTAGCCTTACAGATGTCCTGTTAACTGGGTAATGAGCTGGCTAAGGGGGACACTAAATATCCCCGAGTGAGCACATGCATATTTGACAAGCTATACTGAGGCGCCAAATCACCACCACGGAAGCCATTAGCCTGGGCTAATGCATGACCAGCACGCTGGTGTACCGCGAGTGCCTGGGAGCGCTACAGACTCAATGATAGCCGCATTCTATAGCATGCAACGATGGCTTGCGGGACGCTAGAATGCCCTAAGCTACCCGCCCGACTACGTCGGCGGACATCGACATGCAGTGCCAGCCGATGGAGAAGGGAAGACCACTTCGTTCCGTAGCCGCCGTATATGTCCATGGCGCATGGAAAGAAGTGGTCGCCCCGGGGTGGTCATTATAGTGCCTCTCCTTCTTCCTCTCCGCATGATGTGTCGTCCAACCTGGCACAGTCGGTGTGGGTGCCCCTGGTTGGAATGCGTCGATGAGAACGACGTCGAGGAGTTCTCTGGTAGAGTTGCTTGTTCTTCTTTTGGCTGGCCTCTCACAGCCATTTCCTTACATTGCAAGAGCTGTTGCTCCCTTGTGCTGCATTACAGGGCCTTCGGAGGAGCTGTTTCTTGCTTCTACAGCCACTCCCTATGAGAATGCCCTCCACGGCCTGGTGGATCATTCGATGCTCTCTTCGAGACCGGCTGCCCTCTTCAGCTGACGCCTCCTATCAGCAAAGGGCTGCCTTGGTTGCGGCCCACTACCTCGAGCTGCACACCTGGGTTGATGGGCCAAAGTAGCCTTCACAATCTCTAATCGCTTCACCTTGAGAGCTGATGAAGTGGAGGCGAGAGAGACAACATCGAACGTCCTTGGATTCTCCCTCTCAGAAGAGTAATGACCTGCTCGTTGGCCGCGTGCATGAAGCTGGTTTGTGCTTTAAAGGTCAGAGCGTCCCGCCAATGCCACATAATCAGGCGCGGTTATATGCACGAGAAGGGTAGAAGTGGAGGAGGTCAAGTCCAGATGGCAGTTTGGGAGAGTTGGAAGGGCAAGGTCCTCATTGCCACTTCAGCTGCACTCGGAGCAAGGACTGCCTGGCCCTCAAAAGATGAAGAAGAAGCAAGGACTGCCTGGCCCCTCAAGGTGAAGTGGTTAGAGGCTGTTGAGGCCACTTGAAACCAACACCTCAGTTGTGCCGCTCGAGACAGGCAAGCCAATGGGCGGCACCCAAGGCTTGGCGAATGCCTCCTGTGAGTTGGAAGAGGGCGAGTAGGGTGCTGCTAGGAATGTCTGCCCCACTCCTTGGGCGGGAGGAGGCCGCGCGCCACCGCTTGGTACGTTTTGTGCAGAGCAAAGTCGCCCGCCTCATCATCGAGCCAGAGCTCCCGAAGGTGCTCTAAGGGCATGCCCGATGGCCATGACAACCGCAGCTTTACGGCTCATATTGAGGAGCCAGAAAGTCCTAGCTCCAATTATAGCTGGAGTGGCAACGGGGACCCTGCCCTTCCAACTCTGCCTCACCTCCATCCGACGCGACCTCCTCGGCCCTGCCCTTCATTTGTTGAAGACCGCGCCACTTTAGGGCATGGGCGGGGTGCTCTGATCGAGGCACAAACCTGCTTCACGCACGCCGCCAGTGAGCAGGTCTTACCCTTCTGAGAGGGATACTCAAGGACGATGGGCTTGATTTCACGCGTTGTCACTTTATTGGCTCTCCGGGGGCTTGCGAGTGGCGGAGATAAGCATCACCTCTTACCACCTAATAAGAGACGCAGTGTTTGCTTATATTCGCAAGGCTGGATACCATCCTGCTATATCATCCTGCAGCTCTCCCAGGCACTCACGATACACTAGTGTACTGGGCGTGCATTAGGCCAGGCTGACAGCTTTCGTAGCGGTGGTCTGGCTCCTCAGCTAGCTTGTCAGATATGTATGTGCTCACTCGAGGATATTTAGTGTCCCTTAGCCAGCTCATTGTCCCGTTACCAGGACTTTTGTAGGGCTCAAATTGGCTTCCCTTCAAAATGTCATGCGCACCGCGTGCCTTACCCCTGATATTGAGGTGTTGGGCATCATGCCCGTCCTGAGAAACGCGGCAAGCTCTACTTGAGGCTTCTCAATGTGGTTGCCACCCTCTGGAGCCGCAGGCCTTGCCTCCTCCTTGACGTCGTACTGGGACGCTTTCCAATCAGGGTATCTACGCACACTATGCCTGACTGGGCGACAACCCAGAGGAATAAAGAGGAGGAGCGGCACCACCAGGACACCCCTGGGGAGACCACTATCCGTGCCCTGTGGACATCTACGGCGGCTATGGTAAAATTCGTACTTCCTCCTCCATCGTCTGGTCCAGCTGGTAGTCGCCCGCCGTTGTAGTTGGCGGGTAGCTTGGGACGTACTAGTGCCCCGCAAGCAATGGGTGCTTCTCACAGTATGCGGCTCTCGCTGAGATTGCAACATTTCCATGCTCTAGCCATTCATCAGCATGCCGGGCGCACACCAAGCCTAGGCCACCTGCTTACGGGGTGGGCTCCAGCTAACTAGCTGAGTCCATCAATTATGTATGTCCTTGGGTTCCAAAAGTTCCATTCGTCGTGTCCCCAAGTTAGCCTGTCGAAGGTACATGTGCTCAATCGTATGTTCCCTGATGTCCCACTTTATCCAGCCGGCACTCCCGTTGTTACCTTTGCTTGCCTTTCACTTTGTTCATGCTTACTCTGGGCTGGCCATTGATTGTTATCGCCCTCTTCTGAAACAGTTACTCTTCTCTCTGGCTTTCACAGCCCTAACCCACTTGGAAGAGCCACTGTCTTACTGGAGAGAATGCGTGTATATTAAGAGATGGGGAGGCCATGTGTGGCCAAGTACAAAGGCAAGCACATTGGACAAATGTACGTCACCTGCTGCTAAGCTGACCCGCTCAGTAACCACGAGTCAGCACATAGAGGTCGCTAGCTGACGCTCGAATACCGGACGCTCGAATACTGGAGGGTGAAGGACGTACACAGCTCTCTCTTCGATTGTTTCAAATACACGAAATTCCTTCTCTGGGCAGGGCGTGGCGTGCATCTCTTTATGCACACGCTTTTTTCCGCTTCATTAGTTGCTTGCCTGCCAAGCACGGTGTATGCACCTGGCTGGCCGCCCTTCAATTCCAGCAGCAATTCCAGCAGAGGGCGTGGCGTGCACCGCAGGCAGCGGCGGGCACGTGCCGGCGGTCGTCCGCGCCTCGGCGGGTAAGGTGGGCCTGGGCCCCCGCACGAGGATGCCTTGCCGCGCAGGGGCTGGCAGCAGCCATGGGATCAGGTTGCCACACGAGCTTGGCGGCAACCGGCAGGCAGGGGGGCCCTGGCGGCAGCTCAAGGCCCCTGGTGGGGACGTCCGCTCGTCGCGGGACGTCGGGCCGGGCGGACAACGTCCGCTCGCCGGGCCCCCCCCCTTCCCCCCTCCCCGCCACTCGTACCGTGGCGTGACCGGGCGCCTCCCCCTGGTGCCCGGCAGAGGCGCCCCCCCACTCTCCCTCCTCGGCCACGCCCACAGCTTCCATGGCGGCCCCCCCGCGGAGCTGCTTAGGACGAGAGCTCGGCCGTTGCCCCCGTTGGAAGAAGTGCTCACTTGTCTCGAGGCGAAAGCTTGGCCAAGGCTGCTTGCTCTGACGGCCGCCCTGCTCTCCGGCCCCTCTGACACTTCCCGCGCCCCCTGCCTCGTCTCGCGGCACCCCCCGCTAGCTCGCTTGGCGGCCGCAACCAGCTCGCCGCCGCAGCCCCATCTCGGCCGCCGCCCCGCGCCCGCCTGCAGCTCTCGCCTCCGGCAGTGCCTGCGCCGCCGCCGCCGCTGCTGCTGCCCGGCTGCCTCCTGGGAGGGCACCCTCGCCTCCCTGCTGCTGCAGCCCGCCCGGCGCCTCGCTCTGCGGATGGACTGAGTCTCTGGCCCTGCCACGCTGACCGCGGGAGTGGCCGTGTCATCGAGCTGCTCGTCTTCCCGCCGTCAGCCGTGTAGACCGATGGCTGAGCAAGCTGCTGTGATGCTGCTCGACCGTGGCGCGCGGGAAGCCGGAGGGCGGCGCGATGTGGGCACTGCGGGCCACGGCGAATCGATGCTCGTGGCGGCTATGCGCAAGTGGGCCGCCGACTCGTCGGAGGAGTCGGAGGACGACCTTGAGCACGACAGCGACGTGGATGAAGACTGGGACGCCAGCAGCTGCGGCAGCTGCACCGGGCCCTCCGAGACGGTGCGGGAAGCGCTGCTCAGCTGTGGAGTCAAGTGTCAATGAGCAACTGCAACTCTTGTGTTCTCATACTGTATTGAGAAGCTTGCTGCCTCAGCTGCTCTATTTTGGTCCACACATCAAGTAGCGGATTCCCCTGACCATACCCTATTCCTATGAGCTCCAGCTACGTCGTGCAATGTGGTCGTACTTTGCAAGCTGCTGCCCTCGATTGATTGCAGTCTGTGCTGCACGCCTGCCTCCTGGGATACATAGTAAGATTGTGAAGGGCCTTCATGGGTCTTCGCTGCCACTGCAGCGGGTGCCGCTGCACCCGCAAATGCAAGCTGACACTGGTGGACGACCTCTTGTTGTAACTATAGGTAGACTGCAGCCTAGGCAGCCTGGCCGGCCTGGCACTTGGTTCCCTCGAAGCAGACGATGCGTACAAGTCGGTCTGCGAGGTTGGAGATGGGGAAGCATTACGCAGCCTGACCCTCACTCGACAAGTAGGGCAGCTCTCGCTCTCGCCCTCGAGGAACAGCAGCTGTGCAAAGTGGCAGGCTGTGGACGTTGGCCCCGCCGGCACACTCCGGGCACGCATGCTCATTGTTGATCACCTGGGCAGACAGGTATGCTGCGCTAGGTCCCACATATCTGGCTTGCCAAGCTTGTCGTGGAGGTGCCGCAAAGACCATACCCAGTCGCTGCGGCCTCATGAAGTCAAATTGCACCGTGCACTAACACTGGCCTTGTCTGCTACTGCGCTGTGTTGCGCTGCAGGTCTCTCCGTGGCACTGCGTCCCGCTGCAGGCCGCAGACTCGGGCCTCAACTTTGTATGCCAAACACCACGCGGCACATGGGCCAGGTGGGAGGTAGCTGTGGACGAGCAGCACACACCCCTTCGGATTGCTGCCCGGGCGGGCAAGCCTGCTCACTTTGCTGAGAATGTGCAGTGGAACTACGGCTCCCTACCTCAAACATATGGTGATCCATCTCTCCGGAATGACAGCTATGGAGGCTTTCAGGTGAGAAGCCAGGCCGGACGAGCTTTCACCGAACTTTTTACAATGCAGAGCACAAGCATCCATCACTGCTGCTATCTCACATGCCGCCAGCTTTATTCCCAGCATTCTATGTAAAATTGCATCGCAAAACACTATGCTAGATGAGCATAGTTTCGGTGTGGAATGCCTCCAAGAAGTGCACCACTCACCATTTTCATTCCGGAACCATGATGTCTGCAACCAGTGGCTAGCACTCCATGCTCGATAGCTAAGTGCCATATGAAAGTCCACTTGCTATGAACCAGCCATAGAGGCCACCCAGAAGGAGGCAGGTTGGAGCCTGCTTAGGCAACCAGAGTGCTCATGCTGTGCGCAGTACGGAGGCAAGCCCATGGAAGCTGTGGAGATTGGAACAAGGGCGGCATGTGTAGGAGAGATTTACAGCGTGAAGCCCCTGGGTCTCTTTGCAGTGATTGAAGATGGCAAGCTGCAGTGGAAGGTCGTTACAATTGCACTCCAAGACCTCATGGCCGACATCTGTCACGACATTAGGGACCTCGAGAGGTCAGCTTCAAGGACCAATCTGATATACTGTTCTGACTTGTGGAACTCGTAAGCCTGTCAAACAAGTGACATACAATGGAAGCTTTCCAATCTCTCATGTAGCATAACACTGAAGAGTCTTCTACCTTCTGGTATCAATGTTGGTCTGTGTATCTGCATATGTATGAAGTCCGAGGAGTGGTGCAGTCGTCTCACAAGCTTTGGCTTTGCAGAATCATGCCGGGCACTGTTGACGAGATCCGGGAGTGGTTGAGGACTGGAAAGTGTCTGGATGTGCACGACGAGGAGAATCTGTTCGGCCTGAACGAGCGTGCCGGGGACCAACGTTATGCCCAGGACGTCATTCAACAGGTGAGCATCTTCTTCCTTGCCCCCCAGTGGCAGCAGAGGAGTTGGCTGCTCTTACATTGGAAGGATGATCTTGGAGCCTGCACATAGTGGACAGGCTAGCTGAGACATGCGTACACCAGGTTTACCTTTGTCGTAACCTGCGGGACCTGCGGGTAGGTCTGTGGAGACTTCTGACCAGCCACATCTGCTTGATCTTCTCTGGACTGTGAGAGACAGACACACAGCTCGTGGCTAGAGCTGATGGCTGGGAGCCCCCACCTCCTCTCCTGGCTCCCGCGCCTCAAACGCATCCCGCTCTCTTCCCACAAGTAGGCAGCAAGCCACCCAATATTATCTGAGAGACTGACACCACTTGCCAGCTTTGCTGTTTAGCTTGTTCAGTGACCTTCTATACTAGGCAGGCTATGTACTAGTGTTGCAGAGCTGAGGAAGTTGTGTGCGCAGATCAATGCAGCAATCTATTATCTATGCATAGATTTGCTTGGGCATTCCACTTCCTGGCCTATACAGTGGTACTCAGCATGGGGGCCTGCTCTTGTGGCTCATCTTGCTTGGACATGGTATTAGCTTGATTTGGTAGCCACATCATCTTACACGCACCGCGCCCTCTCCCTCCTCTCCCTCTCTCCCTCCCTCCCTCCCTCCCACCCTCCCGCCCTCAAAAAAAAAAAAAAAAAAAAAAAAAAAAAAAAAAAAAAAAAAAAAAAAAAAAAAAAAAAAAAAAAAAAAAAAAAAAAAAAAAAAAAAAAAAAAAAAAAAAAAAAAAAAAAAAAAAAAAAAAAA